>RYFJ01003705.1:0-82931 GCA_003991445.1 Oryza meyeriana var. granulata | reverse complement strand
GCCCTCTGCACCTGCACATAACCACTTGCTTCTCAAATTAGCACCAAGTAGAACTCCCCAAAGTCGATAAATACATCCCCCTTCCAGCAGCACATACTAGTAGCTATATACAATTTCTGGAAACGATTACGACGAATTTGCAAATAATCAATTATCTCCGTCCCAGTCATCGGGCCTTGTCTGAAGATCACTATCGCATATCAACCTCAACTGCCTATTCAGCCATACCCTGAAGCAATCTAAATCAAGATCATTGCTTCAAATTCTGACCCCTGGATATGAATCATTGATACATATCTTGAATTTTAACAAATCTTAATTCACTCATAATATATCTCAAAACTAATCCCTGCCACTCATATTCTCAGAAACGATTGATCACAATCAAGAACTCCCAATAATCTCTCTAAAATACGCTCCATCTCTTTAAAATTGAAGTCCTTAATACCGCCTCGATTCGCTGATATAATCCTTAGTTTAATGTAAAGCAACTCAAAACTGCCCCCCGAGCGATTATAATACCAAGCCAGATACCAGATCCATGCTTGCAAACCGAATCCATCAAAAAAACAAAGATCCATGATCAGCTCCACATAACCTTCTGAACCCCTCTTGCTTACAATGAAAATCGCCACTGCTTGTCCCTTGACTCCTTATAGCCATTCATAATCTAGTCAACTCTGTCAAAATAAAAATCCATCTTACAACTGCCCTCAATACTGGACCGAGAACATAGATTGAACCCATCGCCTTGCAAACTACCCTGTACACTCGCCGATAGGACTATATCTTTAACTCCGTACCATGAATTAAACACGATAACTGCCGCACCAGCTAATCTTGCTTCAGCATCCAAAACTCTGCCGATAAACAACTCGCTCTTTCCCTCACTTCTGTTCAAAACGGGACCATGGATTCTCATCGGCTGACAAATCACAACTGAATGGCACTCTTTCTGCACGCGGCAATTAAAATAGGGGGAACTCAAATAGTCTGCATCTCATCAAAGCCTTGGCTGTGCTGCCCCCACACCAAACTCTCTATCGGCCATCAACTTCAACACAATGGATAAAAAGATTCACTTCCTCCCTGATAATCTTGATATAAACCTCCTTACAATTAATCTTGCCGCAATGACTCGACTCCTCTTATTGCTCGGGGCCTCTGTTATCTATAATGCCTGTGCTTCCGCTGACTAACTTCAATCCTCGCCAATTAACCATAAAACCCCACAAATTGCCAGCCGCTACTCAATAGCGCACTTATTGGGTTCATCCTCAACCTCCGTATTTCTCTGCCATCTCTACACATTTTCGCAAAATCGGCATGGCCATTCCTCACTCTTTAACTTAACCACCACATCACAAATTAAATTCTACCACAAGCCCGATGATCTAAAAGCTAATTCATCGCTCTCTGATAAGCTCGCACAGCCTCTTTATCCAAAAATCATTACACCATCATACAGCCCACATACTCCCAGACACCAACCGCAGTCTTATCTATATCTTCTTCACCCTAAAAATGGCTTGATTTACGCATTGCCGTCCACTGAAACTATAATTTTGCCCTGATGCGCATCTACCAACAACATCTGCTATCGCATTGGTATTCATCCTTGGGCGAGCTCTATGCAGATCCCGGAAATCATTCATACTCCTCAATTTTCCGTTTCTTCTTCTCCACGGAGATCATTAGCAAACCCACTCGCAAGGTCGGCATGCCTTATAAAACTTAATCATACACCTTGTGAATTTCCGCTTTATTGGCTCATATTTAACTTTGCCTCTGAATCTCCTTGAGCCTGCTTGAACGGCGATTTACTGTTACATAGGAGCCGATGTTCAAATGATTGAGGCTTCAATCCTGGCCTCCATGTCACTTCCCAGGCAAACAAGCCCAGATATGCCTCAAATCAGTTATCAATTCTTCTCGAGTTCAGGACATAACTTTTGCTTTTGAAGTCGCCGTTGGCTTATCTCCTTCCATTCGATCTCCTCCAACATCATCGTCGACCGTAAATCTTGCCCAGTTTCCCTCAGCTTCAATGAGCCCATCGGAAGTATACAATTCAAGAACCGACTGCTAGAACGTGATCCTTGGCTGGTAAACTTTGAGAAATCCCCTCCCACGCTTTTCCATGACAAACAATCCACACATCAGCTCCCAGCTGGCAAATCGTCATTCAATGTCTGGTTACCATGCTAACACCTCGACTTGATCTCCTTTCCACTGCTACTCCAACATTATCGCATGTCGACAGGCACGCAACCAGTTCGTGTGCAAATCTCCCTGCCGCAGAACGCCAACAACTATATGACCCTTTCGTCGATACGAAAAACGTGGTACGGATCATTTCCCACTGTCAATTCACGTTAATCCTATTCGCCTCTGCCATGACATCCCACCGAGTAACTAGCCACCCTTTTGTCTTGATCAGATCTTCGCAGCTCTTCCCAATTTCCGAAATGTAGAGAGGCATGAGATTAACTCGCTCCCCCCGTCAAACCAACATCTTTGTCATCGCTTCTTCACATAGCCCTGATATAATAATGTTAAGCGTGCCGACATGCTCTGACTCTGTCAAGTTTATCAACTCATGGCCGATCAGGTTGCAACGTTAATTGGCGAAAACATCCTCATTGCCTCTATCCGACTGAAAGTGCTTATACTCCGAGGAAAAAGCAACACCATATTTACTGCCAACTGATCAGTTCACTCGTCCGTTCTCTTTCACCGCCATACTTTATAGTGTATGACGAATGACGCCTTTCCCTGATCTGCCTCTGTTCTTCCGGTTAGCTCTCAGGTGTCATATCGAGCTGTGCCTCATTTCTTCTGTTCTTGTTTCCGCAATAGGCCATTGAATCAGCACTTGTTCTCTCATGTACTGCCTCGTCACCTCTTCAAAGAACTCTTCATGGATCGCCTTCGGCTGAACTCTCGTTCCCAAGCGCCAAACCCGCGAAAAAGCCTCTCCGCTAATCTTGCATTCCCATTACGCACCGGGTAATCTTCTACCAGATGCAATCTCATCCCCTGTCCAGCAGAATCGGACGAACGGCCAGTTCACTGGGATCTATATCTTTCTGCTCTCCCCTCTGTCCTCATACCTTGAATATTTTTTTATCATATCCGATGAAGTAATCCTTGATTGTACCTTTGACGTCTTCCTCCATCAGCCTGATCCCCTTGATGATGATCCCGCATAGCCATGTTTACAGGGAACGGGTGCCATCAATCTCATCGGCTTTTTGTCTTCGAATTTGATTCTTCCCTGTACGACAGCCATTGAATTTATTGCAAAAAACTTTGCACCTTAGTATGATGCGATACCAGTATTGTGCCACTGCAATATCTTCTCTTCTTTAGTTCTTCGGCTGATGGAATCACATGATTTGGTGGCAGTTGTATCTGCTTTTCTTGTAACAGCAAGTCAAAGATTTTATCGGCTTTATTGATATCAAAATCATACCGCTCCTCCTTGCCGATATCCTTGACCCACGGGCATGATACTGATTTCTTGTTCTGCCCACCCGCCAATCAATCAGCATCGGATCCCTCATTGTTTGAGCCCGATGAATAAACCTGTACCTGAGCAACCCTTCTCTGATATTTATCTTTTTTCGCCTCTTGAAATCGGCTTTCATGAGCCGATACCTTCTGTACCAGGTGCGCCAGGGACTCGAACTCTTGTGATGAAAACCTCTCCTTAATCGGCGCCAAAAGACCCTGGAAAGCCAGATCGGCCAGATGCCCATCACTCAGGTTTAGACTGTAACATCGGTTTCTGACGTCCCGAAATCGCTGAACGTATTCCGGTACTGTTTCATCTAGTCGTTGCCTAACCGATGTCAAATCTGTCAGTCTCATCTCATGGATTCCGGCAAAGAAGTATTTATAAAACTGTTTATCTAGATCGGCCCACCCTGAACGGAATTCGGTGGTAATGAAGAGAACCATGTAAAAGCCGATCCACATAGGGATAAGGGGAAAAACCTAACCCTCAGAGCCTCTTCAGCCGATGCCTCCCCGCACTGTGCCAGGAATCGTTGACATGTTCCACTGTTAGATGTGCTGCTCTTGCCCTAAGAACTTAGAGAATCCGGGACCCGTATCGGTGTGGTAATGGACCCTGTCAAACCACTCAGGATATGGATGCCGATACATAATGTTTTGTTCTTTGGGTCTTAATCCCGAACTGCTCCCTTACTATCTCAGCAACTAGTAACCTAGTTGAGTAGGTCTTCTTCCCTCAGGTTGTCTTGTTGATACTGCACAGGTGGAGTTTGTTGCCGATTCTGTCTATGATATTCCTCTGGTAAGTACCTGGATCGGCTCCGCCTCCTAGATAATTTTGCTGATATCCCCATAATAAGCAGACCGATGATATCCAGCAGGAATATCCTGTTGCCCCCTAGCCTGGTTCTGTGTAAATAGGTTTTCTGGTATGTCTCTGCTGACGTTGTAAGCAACTTGATTTGGTTCAACCTTTGGTGGGAGGTAAACAGGACCCTGAGTAGGCTCTTGAATAATTGATCCATCCACCGTCTTCTTTATGAGATTATGAAGTGTGTGCACCAGAACCCTGGACTGATTGATGAGCGCGTGATGAACTGCTTCATTCACCATCTCTTGCAAGGGTTTTACCGGTGGACTCTCAGGTGGCGTACGGCTCAATTCTCCAACCAGTACTAGCTTCGGAAATTGGGATTTTTGAATCGGCCCTTGCCTTGTCATGCTGAAAGATTCTAAGCACAGCTTCTGAAAATTTGATATAGTTTGCTCAACTTGCTGTTTCTGTTCATCTGTTAAATCTTCCATGCTGACCGGAATTATGTTGTCTATTTTGACTTCTTTCGTGGCCATGTCGTAATTCCGATCGAGATTCTGTTGAAACATCGCGTCCCACCAGGCGTGCCAAAAACATGTTGACGCCAAAAACCGCCGGGGCCGTTTGGCGCCGTGGAGACACGCGAAGGCCTAGGAGATTTGCTTCACTCCAGTGCAGGTCCTAAAATCTTGAGGTTCGTAGGCGTGCCAGTCAATTTGACCCTGCAATTGACAAGGAGAGAGAATATTAAATTCATGAGCCAATCGGCTGGAAGCCGACCTGGACTCATCTCATCGGCCAATGGCCGATATGCACTGTAGCACTTATACATCAACTAGAAGCCGATGATGGCATGAGCAGTAACAATAAATAACAAGTATTAAACTAGCCGATCGTCGAAGGGATGCTAAAAAATCGGCTGTAAGCTTGATAAAATAAGCAAGCAGCATGCGTAAGTAAATAAATTAAATGAACTCCAGCCGATCATGGTTAAATTACTAGTGTCGTCACAAAGATACTGCCCGCACCCGTGCCCGGGCCCTTGCTCGTACCCGCGCCCGGGATCTTCGACTGCTGTCCGTACCCGTGCCCGGGTTCTTACCTGTGCTCGTGCCCGGGCCCTTACCTGAGGTCGTGCCCATGCCTGGGTGCTCGCTTGTACCCATGCCCGGGTCCTTGCACACTGATCGTGCCCGGGAACCTGCTTGTGCTCGCGCTCGGATCGGCAGAGTAAACCAATCGGCTAGCCCTTAGCCGATCGTAACAGTAATGCAGGCAAGAATATAACGAGGCAAGCAGTATAATCGGCTGTATTTAAGAGATAACTTATCGGCTAAGCACCCCGACAAAAACACCGCATAAAACCCATCGGCTTATTAAGAGTAAAGTTATTATCGTCAGTCTAGTGGATCGGACCCAACCGTTGCAGCACAGACTACTGATGATAACAAGATCTCGATAGGCCAATAGATCTGATGCGACCGTGATGTTAAAACATGATAACTTATCGGCTATACACCCCGATAAGACGCTTGCAAAAGGTATCAACCTAGCAGGAACGATTTATCACTGGCAGTTTAATAGGTCGGACCTAACCGATGCAGCACAAACTGATGATAAACCGCTCCTAGTAAGCCGATGCGATCTACGCACGCGTGATGTGATATACCTAATCAATCTATGAGATCAAACTAAACTGATGCAGCCATAGATAAAATAAATATATCGTGGTAAGCCGACTACCATAAACCGACTAGAATATCGGACCTAACCGAGGAAGTCCTAGCCGATAGGTAGCCGGGGTGACGAGACTTACCCTCTCGCAGGAGGTCGAACTTAACCGATGCAGCCTGGCTCGAGAAGCAAGAACCCGTCGAAAGGGTGACGATGCGCCGAATTTGTATTGATCGAGTGATGATTTACAAGGTCCCCGAGCATACGTATTTATACCCCGAGTTACATGAGTCCTTATTGGACACGATACATGATTTCCTAATTATAACAGAAAACGCTAATAAGGCCCGACCGGACACGAGGTCAGGCTTGCTAAAGATAAACACTTGCCTAACTAACAGATACAGTAAATAACTGCCATGATGTGGTCTTCACGGCTCCTTCCCGGAATCGGTCTCTTTTGGATCAATTTCCGTTAGTTGACTGCAATTTCTTCTTGACCGAATCTGATACAGGGCCTTACCAAATTTTGGCGTTAACACCGGTTCGAGTAGGGCTAGAAAGGGGAGAAGTCGTCGATCTCCCATGCAAACTCGGCGACGCCGCGGACATCCACAATCTACACCCAACGTGGCGGACCCGGTCTCCTACGGTTCAGTTCGGACATGGCCCAGGGCTGTCCCAGATTGGATCGAGAGAGATCGGAGTCGTGATCACACCGATCAACTACTCCGACTCAGATTCTAGGTCGGACAGGAGTTTGAACAGCAGTTCGGACAACAGTTTGGCGAGCTTCTTACTGCCCCGCGAGATCTTCATGGCGTCCAAGGGCGACACTGCCTCCCAGAGGGGTGCCGACTACGCGAGCAGCAGGAAGAGGAGGCCCGCCGACTGCGACATCAACAGGAGGCCGAGCGCAACGCTCGCAACAACAAGCTACACAAGGCTAGGCGAACCGCTCAGCAACAGATCCTCCAGACAAGAGTCAGCAACCACGATGTCTTCGGCAAGCCACAACAGAACGTCATGGCCACCGCAACCCTACTGGACACGGTCCAGCTTGGGCCTAATCACCAGGCCATCCCGACCATCATGAAGATCAAGGCCATGATCACCGTTGCTGCTTGTCAGCAGCACCAGCAGTCAGGGGACACCCTCGTACCACCCTATCAGTCGGGTTCTCCAGCAGCGTTCTTGTCCGCATTGGCGCGACGCCGCGTGGCCAGCTCTAGTCAGCCGCACGTGGAATCAAGCTAGATATCTCTCGGCAACAACAACAACAATAATCGGCAGTCTCCCCAGTACGACCGCCGCAACAACTAGGATCTCCGAAGCTATTGGCAATGCTATCTACGCCAGGATATCAATGCATGGCGCTGTCAACATGAAGATGACGAACGCCACCGACTGGAGGACGAGTATAAGCACTTCTCCTCCACCACGAGCGGTTCCACAGCCGTAATCGGAGCCGGAGCCCTCTCGCAGATGAAGGCGTACTAGCCTTCACCAAAGAACTACAACTGGTCGACTGGTCGTCGGGCTTCAAGCCCACCGGGATCGAAAAATACGACGGCAAGACCAACCCCGAGTCCTGGCTCATGGTCTACGCTCTGGCCGTCTGAGCAGCCAGAGGTGACCACAAGGCCATGGCTAACTATCTCCCAGTCGCCCTAAGCGACTTGGTGAGGACATGGCTGACAGGGCTCCCAAAGCGGTCGATCAGCTCCTGGGGAGAACTCCAGGAACGGTTCATCGCTAATTTTCAAGGGACTTACGAGAGACCTTCCTCTGAGCATGATCTTTATCAACTACACCAGAGGAAGAACGAGACTCTCTGTGAGTTCATCAAGCGGTTCTCCAAGAAGTGCAACTCGATCCCAATGATCAAGGACAAGGTCATCATCGCCGCCTTTCGCAAGGGAGTCAAGGATGCCCTGTTCATCACCAAATTTACTCGGAAGCCGCCAGCTTCTGTCAGGGCCCTCTTCGATATGGCCAACAAGTACGCCGACTCAGCTGAGGTGGTTGCTGAGGCCCTCGATGACAAGAAAGAGCCCAGGTAGAAGGACCAGAAGGCTAAAGCCAACGACGAGCCATCACAAAACAAATCTGGCGGCCGCAAGCGGAAGTCGAAAGACGTGGTGGCCAACGTGGAGCGTACTCGGTCGTGACCGCCAAAGAATAATGAGTACCAGAAAGTGATGAACGGGCCCTGTCCCTTTCATCCCAAAGGCAAACACGCGGCCAAGGATTACTTCATGCTCAAGAAGTTTGCTTCTAAGCAGGCTTCATCATTTAGCGCTGACAAGGAGAAAGACAAGCTAGATGTGGGCCCAGCCGACGACTTTCAAGATCCCCAGGCTGAGCTCAACCATATTTTCGGGGCGACGACTGCATACGAGTCCAAGAGGAAGCAGAAGCTAACGACACGCGATGTCAACTCGGTCTCTACGGCAGACGCCCCCCAATATTTGCGTCGGTCAGAAACGCCCATCACGTTCGACCGCACGGATCATCCCGATCGGGTTTCACACCCAGGACGCTATCTACTCGTCGTGGACCCGGTCGTAAAAAATATCAAGCTAAAGAAGGTTCTCATAGATGGAGGCAGTGCGCTCAACATCCTCTTCGTCAAGACCCTGGACGAGATGAACATCCCTCGTTCACGGGGTAATTCCCGGCCTGTCTTCCACACCCCTTGGGCAGATAACTTTGCCGATCACATTCAGCATACGGGATAACTTCCGCATAGAAAACATCTGCTTCGAGGTTGTCGACTTCGAGACTGCGTACCACATGATACTCAGACGGCTGGCGCTAGCCAAATTGATGGCAGTGCCACACTATATCTACATGATACTCAAGATGCCTAGGCCAGCCAGAGTACTCTCCCTCTGCAGCGATGTCAAACAAGCCTTTACCTGTGAGAAACTGAGCTGCGAGTTGGCTCAAGCCCAAGAAGCGGCAGTCAGACGCAGCAGCATTCAGCAAGCCGCTACAACCGAAGTGGAGGACGATCAAGTTCCGGTGAAGAAAGCAGCAAAATCGGGAATTTCAGTGGACTCTGACTTGAAGAAGATCCCCCTAGATCCTTTCAACCCCTCCAAGACTGCTCTAGTGAGGACCGGACTCGACTCCAAATAGGAAGACATGCTCGTCACCTTCCTCTAGGCGAATAGGGACATCTTTGCTTGGAAGCCTTCTGACATGCCTAGGGTACCAAGGGAGATGATCGAGCACGCCTTGAATGTCAAGACAGACGCCAAGCCAGTCAAGCAACGGCTCCGGCGCTTTGCACAGGACCCCAAAGATGCTATTTGGGAGGAGATAACCAAGCTCCTCACAGCCGGGTTCATCAAAGAGGTCTACCACTCGGATTGGCTGGCAAACCCAATCCTAGTCTAGAAGAAGAACGGTAAATGGCGCATGTGCGTCAACTACACCAATTTGAACAAAGCGTGCCGGAAAGATCCATTTGGTCTACCCAGAATAGATCAGGTGGTGGATTCAACTGCGGGGTGTGAACTTCTCAACTTTCTCGACTGCTATTCAGGATATCATCAAATAATCCTGAAGGAGGAGGACTGCCTGAAGACTTCTTTTATCACGCCGTTCGGAGCATACTGCTACATCACCATGCCGTTCAATCTGAAAAATGCTGGAGCAACGTATCAACAAGCAATTCAACGGGGTCTACACACTCAGATCGTGCGCAACGTGGAGGCATACGTTGATGACATGGTAATCAAAACAAAGTCCAAAGAAGACCTCATCGCCGACTTGGAGGAAACCTTCCAAAATCTTCGAAGATTCAAGATGAAGTTGAACCCGGAAAAGTGCACCTTCGGTGTGCCATCCGGCAAGCTACTTAGCTTCATTATATCCCATTGCGGCATCGAGGAAAATCCAAAGAAAATCAATGCAATCATGAACATGGCACCCCCGACTAGCCAGAAGGACGTCCAGAAGCTGATAGGCTACATGGCGGCACTCAGCTGGTTCATATCCCGACTAGGCGAACTGGGCATGCCCTTTTTCAAACTACTGAAGAAAGCGGACAATTTTCAATGGACTCCCGAAGCTCAACAAGCCTTCGAAGACTTCAAGAAGTTTCTCACATCACCACCCATGTTGGCATCACCCATGCCTCAAGAGCCATTAATGCTATATTTGGCGGCAACAAGTCAGGTAGTCAACACGGTTTTGGTGGTCGAGCAATCCGAGTCGGGTCACAAACAGAAGATCCAACGGCCAGTCTACTTCATCAGCGAGGTCCTAGCCGACTCAAAGATGAGATACCCGCAGGTCCAGAAGCTACTATATGGCCTACTAATCACTGTCCAGAAGCTGGTGCACTATTTTCAGTCGCATCAAGTCACGGTGGTCACATCGTATCCACTTGGGGACATCTAGCACAATCGCGAGGCCACTGGCCGAATCGCTAAATGGGCGCTAGAGTTGATGGCGTTCGACATCACCTTCTAGCCACGGACAGCAATCAAATCTCAAGCTCTAGCCGACTTTGTGGCTAAGTGGACAGAAGTTTAGACGCCTATATCAACAGCGAAGCTAGAGTACTGGATAATGTACTTCGATGGTTCTCTACGGATTGGCGGCGTCGGGGCCGGCGTCGTACTGATGTCACCCATCGGTGAAAAACGCAAGTATGTTCTCCAGATCTACTTTTCGGCTTCTCACAATGTCGTCGAGTACGAGGCACTCGTCCACGGGCTCCGCATTGCTATATCACTTAGCATTCGCCGACTGGTTGTACATGGAGACTCTCAACTCGTGGTGAACCAAGTTATGAAAGACTGGGCATGTCTCGACGATACTATGGCGGCGTACTATTAGGAGCTCCGAAAGCTGGAAAACAAGTTCGACGGGCTGGAGATAACACATGTCCTGCAACAATATAACGATGCTGTAGACGAATTGGCAAACATGGGATCCAAGCGAGAAGTGGTCCCGACTGAGATTTTTGTCGAGCAACTCATGGAGCCGTCAGTCAAGAAGAAACCAGTGCCAGAGCAGTCGGGAGGCGAACCTACCCTGGCGACAGACGAAGCACTAATTATATCTCAAGGTTGGCGGACTCCTGTTCTCAAATTCCTCTTGGATGATGAACTCCCAGAAGATCGTATTCAAGCCAAACAAAACAAACGTCGAAGCAAAAGTTTCCTAGTAGTTGGAGAAGACCTGTACCGAAATCCTCATGCGCTGCGTCACCACCGAGGAGGGCAAGCAGATTCTGCAATCAATCCACTCAGGCATATGTGGCAACCATGCCGCATCCAGGACGTTAGTCAGAAAGGCTTACCGATAGGGATTTTTCTGGCCAACAGCAGTAACAGATGCAAAAGACATTGTTTGCACATGCGAGGGTTGTCAGTTCTATGCACGACAAACAAATCTTCTAGCCCAAGAACTCCAAACAATCCCAATCTCTTGGCCCTTTGCAGTATGGGGGCTTGACATGGTCAGGCCTTTCAAGAAAGCACCAGGAGGGTTCACACACTTGTTCGTTGCAGTGGATAAATTCACGAAGTGGATCGAGGCAAAACCCGCTGCTACCATAACAACGGCACGAGCAAAAGACTTCATCATGGGTATACTATACCGATTCGGGGTTCCTAACCACATCATAACGGACAACGGTACTCAGTTCACTGGCGGCGTATTTCAAGATTTCTATGACGACTTCGACATCAAGATCTGTTATGCTTCTGAGGCACACCCGTGGAGCAATGGGCAGGTTGAGCATGCCAATGGAATGGTCTTACAAGGTATCAAGGCCAGGATATTCGATTGACTACAACCATACGCAAGGCGGTGGGTACAAGAACTCTCATCTGTTCTTTGGTCCTTAAGAACCACGGTTAGTCGGGCAACAGGGTAATCCCCTTTCTTCCTGGACTACGGTGCGGAGGCTGTGTTACCAACCAAATTAGTGTTCGGCTCTCCACGAGTCCGGGCTTACTCAGAAGACATATATCCAATGACACCCGATTGATCGAGCTAAATCAGTTGGAAGAAGCTAGGGATATCGCAACCATTCAGTCGGCACGGTATCTTCAAGGCTTGCATCGTTATCACAGCCGGAATTTCTGTGGCCGCGCCTTTTTGGTTAGGGACCTCGTCTTGAGGAAAATACAAACCACCAAAGACAGGCACAAACTATCCCCCCTGTGGGAAGGGCCGTTCATCATCGCTGAAGTCACGCGGCCAGGCGCCTATCGACTGAAGACCGAAGACGGTGCCCTAGTTAGCAACTCATGGAATATAGAACAGCTACGGCCTTTCTATACCTGAGTTTTATATTTCACCATGTGTACAGTTTTTCTCTAACTCACTACGTCGCTTGTCCCAACCAAGTAGTGAGTTGGGGGCTGCATGTATTATATGTGCTTTGTCAATAATATACGAGCCTGTTTTGCATAAGTTATGAAGTTTTACAATGGTTGTGTTATGTTTGCCCGAGTACAGCTTTCTGTGGTGAACGATTTTATCAAAGTTCCTATAAACTAACTCGATGTAGACTACATAGCTAGGTAAGACTAATGATAACTAAGTAAAAACTCAGAGCTTGGCGGCATTACACATATATTTACACATGTCCTTACAAAAGTTTATACACACTGACTGCATGATGGATTGTTCTTACATGCCCAGGTCTTGGGTGATCACCTCTGCAGTCGCTCTTGCCTGGGCTATCAACTCCAGCACCTCCTCAGGTATCTTCTCCTCGGTGAATCCCTCTCCGATGGCCTCAAGATCTGCCCTGGGGTAGATCGACTTGGTCATCGCCAGGGTTTGGGCCACGCCGATGATAACGCGCTCATCCGAGTACCTCTTCAGGATACTCGGGGCTTCATTTAGGCATGCCTGCACCTGGGAGATCATGTTGGAGCTGGTTCCCACGTAGTGAGGATCCATGATGTCAAGGAGCCCTTTCATGGACTCGGCAAGGATCTCTCGTGACTCCTTGATAACCTTTATCTCCTCCGCAAAAGCTTGAAATTGGATTTGGGCATTGGCTCTAGCAGCAGCCCAGGTTCATCCACAAGTAAACTTGTTACGCAAAATTGCAGACGGAGTACCTAATGGATTGGTTAAGGTCATTTTTAGAGGGAAGACTTACTTTCATAGTCAGCCTCCCATTTTGCTTTGGCCTTCTCCAATTCAGCCTTTTCTTTCTCAAGCTTGGCGTTGGCCTTCTCCAAGTCAGCCTTGTCTTTCTCGAGCTCAGCTTTGGTCCCCCTCGGCCTCCTTTAGTTTGGTTTCCCCCTCTGTTCGGGTCTTTAACTCAGCTTCGAGGGCTGTACATCAGAATAGTCAAGCACTCAAGATTACAGTCAAGACACAACTGGGCAGTCGGGAAGCAACAAAACTGGAGCAATTTACACAGGACTTAGTCGAGAAGACAAATACAGGAGACTTACTTCTGATCTTGGTAGCTAAGGCCCAATTTTCATTCCTGAGCTGATCAACTGCTCCCCTCAACCAAGCCTCCTTCTCCTGGCTAGACTACTCCAAGTCAGCATTCAAGGCCTGGAGCTGGCCCAATCACTGGAGTTGGGGGGCAAGCTGGGTCAGGACCTCATTCATCCTCTCCGAGCGGTTGACGATCTTCTGCTTGGAGCAACATAGAGCAAAGCAGAGTCGAGTGTCAGAACACTCAAACAAGGAGGACGGACAAGAATTCAGCATGACGAAAATCATACCTGGACCCCCCGAGACGCGGCGATGGCGGCATAGAGCAAGACTTCACGCTCCCTCTCCGCTTCCACTTCATCGTGCTCATAACTCTTCATTGTTCCATCAGGGGCTACCCAGTGGAACGTCCTCGGGAACCTGCGGGGAGGAGCTTCAAGCCTAGGGAGGTCTGGTCCTTCCGAAGACGATGATGTCAAGGACAGCGAAGGGGCTCTGGCTCCCAACTTGGCGGCCGCTGGGGCTTTGGAGATCAGCTCAGGGGCTGGAGCCACAACTCCAACATCCACCCCTTGGTCGGCTAGTGTCAGCGATCCTGCAGTCGGGACGACCTCAGTTTCTGCAACTGAGACGATCGCTGGCTCAGTAGGTGCACTCGCTGGCGCTGGTTTGGCTGGGGCCGGCTCGACAACAGGAGCAGTCGGTGTGGTCTCCTTCAGATCAATATCGGCTCGCTTCCTACACAACGGGTCAAACATCAAGACATTACTATGTTGAACAAGATTTTCAGAAGATTCAAAGTTACTTACCTCTTGGAGAATTTGAGCTTCCTCCCGAGGGTTCCGGATGTCGGCAGCGAGGGGCTACTGGCTGTCGGGCTAGATGGCACGGCAGTCGCCAGTGGTGTCTTTGTCCTAGCCGGCCCTGTCACTGGCATGGCCGACTGGGGCGCTGGGATACTTGGCGGCGCCGCTTTATGGCTCCCCGTCAACCTTGTACTCAGCGGGGCTCTTCTTGGGCTCGATGTTGCTGAGCCTGACTGCGCCGATCCCGGTCTAGGACTTGGCAGCCTGGGAGCTGCGCTGGCGGTGTCTCTGATCTTGAGGCTCCTGGCTGCAATAATCTGCCTGATGATTTTCTTCTTGCCCTGGTCTGTAACAGGCCTCTTCCCCGCTCTTTTGGATTCGGGCTGGGCAGCAAAAGGACTTCTTGGCCTCTTCTTCGACTTCACGGCCAATAGAGTTTGGGAGTCTTCATCAAACTCCTTACATGACTGCAGGCAGTTCAATGACATACATCACACACCGCAGAAGCAATCAAGAACACAATTATGCAAGCATCCATTACAGATGGACAGCAGATCTATATCAGCAAGCTTACCTCTGGGCGAGGCCTCTTCTGGCTGTAAGCCGGCACAAAAAAGTCTTCTGTTTCGACCACCCCACCGGCAAAAAAGTCCAGTAGGACGTCGGTCACCTTGTGCTTGTCGGTCAGGTCTGGATATTCCCTCTTGGGATCGCCTTTGCCCTTGAAGTCCCAGCCGAAGTGGCACCGTAGCTTTAACAGCCTGATGCGGCGAGTCAGGAAGCACCTGGCCACCCATGGACCAATCAACCCGGCGCTCTTCAGCTTTTCAATCTTGTCAATTAATATGTAAACTTGGCCCATCTCCTCAAAACTAGTCACCGACGACCAGTTGGACACAACCTCTGGAGGAAGACCAGTGAAATGGGGGAGGCATGGTTCAAGATCTGAACAATAAAACCACTCCTTATGCCAGCCCTTCGGGGAAGATTTCAAAGGAAGATGGATATAAACTCTTTTCATCTCACTCCTGAAATGAATATCGGCCCCCCAATCACCTGGACCTTGCTCTTGGAGGGCTGGGGTTTGATGTGAAACAGATATCTAAAAAGATTCAAATCAGGTTCCACACCCAGGAAACACTCACACAGAGTCACAAAGATAGAAATTTGCAAGATTGAGTTGGGATTCAGATTCACCAACTCAAGTTCATAGAAGGCAAGAAGACAGCGGAGAAAGTCGGAAGACGGAAGAGAAAGACCCCGTCGAAAAAGGAGGCAAAAACAACAGTCTCACCGGCCTGGGGCTCCAAAACCGATTCACCTTCAGCCGGACGCCAATGGATGACATCGCGGCTTTGCAGTCGCAGCAACTTCTCCAAGCGCTTCAGCTTGGACCGACCGCAATCCGAAGTCGGCCAAACCTCATCCAACGCCTCTGGAATATTTGAAGTCCTCGGCATGGTTAAGGGCAAGAAGATTTGGGAGAAATGTTGTTGGGGGCTTGGAATGGACGAGAAGGAGTGGGATCGCCCGAGTTTCGATGGGGAAAAGCTAACAATGGCAAACCCTAGCGGGGCGAGGCGTGAAATTTTGGTGCGGAAGCTGGAAGACGAAGCGATTGGTGGATTGGAGAAGACGAGGGAATCTTTTCTCTCTCTCTCCCCGCCTTTTATAGAGTCTGTACCGATAAATGGGCTTGGGCCTGCAAAATCGGTACTTGGCCACCAAGATATGAGTCTCTACAGTAACATGCTCGATTTGCACTGTTAGCTGGCTGTGTTAAAATCACAGCGCTGGTGTTACTTGCGAAGGCCGATTGGGTAATCAGATATGCTTCACGAAAGTCTCATTGCTGAACACATGTGTTCAGATATCTGTATTATTCACCAGGTATTGAGAATATATCCTTATAAGGATCACAAGCTGGTCTCCATTAAAATTGGGGATGTAGGTATCTCTCAAGTACACCTGACCACATATTGGATTAAAATCCATAAAGTGGTACTCGGCCTACATGCTTGGTCAATAATTGCCATGAGCGAAACATTTTTCCAGCTGACATGATGCTAAAGAGTCTAACTTCTGAGTGGGATGCTACTCGGGAAAGACTATAAACACTTTTCTAGCTGACGTGAAGCTGAAGAGTCTAATTTTCGAGTAGTATACTACTCGGGAAAGACTATAAATAATCATCCCGGCTGACATGATGCCGATAAGTCTCATATACTGGTAGTATACTACTCGAGAAAGACTATAAAATTATTCCGGTTGACATGATACCGAAGAATCTCACATACCAGTAGTGCACTACTGTCGATGCTTTGCACCGGCAATAAAACTATGGGGTTATTCGGCGAGGGTGAATTCGGTGGATTACAGAGGAACACAAAAGAATTATACTGGTTCAGGCCCTCAAGGTGAGGTAATACCCTACGTCCAGTTGAGGTGTTATTCCTCTGAAGTATATGGGGATCGATGATCCGGTTGCTCTTGTTGTGCTTGCCCTGAGGGGCGCCCTGCCTCCCTTTATATACTAGGGGACAGGGGTACATGATAAGGATCCCAGTCGGATACAACTAAGGGATTTTCTTCTTAGAGATAGAATCCTATCCGACTAAGACTTTGTTTCCTTATTATCCAAGGTACAGCCTGCCAGGTGCTATCTTATCTCTAATTACATGGTCCGGCCCATCCTCTATCCGAGTGGCCCATGTACTGGTAATGAGGTACCCGGGGCCTATGGCCTCCACAGTAGCCCCTGAGACCTTCATAGTTGAGTCACAGCTGATGCCGAGTGCTCATCCTCCTCAGTGAATGTGGCCCGAGTGCGATGCGCCCGAGTACTCTTTGTCCGAGTAAGTCTTCTCCCGAGTCCTGCTTCATGTCAGCTGGCAGCGAGGCTATGAAGGGCTTCATGTAGATATATGAATAGTGTGCACCGAATAGGCGCACCTATTAGGTGTAGCCCCCGACTTTGTGCTTAATTGTGAAGACAATTAAGCATAAAGTCCAAGACCTTTAACCTAGAAGTCTTTCCCGAGTAGATTACTACACGTATTTGTGACTTTTCGGTATCATGTCAACCGGAATAAACCTTATAGTCTTGCCGAGTAGAAGACTACTCGTATGTAGGACTCTTCGACTTCATGTCAGTCGGAATATGAGTTTATAGTCTTTTCCGAGTGGCGTCCCACTCAAAAGTTAGACTCTTCCGCATCATGTCAGCGGGAATGAAGATTTATAGTCTCTCCCGAGTAGTACACTACTCGAAAGTTAGACTCTTCAGCGTCATGTCGGCTGGAATAATGTTGCTCATGGCAACTGGTGGCCACGCATGTAGGCCGAGTACCACTCAATGAAAATAAATCCATGGCGTGGTCAGGTGTACTCGAGAAAGATACCTGCATCCCCAATTTTAATGAAGACCAGCTTGTGATCCTTATAAGGATATATCCCCGAGACCTGGTGGATAAAACAGTACCCAAACATATATGTTTAGCAGTAAGGCTCTCATGAAGCATACCTGTTTACCTCGTCGGCTCCTGTTAGCAGCACCAGCACTATAATTTCAACTCAGCCTACGGACGGCCCACATGGAACATGCTACTGTAGGAACTTGTATCTTGTTGGCCCAGTGCGGACTGTGTAGGCCCAAGCCCATTTGGTCGGCATTGGTTATAAAAAGACGGGGAGAGAGAAAAAGATTCCGTCGTCTTCCCCAAATCAGCCAATCTCTTCATCTTCCACCTTCGCGCCCAACTTTTCACCTCCCGCCCGGCTAGGGTTAACTGTTGATATTCCCCACCCGAACTCGGGCGATTTCAATCCTCCCCGTTTGCCCCAAGCCCCCGATTTGCTTTTCCCCAAATCTCATCACCTCCAGTCATGCCGAAGGCTTCGGATCTTGCGGGGGCGCCGGGAAGTTCTTGGCCGGTATCAGATTGCGGCTCGGTAAAGCTGAAGCGGCTGGAAAGTGAACTGAAGTGGCCCAGCCAAGAAGTGATCCACTGGCGGCCGGCCAGGGATGAGTCGAGCCCAAATCCCCGACCTGGAGAAACGGTAGTTTTCGCCTCCTTTTTCGATCGAGGCTTGTGCCTTCCATCTTCTGATTTCTTCCGCCGTATTCTCGACTTTTACGAGCTGGAGTTGGTACATCTGAACCCCAACTCCATTCTTCAGATCTCTATATTTGTTACCCTTTGCGAGTGCTTCTTGGGCGTTGAACCCCATTTCATCCTCTTCCGACACCTGTTCCATATCAAACCTCAACCCTCCAAGAGCAATATCAATGTGATTGGAGGGGCTGGTCTTCAACTGATGAGTGATGGGAAGAAAACGTATCTCGATTTGCCCTTGAAATCTTCTCTGAAGGGCTGGCACAAGGAGTGGTTTTATTGCGCCGATCTGGCTTCTTCCTTGCGCCCGTTTACCGGTATGCCGCCGACGGTGTTGCCAAACTGGTCCGCGGAGCCGACCTTTGAAGAACTGGGCCAGGCACATATGTTGTTGACAAAGATAGATGACCTCAAGAGGGCCGGCTTGACAGGTCCTTGGGTGGCTCGTCGCTTCCTGACAAGGAGCGTTCAGCCGCTGAAGCTTAGGAGCTCATTCGGCTAGGCCTTCAAAGGCAAAAATGATCCTGACCGAGTGAGCAACGAGTCAGCGGACAAGAGAGAGGTGACCGCGACCCTGTTCGGCTACTTCTCTGAAGGGGTGATCACGACCGAGGACGACAAGCGCCGGATTGCGGCCTATAGCTTCATTCGGCCTCGGACCAAGGTAACCTTTAACCTTCCTCTGTGAGGAATGCCCGTGGGACCATAGTTGTCCGGCATATCGTGACGCATTTGGTTGACTCACTTGTAGTGGCATGAAGAATTTGATGAAGACTCCCGTCCATTGTCGGCTGTCGCGTCGAAGAAGAGGCCGAGGAGTCCCTCTGCTGCCCAACCTGACTCTAAGAGAGCGGGGAAGAAACCGATTTTATATCGGGGCGAGGGGGCCATGACGGCGCGCGCCGTGAGCGGTAGCTTGAAAATAAAGGACGCCACTGCCGCAACGCCCACGCGGTCAAGTCCCAGGCTGAGACCTGCGGGTTTGAGCCCAACGTTGTCGAGCCCGGCGGTGCGCCACCAAGGGGCCGGCTAGAATAGACGCCGCCTGGGGCGAAGGCGCCCGAGCCGACCATACCGGAGTTGGGGCCGACTCGGGTTGATACGCCTCTGCCGACAATGACGCCGACCGGGCCAACTGCCGGAGCTAGCGCTCAGCCGGGGAGCAGGTCGCCCGGCAAGAAGCTGAGGTTCTCCAAGAGGTGCGCTGCTCCGGGTCTTCTGTAGTCTTTGTGTGTTGAAGTAATGTCTTGATGTCTTGCTTCGTCGTGCAGGAAACGGGCCGATATTGATCTCAAGGAGGTCGATCCGTCTGCTCCACTTGATGAGCCTGCCCCAACCGAGCCAGCAGCCGCGAACACACCTGTTGAGCGGCGGCCAACCCGGTTGCTGAGACCAAGGTGGCTCCGACTACAGGGCGCTGCCGCACCCACCGAGAGGTGGCTGCTGAAACTGAGGCCCCAGCCCTCGAGGTGCCGCACGTTGCGAAAGCCACGGACGGAGCCCCCGAGCCGGTCCCCGGACGAACCATGGGGAGGGCGGTGCTGAGGCCAGCACCCCGTCGTCGTCATGGTTATCGTCGTCGCCATCGCCGCCGCCGCCGCCGCCGCCGCCGGAGATCCCACATCTGCCTCAGATCGAAGCTCCTCCACGTGTGATGCCTCGGACCTTTACGTGGACAACTCGCGACGATACTGTGAAAAGCTTCAGGCTCGATGAAGCCGTTGCAAGGAGAGAGCGCGAAAGCCTGCTTCGCGCCGCCATCAGCGGGTCCCAAGGGGTCGCGGTATGGTTCTTGTAGTAGAGCTCCAGCAATCTTCTTGTTTTGAAGTTTGACTCCGTCTTTGATCCGTCTTTTATCCCGAACAGAAGCTTGTCGACCGCAATGAGGCGATGGCGGAAATCTTGGTCGAGGTAGCTCCCCACCTCGCAGAGGTGGAACAGCTCCGGGCCTTAAAGGCCGAGATGGAGGAGCGTCATGCGGGGAGGGAGGCCTGGCTGAAGAGTGGCGCCGATCAGCTCAGGGCGGAGACATGGGCCCTAGCCAGAAATATCAGAGGTGAAATCCTCGGGTGTATCTTCCCGACTGAACCGTTGATGTATTCACCCAGCCGCGTTGTTCCCGACTGCCCAGTTATGTCATGACTGCACGGTTGAGCTCTTGGCTAATCTGTGGCGCAGACCTCGAAGCGGAGTTAAAGACTCGAACAGAGAGGGAATTGCAGCTGAAGGAGGCCGAAGAAGCCAAGGCCGAGCTTGAGAAGGTCAGGGCCGACCTGACAAAGGCCAACACCGAGCTTGACCGGGAGAAGTCCGAGTTGGAGAAGGCCGTCGTCAAGCTCGGTAAGGAGAAGGCTGAACTGGAGAAGTCCGTGGCCGGGTGGGAGGCCGACTACGAAAGTAATCCTCAACCCGACTGTGATCTTAGCCAATCATTAGTTATCCTGCGTGTAGCCGAATTTGACAAGCTTACTTGCCGGCTGATCTGGGCAGACATGAGAACTAATGTCCGGGCCCAGTATCAGTTCTACACGAGGAATAAGGTTGATCAGGGAGTCACGGGAGGCCCTCGTCAGGTCCGTGAAAGGGCTCCTTGACCTTATAGATCCCCGCCCGGTGGGAACCAGCTGCAGCAGAATCCCTCAAATAGTGGGGCGTCTCGAGGATGCCCCGAGTGCCTTGAAAAGGTACTCGGATGAGCGTATTGTCGCCGGCGTGGCCCATACCCTGGCGATGACCAAATCCTTATACCCTAGGGCGGATATTGAAGCCATCAGGGAGGGGTTTGCCGAAGAGACGACGCCAGAGGAGGCGCTGGAGCTGATCGCCCGGGCGAAGCCGACTGTAGAGATAATTACCTGAGACCTGGGTCTGTAAGGGCAACATGTTTATGTAGTCGGAATATATAAACTTGTGTGAACAAGCATGTGTAAGTATGTGTGCAATGCCGCCAAGCTTATTTTTCGGTTGTCATTAGCTTTACTTGAACGTGTAGTATGCACCGAGTCTGTCAGAACATAATAAAAATGTTCGAAGTAAGGAGCTGTACTCGGGCAAATGTTACAGTCATAGTAAGGCTTCATAACCGAAGTGAAATAAGCTCGTATGTTATTGACAACACACATATATACATGCAGCCCCCGACTCACTACTCGGTTGATGCAAGCGGCGTAGTGAGTCAGAGGAACTACACACATGAAAATTATAGAACTCAGGTATAGAAAGGACGTAGCTATTCTATGTTCCATGAGTTGCTGATGAGAGCACCGTCTTTGGTCTTCAGTCGGTAGGCGCCTAGCCGCGTGACCTCGGCTATAATGAACGGCCCTTCCCAGATTGGGGATAGTTTATGCCTGTCTTTGGTGGTTTGTATTTTCCGTAGAACGAGATCCCCGACCAAAAAGGCGTGCCACGGACGTTGCGATTGTGGTAGCGGCGTAGGCCTTGAAGATACCTTGCCAACTGGATAGTTGCGGTGTCTCTTGCTTCTTCCAGCTGATCTAGTTCGACCAGTCGGGTATTATTGGAGTCGTCTTCTGAGTAGGCCCGGACTCGTGGAGAGCCGAACTGTAGCTCGGTAGGTAGCATAGCCTTGGCACCGTAGACCAGAAAGAAAGGGGATTGCCCTGTTGCCCGACTAACCGTGGTTCTAAGAGACCAAAGAACAGATGGGAGTTCTTGTACCCACCGGCCCGCATATGGTTGTAGTCGGTCGAATATCCTGGCCTTGATGCCTTGTAAGACCATACCGTTGGCTCGCTCGACCTGCCCGTTGCTCCGCGGGTGTGCCACAGATGCATAGCAGATCTTGATGCCGAAATTGTCGCAGAAGTCTTGGAATAGGCCCGCCGCGAACTGAGTACCGTTGTCGGTGATGATGCGGTTAGGGACTCCGAACCGGTATAATATACTCATGATGAAGTCCTTTGCTCGTGCTGCTGTAATTGTTGCAACGGGCTTAGCCTCAATCCACTTGGTGAACTTATCCACCGCGACGAATAAATGTGTGAATCCTCCTGGCGCTTTCTTGAAAGGCCCGACCATGTCGAGCCCCCATACTGCAAATGGCTAGGAGATGGGGATAGTTTGGAGTTCCTAGGCTGGAAGGTTTGTTTGTCTTGCGTAGAACTGGCAACCCTCACACTTGCGAACGATGTCTTTGGCGTCTGTTACTGCTGTGGGCCAGAAGAATCCCTGCCGGTAAGCCTTTCCGACTAACGTCCTGGATGCGGCGTGGTTGCCACATATGCCCGAGTCGATCGAGTGCAGGATCTGCTTGCCCTCCTCGATGGTGACACAGCGCATGAGGACACTGGATGCGCTCCTTCGGTACAGGTCTTCTCCGACTAGTAGGAAGCTTTTGCTTCGACGCTTTATCTGCTCGGCTTGATTGTGATCTTCTGGGAGTTCGTCGTCCGTGAGAAATTTGACAACAGGAGTCCTCCAGTCTTGACATATGTGCAGCACCTCATCTGTGGTCGGGGTAGGCTCGCCTCCCGACTGATTTGGTGCCGGTTTCTTCTTGACTGATGGCTCCATGAGTTGCTCGACAAAGATTCCAGCTGGAACTGCTTCTCGTTTGGATCCCATGTTTGCCAGTTCGTCTGCTGCGTCATTGTATTAGCGCAGGACATGTGTGATTTCCAGCCCGTCGAACTTGTTTTCTAGCTTGCGGACCTCCTGACAGTATGCCGCCATGGTGTCGTCGAGGAAGGTCCAGTCTTTCATGACTTGGTTTACCACGAGTTGAGAATCTCCGCGCACAACCAGTCGACGTATGTCGAGTGATATAGCGATGCGAAGCCCGTGAACGAGTGCCTCGTACTCGGCGACATTGTGGGAAGCCGGGAAGTGGATTTGCATAACGTACTTCAGTTTTTTTCGCCAGTGGGGGACGTCAATATGACTCCGCCCAGCGCCGCCGATCGTAGAGAACCGTCGAAGTACATTGTCCAGTACTCTAGCTTTGCTGTTGGTGTAGGCTGTTGGACTTCTGTCCATTCGGCCACGAAGTCGGCTTAGAGCTTGAGACTTGATTGCTGTCGTGGCTGGAAGGTGATGTCGAACGCCATCAACTCGAGTGCCCATTTAGCGATTCGGCCAGTGGCCTTCCGATTATGAAGGACATCCCCGAGTGGAAACGCTGTGACCACCGTGACTTGGTGTGCTTGGAAATAATGCACCAGCTTCGGACTGTGATAAGTAAGGGCCATATAGCAGCTTCTGGACCTGCGGATATCTCGTTTTGGAGTCGGCAAGGACCTCGCTGACGAAGTAGACTGGCCGTTGTGTTTTTTGAATATGACCCTGTTCGGATCGCTCAACCACCATCACCGTGCTGACTACCTGTGTTGTTGCCGCCAGATATAGCATTAGCGGTTCCTGGGGTAGAGGTGACGCCAACACCGGGGGTGATGTGAGGAATTGTTTGAAGTCTTCGAAGGCTTGCTGGGCTTCCGGAGTCCATTGGAAATTGTCGGTCTTTTTGAGTAGCTTGAAGAAGGGCATGCCCCGCTCGCCCAGTCAGGAAATAAATCGGCTGAGTGCCGCCATGCAGCCTGTCAGCTTCTGGACGTCTTTGAGGTTAGTTGGGGGTGCCATGTGCCTGATGGCGTTGACTTTCTCCGGGCTGGCCTCGATGCCGCGATGCGAGACGATGAAGCCGAGTAACTTTCTGGATGACACACCGAAGGCGCATTTTTCCGGGTTCAACTTCATCTTGAATCTTCGAAGGTTTTGCAAGGTTTCTTCCAGGTCAGCGATGAGGTCTTCTTTGGACTTGGTCTTGATCACCACGTCGTCGACGTAGGCTTCCACGTTGCGCCTGATCTGAGTATGCAGACACCGCTGAATGGCCCTTTGATAGGTTGCGCCCGCGTTCTTCAGACCGAACGGCATTGTGATATAGCAATACGCTCCGAACGGTGTGATGAAAGATGTCTTCAAGCAGTCTTCTTCCCTCAGGTTGATTTGATGGTATCCCGAGTAGTAGTCGAGAAAACTGAGTAGGTCGCACCCTGCCGTGGAGTCAACCAACTGGTCTATCCGAGGAAGACCAAATGGGTCCTTGGGGCATGCTTTGTTGAGGTCGGTGTAGTCGACGCACATGCGCCATTTACCGTTTTTCTTCCGTACCAGAACTGGGTTTGCCAACCAGTCCGGGTGGTAGACCTCTTTGATGAACCCGGCTGCGAGGAGTTTGGTAATTTCTTCCCAGATAGCATCTTTGCGGTCTTGAGCGAAGCGCCGCAGCCGTTGCTTGACTGGCTTGGCGTCTGTCTTCACGTTTAGGGCGTGCTCGATCACCTCCCTTGGTACGCCCGGCATGTCGGACGGTTTCCACGCGAAGATATCCTTGTTGGCTTGGAGGAAGGTGACGAGCGCGTCTTCCTATTTGGGGTCGAGTCCGGTCCCAACTAGAGCAGTCTTGGAGGGGTCGGAAGGGTCCAGGGGGATCTTCTTCGTGTCAGAGTCCGCTGAAATTCCCGACTTCGCTGCTTTTTTAGCCGGAACTTGATCTTGCTCGGCTTCTGTTGTGACGGCTTGCTAAATGTTGTCGCGCCCAACTGCCGCCTCTTGTGATTGAGCCAATTCGCAGCTCTCCTTGTCGCAGGTGAAGGCTTGCTTGACGTCGCTGCGGAGGGAGAGGACTCCTGCTGGTCCAGGCATCTTCAGCACCATGTATGAATAGTGCGGTATCGCCATAAATTTGGCGAGTGCCGGTCGTCCGAGTATCGCGTGGTACGCGGTCTCGAAGTCGGCGACCTCGAAGCAGACAGTTTCTGTGCGGAAATTATCCCGTGTGCCGAAGGTTACCGGCAAAGTTATCTGCCCGAGTGGAGTTGATGACAGGCCGGGAATTATCCCGTGGAAGGGCGCAGTGCTCGGCCGTAGTTCTGAACGAGGGATTTTCATCTCGTCCAAGGTTTTGGTGAACAGGATATTGAGCGCGCTGCCTCCGTCTATGAGGGTTTTCTTCAGCCTGATATTTTTGACGACCGGGTCCAGGACGAGTGGATAGCGTCCCGGGTGGGAAACCCGATCTGGGTGATCTGCGCGATTGAAGGTGATGGCCATCTCTGACCAGCGCAGGTAGTGGGGGTGTCGGCCGTGGAGACCGTGTTGACGTCGCGCGCTGAAAGCTTCTGTTTGCGCTTGGACTCGTACGCGAGTGGCCCCCCGAAGATGTGGTTGAGCTCGGCTTGGGGATCTTGGAAGTCGTCAGCCGGACCCGAGTCTGGCTTGTCTTTGCCCTTGTCGGTGCCAGATGATGAAGTCTGCTCGGAGGCAAACTTCTTGAGCATATAGCAGTCTTTGGCCGCGTGCTTTCCCTTGGGGTGAAAGGGGCATGGCCCGCTCATGACTTTCTGGTAGTCGTTGTTCCGCTGGGGCCGCGATCGGCTGCGCTCCATGTTGGCCACCTCGTTGTCCGACTTCCGTTTACGACTGCCGGACTTGTTTTGAGATGGCTCGTTGTCGGCTTTCGCCTTCTGTTCTTTCTGTCGGGGCTCCTTCTTCTCGTCGAGGGCCTCGGCGACCGCTTCGGCCGAGTCGGCGTATTTGTTGGCCATGTCGAAGAGTGCCCGGACTATGGATGGTGGCTTCCGAGTGAATTTCGCGATGAGTGGAGCGTCTTTTACCCCTTTACGAAAGGCGGCGATGACGGCTTCGTCTTTGACAGTTGGGATTTGGTTGCGCTTCTCGGAAAACCTTTTGATGAATTCACGCAAAGACTCGTTTTTCTTCTGGTGCAGTTGATAAAGATCATGCTCTGAAGCGGGTCTGTCGTAGGTCCCCTGGAAATTAGCGATGAACCGCTCCCTGAGTTGTCCCCAGGAATTGATCGACCGCCTCCGGAGACTTGTCAGCCATGTCCTCGCCGAGTCGGCTAGCGCGACCGGGAGGTAGTTAGCCATGACTCTGCTGTTACCCCTAGCAGCACGAACTGCTAGGGTGTAGACGGTGAGCCAGGACTAGGGGTTTGTCTTGCCGTCGTATTTTTCGATCCCGGTGGGCTTAAAGCCAGTCGGCCACAAGACGTCCTGTAGCTCCCGAGTGAAGGCTGGGATGCCTTCGTCTTCGTGAGGGCTCCGACTCTGATCTTGGCAATGTAGTCGCTCATGGTGGAGACCGAAACGCTCGTTTTTGTCTTCTAGTCGGCGGCGTTCATCTTCTTCGCGTTCTTCGCGTCGAGCGTTTAAGGTGTGACGAAGGTCTCGGTGCAGTCGCACTCGGAGGTCTTGATTGGGTCGGCGATCGTACTGGCGACGCCGCCGGTTATCATTGTTGGTATTGCCAAGCGTTGTTTGCCAGGACTCTTCGTGTTGCCGACTGGAGCCAGCTGCCCAGCGTCGCGTTGATGCAGATGAGCCTGCCGCCGGAGAACCCGACCGGTTGGTCGGTGTAGCAGTGTTGTCCGACTGCTGTTGCTGCTGACAGGCAGCAGCTGTGATCATCACCTTGATCTTGGCGATAGTCGGAGTGGCCTGGTGATCCGGCCTGAGCTGGAGGGTGTCCAGCAGAGTTGCTGCGGCCACAACGTTCTGTTGTGGTGTGACGAAGACGTCGTGGTCGCCAACTTTAGTTTGGAGGATTTGTTGCTGAGCGATTCGCCCAGCTTGTCGTAGCTCGTTATTGCGGTCTTCGCGGCGGGCCTCCTCTTGTTGTAATCGGCGTGCCTCCTCTTGTCGCTCCTCTTGTAGTCGGCGCGCCTCGGAAGGTGGTGTTGAAGCCATGAAGATCTCGCGGGGGAGGAGGAAGCTTGCCAAAGTAGAGTCCGAGCTGGCGCTCGAACCGCTATCCGACTTGGTGTCAGACTCCGAGTAATCTATCGGAGTAAGAACGACTCCAACCTCTCTGGATCCAATCTGAAACGGTGTTTGACCGTGTCCAAACTAAACCGCTGGAGATCGGGTCTGCTGCGCGGTTTGTAGATGCGCTGCGTCGCCGAACCAGTGCGGGAGACTGACGATCTCTCCCCCTCTCGGCCCAACCCGTGCTGGCTCGAGGCCTAGCGCGAGCCGGACGCCGAAGGGGAGGGTTGTCCCGATGTTCGGCGATGTAAGGGACCGCCGTAGTAGGTCGTCGAAGGAGATGGCGGCGTCCCGTGGGCCGACTGGCGCAATGTCGGCTGGTCCCTCGGCTAGTAAGATCGGATCTGCTTCAGCCAAGGTGAGATTGCCGAGTCGGTCGGCAACGAAATCTAGCCTCCCGAAGGTGATGGTGTCTCCAGGGGAAAGCTTGGTGCCCTTGACTCCGTTGATTGAATCCATCGAATTTGCTGATGAAGAATTCGCCGGAGATCCCCTACCTGGCGCGCCAACTGTCGATGCTTTGCACCGGCAATAAAACTATGGGGTTATTCGGCGAGGGTGAATTCGGTGGATTACAGAGGAACACAAAAGAATTATACTGGTTCAGACCCTCAAGGTGAGGTAATACCCTACGTCCAGTTGAGGTGTTATTCCTCTGAAGTATATGGGGATCGATGATCCGATTGCTCTTGTTGTGCTTGCCCTGAGGGGCGCCCTGCCTCCCTTTATATACTAGGGGACAGGGGTACATGATAAGGATCCCAGTCGGATACAACTAAGGGATTTCCTTCTTAGAGATAGAATCCTATCCGACTAAGACTTTGTTTCCTTATTATCCAAGGTACAGCCTGCCGGGTGCTATCTTATCTCTAATTACATGGTCCGGCCCATCCTCTATCCGAGTGGCCCATGTACTGGTAATGAGGTACCCGGGGCCTATGGCCTCCACAACTACTCGGTATAGACTACAAGGTTAAAGATCTTTGACTTTATGTTTAATTGTTTCATAATTAAGCACAAAGTCGGGGGCTACACCTAATAGGTGCGCCTATTCGGCACACACTATTTATATTTCTACATGAAGCCCTTCATACCCTCGCTGCCAGCTGACATGAAGCAGGACTCGGGAGAAAAGCACTCGGACAAAAGAGTACTCAGGAGCAATGCACTCGGGAATACTTCACCGTGGAGGATGAGCACTTAGCATCAGCTGTGACTCAACTATGAAGGTCTCAGGGGCTGCTGTGGAGGCCATGGGCTCTGGGTACCTGATGACAAGCATATGGGCCACTCGGATAGAGGATGGGCCTAGCCTTGCAATTAGAGATATGATAGAACCCAGCCAAATTTGCCTTGTACGATAAGGAAAATACAGTCCTAGTTGGGTACGTTATATCTCTAAAAGGAGATCCCTTGGCCGTAATCCGGCTGGGACTCCTACCTTGTAACCCTGTCCCCCATTATATAAGGGAAGGCAAGGCGCCCCCTGAGGGTAGGTACACACCAATTCATCAGAACTACCACCGTATATCCTCAAAGGAATACAACACAACAGGACGTAGGGTATTAAGTCACATCGAGGGCCTGAACCAGTATAAATCCCCCGTGTTCCTTTGCAGTCCATTGAGTTTCGATCCAATGAAGAGCTCTATAATCATATTGCCGGTGTAAAACATCGATAGATTTCTTCTTGACTGATGGCTCCAATAGTTGTTCCACAAAGATTCCAGTCAGGACCACTTCTCGTTTGGATCTCATGTTTGCCAATTCGTTAGCAGCATTGTTGTATTGTCATAGTACATGGGTTATCTCCAGCCCGTCGAACTTGTTTTCCAACTTTCGGACCTCCTGACAGTACATCGCCATAGTATCGTTGAGACATGTCCAGTCTTTCATGACATGGTTCACCACAAGTTGCGAATCCCCATGTACAACCAGTCGGTGGATGCCGAGTGATATAGCGATGCAGAGCCCGTCGATGAGTGCCTTGTACTCTGCGACATTGTGGGAAGCTGGAAAGTGAATCTGGAGAACATACTTGAGTTTTTCGCCGGTGGGTGACGTCAGCACGACGCTGGCCCCAATGCCGCCGATCCATAGAGAACTGTCGAAGTACATGGTCCAGTACTCTAGCTTGTCTGTTGTTGTAGTCGTCTGAACTTCTGTCCACTCGGCCACAAAGTCGGCTAGAGCTTGAGATTTAATTGCTATTCGTGGCTGAAAGGTGATGTCGAACGCCATCAACTCGAGCGCCCATTTAGCGATTCGGCCGGTGGCCTCACGGTTGTGCAAGACGTCACCGAGTAGATACGATGTGACCACCGTGACTTGATGCGACTGAAAATAGTGCACTAGCTTCTGGACAGTGATGAGTAGGCCATATAGCAGCTTCTGGACCTAAGGATATCTCATCTTTAAGTCGGCTAGGACCTCGCTGACGAAGTAGACTGGCCGTTGAATTTTTTGTATATGACCCGGCTCTGATCACTCGACCACCAACACCGTGCTGACTACGTGGGTGGTTGCCGCCAGATATAGGATTGATGGCTCTTGGGGCATAGGTGATGCCAACACTGGTGGTGATGTGAGGAACGTCTTGAAGTCTTCAAAGGCTTGCTGGGCTTCGGGAGTCCATTGAAAACTGTTTGCTTTCTTCAGTAATTTGAAGAAGGGCATACCCCTTTCGCCCAGTCGGGAGATGAATCGGCTAAGTGCCGCCATGCAGCTTGTCAGCTTCTGGACATCTTTCTGGCTAGTCGGGGGTGCCATGTTCATGATTGCATTGATTTTCTCTGGATTGGCCTCAATGCCGCGATGTGATACGATGAAGCCGAGTAGCTTTCCAGATGGCACACCGAAGGCGCACTTTTCCGGATTCAACTTCATCTTAAATCTTCGAAGATTTTGGAAGGTTTTCTCCAAGTTGGTGATGAGGTCTTCTTTGGACTTTATCTTAATCACCACGTCATCGACATACGCCTCCACATTGCGCCCGATCTGAGTGTGTAGACACCGCTGAATTGCTCGTTGATACGTTGCTCTAGCGTTTTTCAAACTGAACGGCATGGTGATGTAGTAGTATGCTCCAAATGGCGTGATGAAATAAGTCTTCAGGCAGTCCTCCTCCTTCAGGCTGATTTGATGGTATCCGAATAGCAGTCGACAAAGCTGAGAAGTTCACACCCCGCGGTTGAATCCACCACTTGATCTATTCTCGGTAGACCAAATGGGTCTTTGGGGCATGCCTTGTTTAAGTCGGTGTACTCGATGCACATGCGCCATTTACCATTCTTCTTCCGGACCAGGACTGGGTTTGCCAGCCAATCCGGGTGGTAGACCTCTTTGATGAACCCAGCTGTGAGGAGCTTGGTTATCTCCTCCCGAATAGCATCTTTGCGGTCCTGTGCGAAGCGCTGTAGTTGTTGCTTGACTGGCTTGGCATCTGTCTTGACGTTGAGGGCGTGCTTGATCACCTTCCTTGGTACCCCTGGCATGTCGGAAGGTTTCCAAGCGAAAATATCCCTATTTGCCAGGAGGGAGGTGACGAGCGCATATTCCTATTTGGGGTCGAGTCCGGTCCCGACTAGACCAGTCTTGGAGGTGTCGGAAGGGTCCAGGGGATCTTCTTCGTGTCAGAGTCCGCTGAAATTCTCGACTTCGCTGCTTTTTTCACCGGAACTTGATCGTCCTTGACTTCGGTTGTAACGGCTTGCCGAATGCTGTTGTGTCCGACTGCCGCTTCTTGGGATTGAGCCAACTCGCAGCTTTCCTTATCGTAGGTGAAAGCTTGCTTGACGTCGATGTGAAGGGAAAGAACTCTGGCTGGCCCAGGCATCTTGAGCATCATGTAGGTATAGTGCGGCACTACCATGAATTTGGCTAGCGCCGACCGTCCGAGTATCGCGTGGTAAGCAGTCTTGATGTCGGCGATCTCGAAGCAGATGCTCTCTGTGCGGAAGTTGTCCCGCATGCCGAAGGTGACCGGTAAAGTTATCTATCCGAGAGGTGTTGAAGATAGGCCGGGGGTTACCCCGTGGAAGGGCGTTGTACTCGGCTGTAGCTCTGAATGAGGAATCTTCATCTCATCTAGGGTCTTGGCGAATAGAATGTTGAGGGCGCTGCCTCCATCTATGAGGATCTTCTTCAACTTGATGCTCTTGACGACTGGGTCCAGGACGAGTGGATAGCGTCCTGGATGTGTAACCCGATCGGGGTGATCTACATGGTCAAATGTAATGGGGGTCTCTGACCAACGTAAATATTGGGGGGCGTCTGCTATGGAGACCGAGTTGACGTCGCGTGATGTTAGCTTCTGCTTCCTCTTGGACTCGTATGCAGACAGCCCTCCGAAGATATGGTTGAGCTCAGCCTGGGGATCTTGATAATCACCGGTTGTGCTCGAATCTGGCTTCTCTTTGTCCTTGTCGGCGCCAGATGTTGAAGCCTGCTCGAAAGCAAACTTCTTGAGCAAGAAGCAGTCTTTGGCCACGTGCCTACCCTTGGGGTGAAAGGGGCAGGGCCCGTTCATCACTTTCTGGTATTCGTTGTTCCTTGGGGGTCGCGACCGAGTACACTCCACGTTGGCCACCACATTCTCCAACTTCCGCTTGCGGTTGCCGGATTTGTTTTGTGCTGGCTCATCATTGGCTTTCTGGTCCTTCTGCCGGGGCTCTTTTTTGTCGTTGGGGGCCTGTGCGACCGCTTCAGCCGAGTCGGCGTACTTATTTGCCATGTCAAAGAGAGCCCTGATAGAGGTGGGGGCTTTCCGAGTGAACTTGGCAATGAACGGGGCATCTTTGACTCCCTTGCAGAAGGCGGCAATGATGACCTCGTCCTTGATCATTAGGATTGAGTTGCGCTTCTCAGAAAACCTTTTGATGAACTCACGAAGAGGCTCGTTCTTCCTCTAGTGCAGCTGATAAAGATCGTGCTCGAAAGACGGCCTCTTGTATGTTCCCCTGGAAATTGGCAATGAAGCATTCCGGAGTTCTCCCCAGGAGCCGATTGACCACTTTGGGAGCCCTGTCAACCATGTCCTCGCCGAGTCGGCTAGGGCGACTGGGAGGTAGTTAGCCATGGCCTTGTGATCGCCTTCGGCTGCTCGGATTGCTACAGTGTAGACCGTAAGGTAGGACTCAGGATTGGTCTTGCCGTCGTATTTTTCTATTCCTGTAGGCTTAAAGCCCGACGGCCAGTCAACCTGTTGTAGCTCCTTGGTGAAGGCTGGTACGCCTTCATCTGCAAGATGGCTCTAGCTCTGATTACGGTGGTCGAACCACTCGTGGTGGAGGCCGAAGCGCTCGTTCTCATCCTCCAGTCGGCGGCACTTGTCCTCTTCGCGTTCGCGGCGCTGCGTGTTGATGTCCTAGCGGAGATCGTGTCACAGACGGCTTCGGAGATCTTGGTTGTCGTGGCGGTCGTTCTGGGGACGCCGCCGATTGTTATTGTTAGGGTTGCCGAGAGACATCAAGCGTGACTCCGCGTGCGGCTGACTGGAGCCAGCCGCCAGGCGTCGTGCTGACTCGGAGGAGACCGCTGTTGGAGAACCCGACCGATGGGTCGGTATGAGGGTGTCACCCGACTGCTGGTGCTGCTAACATGTGGCAGCGGTAATCATGGCTTTGATTCTTGCAATAGTCGGGGTGGCCTGGTGATCAGGCCCAAACTGGAGTGTATCCAGCAGAGTTCCAGCGGCCACGATGTTCTGTTGAGGCGTGACGAAGACATCGTGGTTGCCGACTCGTGTTTGGAGGATTTGTTGCTGGGCGGTTTGCCCAGCCCTGCGTAGCTCGTCATTGCGAGCGTCACCCTCGGCCTCCTGTTGTTGTCGCAGTCAGTGGGCCTCCTCTTCTTGTTGCTCACCTAGTCGGTGCGCCTCTTGAGAGGGAGTATCGCCCTTGGACGCCATGAAGATTTCACAGGGCAGTAGAAGGCTTGCCAGACTGCTGCTCGAACTGTTGTTCGAACTTCTGTCCGACCTAGAATCGGAATCGGAGTAGTTGAAGGGTGTAATTACGACTCCGACCTCCCTAGATCCAATCTCGAACGGCTCTGGGCCATGTCCGAATTGAACCGTAGGGGATCAGGTTTACCGCGTGGGATGTAGATCGTGGATGTCTGCGGCGTTGTCGAATCTGCATGGGAGATTGACGACCTCTCCTCTTCCTAGCCCGATCCTAGCTGGCTCAAGGCTGAGTCCGAGTCGAACACTGAAGGAGAGAGTTGTCCCGAGACCCGGGCAAGTAGAAGATTGCCGGAGCAAGTCGATGAGGGTTGCTGCAGCGCCGAGTGGGCCGATTGGCGCGGAGTCAGCTAGTTCCCTGGCAGATGGGATCGGGTCCGAGTCGGCCAAGGTGAGGTTGCTGAACTTGTCGGCGACAAAGTTGACGCTCCCGAATGTAATTGTGTCTCCAGGGGAGAATTTGCTGCCGTCGACTCCGGTTGTCGAATCCATCAAGCTTGTTGAGGTTGATCTCGCCGATCTCCTACCTGGCGCGCCAACTGTTGATGCTTTACACCGGCAATATGAATATAGGGCTACTCGTCGGATAGAAAGTCGATGGACTACAAAGGAACACAAAGAGTTTATACTGGTTCAGACCCTCGAGGTGAGGTAATACCCTACGTCCAGTTGTGGTGTATTTCCTTTGAGGATGTATGGTGGTGATTCTGATGAATCTCCGTGATTCTTCTGAACTTGCCCTCATGGGGTGCCCTGCCTCCCCTTATATAATGGGGGACAGGGTTACAAAGTAGGAGTCCCAGTCGGACTACGACCTAGGAATCTCCTTCTAGAGATATAACGTACCCGACTAGGACTATATTTTTTTTGTCGTATAAGGCTAAGTCTGCCGAGTTCTATCATATCCCTAATTACAAGGCTAGGCCCATCCTCTGTCCGAGTGGCCCATATGCTTGTCATGAGGTACCTAGGGCACATGGCCTCCACAACTAGCTAGAACCACCATGTCTAATTAAGCTATGGCCAACAAATTATTGGCCACATTTACACTTTAAAAAATCACACCTTAATTAGGCAAAGTTTGAAAAATAAATAGTGTTATGTGTTTTAGATTATAATATATTGGCTCTAAAAGGGCTCCATACCTTCATTGCCTTATGTGTGTTAGGTTATGGTATACTCCCACCATTTAAACAAAAATCAGTAATGTAAGTACTAAGAATAACAACATGTAAAATATGAGCCTTCATAAATAAATAAATAGGTCTCATTTTTGCAAAAACAATATGCTAGCTCTTGATTTGTTTACTTAAGCCATGTTCTTGTGGTGGTTGACGACAGCATGTTCATGAGAAAGAGTGAAATGGAGACTATATGGGTCAGACTATCCTGGTGCTAGCTACTTCCTCAGTCAACTCTTCTTTGTTTCTTACTTGAACTTTGGTAAATTTAGTTTCTACATTTCTTGGAAATCCAATCAGTTAAATCAATTTTGTTTATAAGGTTATCCCACATATTACAAATGAAATACAAGATTGGATTAAGCGTGTCGTGATGGTTCCGGTTGACGGCGATGTGGATCCTGCCGATGTTTGTATAATAGAACTCGGTGGCACTATAGGTGACAACAGATAACCAGCTGCTTTACTCTTAACAAATTACTTACAAGTCATTTTTGAAGCTTTAGTATCTTTGCAGTTTAACAGTATTTAAAACTATGCTGCAGGTGATTTTGAATCCATGCAATCTGTTGAGGCCTTGAGTCAATTCTCCTATCGTCTTGGTAATTAAAGAAATTGAATTATTGCATGAATAGATATTTTAATTTTCTCCATGATGATATTGATAAGCTTATTTGCATGTTATTTTTGGACAGGTGCTGGTAATTTCTGTGTGGTGCATGTCGGCCTTGTTCCAGTTTTGAACGTAGTGGGTGAGCAGGTCAGAAAATTTATGTGTCTATTAACCTGTAGCTTTGCTATTTGCCAACTATCGTGTCTGTCTTGAAAATAATATCCTACATCTTTTGGTTTATGTTCTTGTAGAAAACTAAGCCCACTCAAAACAGTATACGCGAATTAAGAGGACATGGTCTCACGCCAAATTTTATAGCGTGCTGCTCTTCTAAGGTTTGTATATGAATCAAGTAATCTTCATCTTACGGTTCATTTTTATAATATTTTGGAAAGGCCAACAGCTTTGGAAGTAGATATTTTTATGGTTATTGAGGAGATACCAAAAGGTATCATATTTTTTATATAAATTTTGATACTCCTAATAGTTCAAGTATCACAAAATCTTGTTAAGGTAACAAGAGATCCTACAAATTAACATTAAAAGTTGTGGTGCCTTGTTGTACCTTCTTAAGGACCATAATTTTCTTATTTATTAACTAAGAGCATGTTTTTATTATTAATAGGAATTGGAGAAAAAAGCGAAAGAAAAGCTCTCTCTCTTCTGCCATGTGCCGGCAATGAATTTTTCTTTTTTTTCATTTAATGATTAATGTTCGCAACTGATTGCTCTAGTTGCTAATGAACTCTTGTGGCCATCACACTCTATATGATGTTTCAAACATCTGGCGTGTTCCTTTGTTACTGCAGGTAAATATATAGAGCATATCCTTTTGTTATACACCAGAACATTTTGTACCCTTGCACTGTGTTGAAAATCTTCCTCTGTCATTTTAGGACCAAAAGGCACATGAAGCTATTCTTGAAGTTTTGAATCTTGAAAGGTATATTTTCATGTGACATATAAGTAAGTTAAAAGATGCAATGCTGCTATATACAAATCCTAAATGCTTCTTTCTCACATTTGCAGAGTTGCTAGACAGCCTAACTTGGAGGAATGGGTAGGAAGGGCTGATCTATATGACACTCTACATGAAACAATCAGTCTCTTTTTCATCTTCATCATGGAAACAAATAGGATATTTGACATTACATAAAAAAAAAAAGAACCTTCCTGCTTTAGATGAACTAACGGCCGGCTTGTGCACTCTTTTTCAGGTCACGATTGCCATGGTTGGAAAATACACCGGTGTATCTGATACATACCTTTCTGTACTAAAGGTGAGATGAATCTCTCAGTGATCGTTGTTAATTTCATTCAGGACGTAAAACCTCATCAGTTTTGTTTAACATATTTCTTGATTTGCAATTCTTGTAGGCTCTTTTGCATGCTTGCATCGCTTGTGGCAAAAAACTTCTAATCGATTGGGTTCCTTCCGCCGACCTTAAGGATTCAACTGCAGCTGATGTCTGAACAACTACTCACACTATATATGCATCATACTTTGGTCTGTAGTGTGTGTACATATATAGTCCATACATGTTTCTGGTTAAATTTTATAGGCACCTGATGCTTACAACACAGCATGGAGTTTAATGAGGGTGAGGAGTTTACTCCTTAAATATTTGCTAGTGATGTCCTCATCATGATGCGACTGGGTACCTGATCTTCCGATAGGTTCGATTTGCCGACGTGTGGATGTTCACGTTTTGAGGCTTCCGATCAGTGATCGTCACCTCACAACCGCTACACCTACACGTCTAGTTGTTATCAACCACGCTCTCATGTAGTCGACCTCACCACGAAGGTTTTATCCCTGCAAGCAATCGAAGAAACTCACAAGAACAAGGAAGAACGCAATCTGAATTACAGATGGATGCTTAGCACACAAAGTTGGGGCTCTACAAACCGATTTAGACGGTGAAACTGCAATGGTAGAATAATCTAAGCAAAACCCGACTCTAAACAACGACGGCTACTGAATATATATAAGTTGGGACGTCCTAGGGTTAATCCTAGAGCGCACACCGCTTGGGCTTAGCCCACGACACAATTACAAGGCCTAGGGCCAAAACAGACTCAGACTGAAAGAGGTACATGTCTTGTTTCGATGATTCCAGACAGCTCAGGAGTAATTTTGATGTGGGACTAAAACCATCTGAAAGTAGACTCCATAAGCTTTCCAACAAGTAGTCATGGGCCCCGAAAGTCCTTCTGGATCAATGACTAGGTCCGTTTGAAGTTGATGCTGTCAGAAGGCCCGAATCTGAATCCAAAACATGCGGAACTTCATCTCTTGCCTTCTATGGACCAAAAGTGACGTGGTGATATAGGAGTAGACTTGGGTAAGGTCTTGATTTGGTCCCCAATCAACTTCTTTGATCATCCATGCTTTCTTTGCGCTCGGTCTCTTTCCCTTCACCCAAGCAAGTATCTCTGCAAACGAGAACACACAAAACTCATGGTGCAGTAACGGCTGTTCACCGAGTTTCCATCCGCCGAGTTTCCATCCGCCGAGTAGCCCTATAATCATATTGCCGGTGTAAAACATCGACAGTTGGCACACCAGGTAGGGGCACCGGCGAGATTTACATCCGCAAGCTCGATGGATCCAGCAACAGGAGTCGATGGCGATAAATTCTCCTCCGAAGACACAATAACTTTTGGAAGCCTCGACTTCGTTGCCGACCAATTCGGCGACCTCAGCTTGGTAGACTCGGGCTCGATTCGATCTGCTGGGAAACCGGCCATCCCTGAGCCAGTCGGCCCACTCGGCGCTACAGCAAGTCTCGTCGATGTGCTGCGGCGATCTTTCACTTGCCCGGGTCTTGGGACAACCCTCCCCTTCAGTGTTCGACTCGGACTCGGCCTTGAGCTGGTTCGGGTCTGGCTATAGAGGGGAGGAGTCGTCAATCTCCCACGCAGACTCAGCAACGCCGTGGGCATCAATAATCTAAACCCGACGCGGCAGACTCTACCTCCTACAGTTCAGTTCGGACATGGCCCAGAGCTGTCCCAGATTGGATCCAGAGAGATCGGAGTCATGATCACACCGATCAACTACTCCGACTCAAATTCTAGGTCGGACAGGAGTTCGGACAGGAGTTCGAACAGCAGTTCGAACAACAGTTTGGCGAGTTTCCTACTACCCCGCGAGATCTTCATAGCGTCCAATAGCGAGACTTCCTCCCAAGGGGCGCGCCGACTACGTGAGCAGCAAGAAGAGGAGCGTAGCTCGTCATTGTGAGCGTCGCGATCGGCCTCCTATTGACATTGCAGTCAGGGGATAGGAGGCTAGGCGAACTGCTCAGAAACAGATCCTCTGAACAAGAGTCGGCGACCACGACGTCTTCGTCACGCCACAACAGAATGTTGTGGCTGCCGCAACCCTACTGGACACGGTCCAGCTTGGGCCTAATCACCAGGCCACCCCGACCATCGCAAAGATCAAGGCCATGATCACCGCTGCTACTTGTTAGCAGCACCAGCAGTCAGGGGATACCCTCATACCGACCCACCGGTCAGGTTCTCTAGCGGCGGTCTCATCCGCATCGGCACGATGCCGCGTTGCTGGCTCTAGTCAGCCGCACGCGGAATCACACCAGATACCTCTCGGCAACAGCAACAACAATCGGCGGTGTCCATAGTATGACCACCGCAACAACCAAGATCTCCAAAGCTATCTGCAACGTGATCTACGCCAAGATATCAATGCGCGGCGCCGTCAACACGAAGACGACGAACGCCGCTGACTGGAGGACGAGTACGAGCGCTTCGGCCTTCACCACGAGCGGTTTCACTGCCATAATCGGAGCCGGAGCCCCATCGCAGATGAAGGCGTACTAGCCTTCACCGAAGAACTACAACTGGTCGACTGGCCGTTGGGCTTCAAGCCCACCGGGATCGAAAAGTACAACGGCAAGACCAACCCTAAGTCCTGGCTCACGGTCTACACTCTGGCCATCCGAGCAGCCGGAGGCGACCACAAGGCCATGGCCAACTACCTCCCTGTTGCCCTGAGCGACTCGGCGAGGACATGGCTTACAGGGCTCCCAATGCGGTTGATCGGCTCCTGGGGGGAACTCCGGGAACGGTTCATCGCCAATTTTCAAGGAACTTACGAGAGACCTTCCTCCGAGCACGATCTTTATCAACTACACCAGAGGAAGAACAAGACCCTCCATGAGTTCATCAAGCGGTTTTCCGAGAAGCGCAACTCGATCCCCATGATCAAGGACGAGGTCGTCATCGCCGCCTTCCGCAAGGGAGTCAAGGACGCCCCGTTCATCGCCAAATTTACTCGGAAGCCGCCAGTCTCTGTCAGGGCCCTCTTCGACATGGCCAACAAGTACGCCGACTCAGCAGAGGTTGTTGCTGAGGCCCTCAACGACAAAAAGGAGCCCTGGCAGAAGGAACAGAACAAATCTGGCAACGAGATAGCACAGAACAAATCCAGCGGCCGCAAGCGGAAGTCGGAAGACGTGGTGGCCAACGTGGAGCGTACTCCGTCGTGACCGCCAAAAAACAACGAGTATCAGAAAGTGATGAACGGGCCCTGCCCCTTTCATCCCAAAGGCAAACACGCGGCCAAGGACTGTTTCATGCTCAAGAAGTTTGCTTCTGAGCAGGCTTCATCATCTGGCGCTGACAAGGACAAAGACAAGCTAGACGCGGGCCCAGCCGATGACTTTCGAGATCCCCAGGCTAAGCTCAACCATATTTTCGAAGGGCCGACTGCATACGAGTCCAAGAGGAAGCAGAAACTAACAGCGCGCGACATCAACTCAGTCTCTACGGCAGATGCCCCCCAATATTTGTGTTGGTCAGAAACGCCCATTACGTTCGACCGTGTGGATCATCCCGATCGGGTTTCACACCTAGGATGCTATCCACTTGTCCTGGACTCGGTCGTCAAAAATATCAAGCTGAAGAAGGTTCTTATAGATGGAGGTAGCGTGCTTAACATCCTCTTCGCCAAGACCCTGGATGAGATGAAAATCCCTCGTTCAGAACTGTGGCCGAGTGCTGCGCCCTTCCACGAGATAATTCCCGGCCTATCTTCAACAACACTCGGACAGATAACTTTGCCGGTCACCTTCGGCACGCGGGATAACTTCCGTACAAAAAACATCTATTTTGAGGTTGCCAACTTCGAGACTGTGTACCACACCATACTCGGACGGCTGGCGCTAGCCAAATTCATGGCGGTGCCACACTACATCTACATGATGCTCAAGATGCCTGGGCCAGCCAGAGTACTCTTCCTTCGTAGCGATGTCAAGCAAGCCTTCACCTGCGAGAAGATGAGCTACGTGTTGGCTCAAGCCCAAGAAGCGGCAGTCGGATTCAGTAGCATTCGACAAGCCGCTACAACTGAAGTCGAGGACGATCAAGTTCCAGCGAAGAAAGCAGCAAAGTTAGGAATTTCAGTGGACTCTGACATGAAGAAGATACCCCTGGACCCTTCCGACCCCTCCAAGACTGCTCTAGTCAGGACCAGACTCGACCCCAAATAGGAAGACGTGCTTATCACGTTCCTCCAGGCCAACAGGGACATCTTTGTTTGGAAGCCTTCCGACATGCCTGGAGTACCAAGGGAGGTGATCAAGCACGCTCTGAATGTAAAGACAGACGCCAAGCCAGTCAAGCAACAGCTATGGCGCTTCGCACAGGACTGTAAAGATGCTATTCAGGAGGAGATAACCAAGCTCCTCGCAGCCGGGTTCATCAAAGAGGTCTACCACCTGGATTGGCTGGCAAACCTAGTCCTGGTCCGGAAGAAGAACGGTAAATGGCGCATGTGCGTCGACTACACCGAATTGAACAAAGTGTGCCCCAAAGATCCCTTTGGTCTACCTAGAATAGATCAGGTGGTGGATTCAACTGCGGGGTGCATACTTCTTAGCTTTCTCGACTGCTATTCGGGATATCATCAAATAAGCCTTAAGGAGGAGGACTACCTGAAGACTTCTTTCATCACGCCGTTTGGAGCATACTGCTACATCACCATGCCGTTCGGTCTGAAAAATGCTGGAGCAACGTATCAACGAGCAATTCAGCGGTGTCTACACACTCAGATCGAGCGCAATGTGGAGGCATATGTCGATGACGTGGTGATCAAGACAAAGTCCAAAGAAGACCTCATCGCTGACTTGGAGGAAACCTTCCAAAACCTTCGAAGATTCAAGATGAAGTTGAATCCAGAAAAGTGCGCCTTCGGTGTGCCATCCGGCAAGCTACTCGGCTTCATTGTATCACATCACGGCATCGAGGCAAATCCCGAGAAAATCAACGCAATCATGAACATGGCACCCCCGACAAGCTAGAAGGACGTCCAGAAGTTGACAGGCTGCATGGTGGCACTCAGCCGATTTATATCCCGACTGGGCGAACGGGGCATGCCCTTTTTCAAACTTCTGAAGAAAGCGGACAATTTTCAATGGACTCCCGAAGCTCAACAAGCCTTTGAAGACTTCAAAAAATTCCTCACATCACCACCCGTGTTGACATCACCCATGCCCCAAGAGCCATTAATGCTATATCTAGCGGCAACAAGTTAGGTAGTCAGCACGGTTTTGGTGGTCGAGCGATCCGAACCGGGTCACATCCAAAAAATTCAACGGCTAGTCTACTTTGTCAGCGAGGTCCAAGCCAACTTAAGATGAGATATCCGCAGGTCCAAAAGCTATTGTACGGCCTACTTATCACTGTCCGGAAGCTGGTGCACTATTTCCAGTCGCATCAAGTCACGGTGGTCACATCGTATCCACTCAGGGATGTCCTACATAAACGCGAGGCCACTGGCCAAATCGCCAAATGGGCGCTCAAGTTGATGGCGTTCGACATCACCTTCCAACCACGAACAGCAATCAAATCTCAAGCTCTAGCTGACTTCGTGGCCGAGTGGATAGAAGTTCAGACGCCCACACCAACAGCGAAGCTAGAGTACTGGACAATGTACTTCGACGGTTCTCTAAGGATCAGTGGTGCCGGGGCTGGAGTCATGCTAACCTCTCCCACTGGCAAAAAACTCAAGTACGTCCTACAGATCCACTTTCCGGCTTCCCACAATGTCGCCGAGTGCGAGGTACTCGTCCACGGGCTCCGCATCACAGTATCACTCGGCATTCGTCGACTGGTTGTACGCGGGGACTCTCAACTCGTGGTGAACCAAGTCCTGAAAGACTGGACATGTCTCGACGATACCATGGTGGCGTACTATCAGGAGGTCCGAAAGCTGGAAAACAAGTTCGACGGGCTAGAGATAACACATGTCCTACGACAATATAACGATGCTGCAGACGAATTGGCAAACATGGGATCTAAGTGAGAAGCGGTCCCGACTGGGATCTTTGTCGAGCAACTTACTGTGGGTGCCATGAGCCCGGGTACCTCATGACAAGCATATGTGCCACTCGGATAGAGGATGGGCATGGCCTTGTAATTAGAGATATAGTAATCCCTAGCAGACTTTGCCTTGTACGAAAAGGAAAACATAGTCCTAGTTGGGTGTGTTATATCTCTAAGAGGAGATCCCTTAGCCGTAATCCGGTTGGGACTCCTACCTTGTAACCCTGTCCCCCAGTATATAAGGGGAGGCAAGGCGCCCCCTGAGAGTTGGTTCACCAGAATCACCACCATACATCCTCAAAGGAATACCACCACAACTGGATGTAGGGTATTACCTCACATCGAGGGCCTGAACCAGTATAAAATCTCCCTGTGGTCCTTTGCAATCCACCGAGTTTCCATCCACCGAGTAGCCCCATATTCATATTGCTGGTGTAAAACATCGACAGTTGGCGTGCCAGGTAGGGGCTTTGGCGAGATCTACATCTACAAGCTCGATGGATCCAGCAACCGGAGTCGACGGCGGCAAATTCACCCCCGGAGATACAATCTCATTCAGAAGCCTCGACTTCGTCACTGACATGTTTGGCAATCTCATCTTGGCCGATGTAGACCTGATCCAACTGGCCGAGGAATCAGCCGACTCGGCGCCAGTCGGTCCACACGATGCTGCAGTGACCATCATCGACTTGCTGCAGCAATCTTCCACTTGCCCAGGTCTTGGGACAACTCTTCCTTTCGGTGTTCGACTCGATGTCTTGAGCCGACCGAGATCGGGCTAAGGAAGGAGGAGATTGTCAATCTCCCGTCGAACTCGGCAACGCCGCGGATATCTTCGAGCAACATCCGACGCGGCAAACCCTATCCTCTGGAGTTCGACTCGGATACGGCCCAGAGCTGCTCGAGATCGGATCGAGGAAGGTCAGAGTTATAATCACCCCCATCAATTATTCCAACTTCGACTCTCAGTCGGATTCCGACTCTCAGTCGGACTCCGACTCTAAGTCAGGCAGCAGCTCGGCAAGCTTCTCTCTACCACGAGAAATCTTCATGGCATCCAAAGGCTCTACTCCTACTCAGGAATCACGCCGATTACACGAGCAACAAGAGGAGGAGGCCTGCCGACTACAAGAACAACAGGAGGAAGAAGCAAGACGCCTGCACACCCGTAGCGATGATCTACGCAGGGCTGGGCGAACCGCTCAGTAACAAATCCTCCAAACCCGAGTCAGCAACCATGACGTCTTCGTTACTCCTCAACAGAACATTGTGGCTGCTGTAACTCTACTGGATACACTCCAATTTGGGCCTGATCACCAGGCCACCCCGACGATAGCAAGGACAAAGGCCATGATCACCGCTGCTGCATGCCTGCAGTACCAACAGTCGGGTGATACCCTCATACCGACTAGTCGGTTGGCTTCCCCAACGGCAGTCTCATCCACCTCAAAGCGACGTCGAGCGGTCGGCTCTAGTCGGCTGCACGCGGAGTCATGCCAAACGTCACTCGACAACCCCAACAACAACCGGCAGCGTCGAAGTGACCGTCAAGTCAATCAGGATCTCCGAGGCCAACTACGGTGTGACCTTCGGCAGGACATCAATGCTCGGCGCCAAGAACGAGAGGAAGACGAGCAACGCCAACTAGAAGACGAGAACGAGCGTTTCAGCCTCCACCACGAGCGGTTTCGCCTCCGTAGTCGGGGTCGGAGTCCTCATGAAGATGAAGGAGTACCGGCCTCCACCCAGGAGCTACAACAGGTCGACTGGCCGTCGGGTTTCAAGCCTACAGGAATTGAAAATACGACGGGAAGACCAACCCCGAGTCCTGGCTCACGGTCTACACTCTAGCAATCTGAGCAGCTGGAGGAGATCACAAAGCCATGGCTAACTACCTCCCAGTTACTCTAGCCGACTCGGCGAGGACATGGCTAACAGGACTCCCAAAACAATCAATCGGCTCCTAGGGAGAACTCCGGGAATGTTTCATCACCAACTTCCAGGGAACATACGAGAGGCCATCTTCCGAGTACGACCTGTATCAGTTTCATCAAAGGAAGAACGAGTCTCTTCGTGACTTCATCAAGAGGTTTTCTGAGAAGAATAATTTAATCCCGAACATCAAGGATGAGGTCATCATCGCCGCCTTTCGAAAAGGAGTCAAAGACACCTCGTTCATCGACAAATTCACTCGGAAGCCTCCCAACACTGTCAAGGCTCTATTCGACATGGCGAACAAGTACGCCGACTCAGCCAACGATGTTGCTCAGGCCCTAGATGACAAGAAGGCACCCTGACAGAAGAAGCGGGAGGGCATCGACGACGCGGTCCCAACTAAAGCCAGGAATCGCAAACACAAGTCAGACGGATTCATTGTGGCAGTCAGTCACAACCGTCTCCAACCTTCAACAACTGAAGATTATCAGAACAACAAGTGACATGCTCGGGGGCTCACAAGCTGAAACGCAAGGATGGCATCCCCACTCCGAAATACCAAACAGCTAAGTCGCTTCCTGATAAATATTTCTTCGCTCAGCCTTGCCAATGCCGCAGCCGCTTACACCTAATAGGTGTACAAGCTGCACATTTTCCTGTTTTTGCTCTTAAATGATTGCAAAAGTACTTGAGTAGCATAAATTCCGATCCGTGAAACTTTGTTCCATGAAAGACGAACTCTAGTCACCCAAAACGCATGTCTGGGAAAGAGCCATGAGCCAGCTCCCGACGCTAGGGGGCTATGACTAGTCGGGCAAAGTGCTTAAACGTAAGGGGTCAACTACTCAGGGAAATTAATATCAATAAGAGGAAGAACACGTATTTACATATATTGTCAAATACATTTTATTCGTGTGATTGTTTTCATCATTAGATGCTACTCATCCGATATCTTTATAGTGCAGGGCCAGCCCCGGATACGCATGACAGGAACTCAGGGCTGCGAGCCTATCTCCTACACTCGGGGGCTGGACAAGTCTGCCAAGAATCACTCAGAATGCTCTATGAGGGCTACTGACCAAGTACTTGCGCTAGTCGGGACGTCATCTTCCCTGGCTACGCTCCATGTTAGCTGACAACCAACCTCCAACGCTAGTTGGGGGTCATATACTACTCGACTGGGTGAGGTATGCCCCATGAGGGTCGCCAGCCGAATCCTACGCTAACGCTAGGTTTGGGTACCTTATTTGGTCGCAACTCGGCTAAGTAGGGTAGCCCCATGAGGGTCGCCAGCCGAATTCTATGCTAATGCTAGGTTCAGGTACCTTATTTGGTCACAACTCGGTTGGGTAAGGTATGGCCCATGAAGGTCGCCAACCGAATCCTATGCTAATGCAAGGTTCGGGTACCTTATTTGGCTAACAACAGACCTCCGGCGCTAGTCAGGGCTCGGGTACGACTTTGCTAAGTTGGGTACGCCCCACGAGGGTCGCCAGCCGAATCCTATGAGATTCGGGTACCTTATTTGGCCATAACTCTATTGGGTAGGGTACGCCCCATGAGGGTCGCTAGCCGAATCCTATGCTAATGCAAGGTTCGAGTACCTTATCCAGCTTTACCGAAGTCAGAGAAGACCTATGTCGTCAAAGCACATCCGAAGTTCTCATAAACTGCGTCACACCTGGGGAGGGCAAGCAAATTCTACAATATACCTACTCAGGCATCTGTGGCAACCAGGCTGCATCTAGAGCATAAGTCAGAAAGGCTTGCAGACAAGTATTCCTCTGGCCGATTGCGGTTACCGATGCTTGAGTACTCATCCTGACATACGATGGATGCTACTTCTATAGAGCTATGCTGGGTAGGTCGGTTCAGGCCAGCTTATTTGGTAGCAGCCACCAAGATATGAGTTTCTACAGTAGCGCGCTCAATGTGGGCCGCTCGTAGGCTGGGTTAAAATCACAGTGCTGGTGCTACCAACAGGAACCGATGAGGTAAACAGATATGCTTCATGAAGGCCTAAATTGCTAAACACATGTGTTTGGGTATCTGTCTTATCCACCAGGTATCGAGGATATATCCTTATAAGGATCACGAGCTGGTCTTCATTAAAATTGGGGATGCAGGTATCTTTCTCGAGTACACCTGACCATGCAATGGATTAATTTTCATAAAGTGGTACTCGGTCTACATGCTTGGCCACCAGTTGCCATAAGCAACATTATTCCAGCCGACATGACGCTGAAGAGTCTAACTTCCGAGTAGTGCACTACTCGGGAGAGACTATAAATATCTTTTCCAGCTGACATGACGCTGAGGAGTCTAACTTCCGAGTGGGACGCCACCCGGGAAAGACTATAAACCCCCTTTTCCAGCTGACATGAAGCTGAAGAGTCCCATATACGAGTGGCATGCTACTCGGCAAGACTATAAATCATATTCCGGTTGACATGATACTGAAGAGTCTCATATACCAGTAGTGTACTACTCAGGAAGGACTACAAGGTTAAAGATCTTTGACTTTATGTTTAATTGTTTCACAATTAAGCACAAAGTCGGGGGCTACACCTAATAGGTGCGCCTATTCGGCGCACACTATTCATACTTCTACATGGAGCCCTTCATAGCCTCGCTGCCAACTGACATGAAGCAGAACTCGGGAGAAGAAGCACTCGGACAAAGAGTACTCGGGAGCAATGCACTTGGGAAGACTTCACCGTGGAGGATGAGCACTCGGCATCAGCTATGACTCAACTATGAAGGTCTCAGGGGCTACTGTGGGTGCCATGGGCCCTGGGTACCTCATGACAAGCATATGGGCCACTCGGATAGAGGATGGGCCTAGCCTTGTAATTAGAGATATAGTAATCCCTAGCAGACTTTGCCTTGTACGATAAGGAAAACACAGTCCTAGTTAGGTGCGTTATATCTCTAAGAGGAGATTCCTTGGCCGTAATCCGATTGGGACTCCTACCTTGTAACCCTGTCCCCCAGTATATAAGGGGAGGCAGGGCGTCCCCTGAGGGCAGGTTGAGTTAGTTCACCAGAATCACCACCATACATCCTCAAAGGAATACCACCACAACTGGACGTAGGGTATTACCTCACATCGAGGGCCTGAACCAGTATAAAATCACCCTGTGTTCCTTTGCAATCACCGAGTTTCCATCCGCCGAGTAGCCCCATATTCATATTGCCGGTGTAAAACATCAACACTTACGGAGCCATCAGTCAAGAACAAACCAGTGCCTGAGCAATCAGAAGGCGAACCTACCCCGGCGACAGATGAAGTACTAACTATACCTCAAGATTGGTGGACTTCTGTTCTCAAATTTCTCCTGGACAATGAACTCCCAGAAGATCGCATTCAAGCCGAACAAATCAAATGTCGGAGCAAAAGTTTCCTAGTAGTCGGAGAAGACCTATACCGAAGAAGTGCATCTGGTGTCCTCATGCGCTACGTCACTACCGAGGAGGGCAAGCAGATTCTGCAATCGATCCACTCGGGCATATGTGGCAACCATGCCGCATCCAGGACATTGGTCGGAAAGGCTTACCGGCAGGGATTTTTCTGACCAACAGCTGTAACAGATGCTAAAGACATTGTTCACACATGCGATGGTTGTCAGTTCTATGCACGACAAACAAATCTTCCAGCCTAAGAACTCCAAACAATCCCAATCTCTCGGCCCTTTGTAGTATGGGGGCTTGACATGGTCGGGCCTTTCTAGAAAGCGCCAGGAGGGTTCACACACTTGTTCATCGCAGTGGATAAATTCACAAAGTAGATTGAGGCAAAACCCGTTGCTACCATAATAGCGGCACGAGCAAAGGACTTCATCATGAGTATATTGTACCGATTTGGGGTCCCCAACCGCATCATAACGGAGAATGGTACTTAGTTCACTGGCGACGTATTTCAATATTTCTGTGACGACTTCGGCATCAAGATCTGTTATGCGTCTGTGGCACACCCGCGAAACAATGGGCAGGTTGAGCGTGCCAATGGCATGGTCTTACAAGGTATCAAGGCCAGGATATTCGACCAACTACAACCATATGCAGGGCAATGGATGCAAGAACTCCCATCTATCCTCTAGTCTCTAAGAACCACGGTTAGTCGGGCAACAGGGCAATCCCCTTTCTTCCTGGTCTATGGTGCTGAGGCTGTGTTACCAACCGAGTTAGAGTTTGGCTCTCCACGAGTTTGGGCTTACTCAAAAGACAGCTCCAATGACACCCAATTGATCGACCTAGATTAGTTGGAAGAAGCTAGGGACATCGCAACTATCCAGTCGGCAAGGTATCTTCAAGGCCTGTGTCGTTATCACAGCCGGAATGTCTGTGGCCACGCCTTTTTGGTCGAGGACCTCGTCTTGAGGAAGATACAAACCACCAAAGACATGCACAAACTATCCCCCCTGTGGGAAGGGCCGTTCATCATCGCTGAAGTCATGTGGCCAGGCGCCTACCGACTGAAGACCGAAAACGGTGCCCTAGTCAGCAACTCGTGGAACATAGAACAACTACGTCCTTTCTATACCTGAGTTTTATATTTCACCATGTGTACAGTTTTCCTCTGACTCACTACGTTGCTTGTCCCAACCAAGTAGTGAGTCGGGGGCTGCATGTATTATATGTGCTTTGTCAATAATATACGAGCCTGTTTTGCTTAAGTTATGAAGTTTTACAACGGTTGTGTTGCATTTACCTGAGTACAGCTTTCTGTGGTGAATGATTTTATCACGTTCCTATAGACTAACTCGGTATAGACTACATTGCCGCGTAAGACTAATGATAACTAAGTAAAAACTCAGAGCTTGGTGGCATTGCATGTATATTTACACATGTCCTTACAAAAATTTATATACACCAACTGCTTGATGGATTGTCTTTACATATCCAGGTCTTGGGTGATCACCTTCGTAGTCGGCCTTGCCTGGGTTATCAACTCCAATGCCTCCTCAGGTGTCATCTCGACGGTGAATCCCTCTCCGATGGCCTCAAGATCTGCCCTGGGGTAGATCAACTTGGTCATCGCCAGGGTTTGGGCCACGCCGACGACAACACGCTCGTCTGAGTACCTCTTCAGGACACTCAGGGCTTCAGCTAGGCGCACCTGCACCTGGGAGATCATGTTGGAGCTAGTTCCCACGTAGTGAGGATCCATGATGTCAAGGAGCCCTTTCGCGAACTCGACAAGTATCTCCTGTGACTCCTTGACAACTTTTATCTCCTCTGCAAAAGCCTAAAACTAGATCTGGGCATTGGCTCTAGCAGCTATCCAGGTTCATCCACAAGTAAACTTGTTAGGCAAAACTGCGGACGGGGTTCCTAATGGATTGGTTAAGATCATTGTCAGAGGGAAGACTTACTTGCATTGTCGGCCTCCCATTTGGCGTTGGCCTTCTCCAGTTCAGTCTTTTCTTTCTCGAGCTGGGCCTTGGCTTTCTCTATGTCGGCCTTGTCCTTCTCGAGCTCAGCTTTGGCCTCCTCGGCCTCCTTCAGCTTGGTTCCCCCCTCTGTTCGGGTTTTTAGCTCAGCTTCGAGGGTTGTACATCAGAATAGTGAAGCACTCAAGATTACAATCAAGACACAACAGGGCAGTCGGGAGGCAACAAAACTGGAAGAACATACACAGGACTTGGTCGGCAAGACAAACAACAGAAGACTTACTTCTAATCTTGCTGGCTAAGGCCCAATTTTCATCCCTGAGCTGATCAACCGCTCCCCTCAGCCAAGTCTCCTTCTCCCGGCTAGGGGCAAGCTAGGTCAGGACCTCGTTCATCCTCTCCGAGCGGTCGACAATCTTCTGCTTGAAGCAAAACAGAGCAAAGCAGAGTCAAGCATCAGAACATCCAAACAAGGAAGACCGACAAGAACCTGGCACGGCGAGAATCATACCTGGACTCCCCGGGACGCGGCGATCGTGGCATGAAGCAAGACTTCACGTTCCCTCTCCATAGCCACTTCATCATGCTCATAGCTCTTTGCTGTCCCATCAGGGGCTACCCAACAGAACCTTCTCGGGAACCTGCAGGGAGGAGATTCAAGCCTGGGGAGGTCCGGCCTTTCTGAAGATGACGACGACAGGGATGGCGACGGTCCTAGCCCCCAACTCGGCGACCTCTGGGGCTTTGGAGATTGGCTCAGGGGCTAGAGCAACAGCTTCGACATCCGCCCCTTGGTCAGCCGGTGTCAGCGGCCCTGCGGTTGGGACAATCTTAGTTTCTACAACTGAGACGTTCACCAGCTCAGCAGGTGCGCTCGCTGCCGCTGGCTCGGCTGGGGCTGGCTCGAGAATGGGAGTGGCCGGAGTGGTCTCCTTGAGATTAATATCGGCTCACTTCCTACACAACTGGTCAAACATCAAGATGTTACTATGCCGAACAAGATTTTCAGAAGATTCAGTGCAACCTACCTCTTGGAGAATTTGAGCTTCTGTCCAGGGGTTCCGAAAGTTGGCACTGGAGGGCTGCTGGTTGTCGGGCCTGATGGCACGGCAATCGATGGCAATGTTTTCGTCCTGGTCGGCCCCGTTCTTGGTATGGCCGGCTAGGGCGCTCGGGTACTCGGCGGCGCCATCCTTGGGCTCGATGTTGCTGAGCCTGGTGGCGCTGGACTCGACCTTGTACTCGGCGGCGCTCTTCTTGGGCTCGATGTTGATGAGCCTGACTGTGCCGGTCCCGGTCTAGGGCTTGCCGGCCTAGGAGCTGCGCTGGTGGTGTCTCTAATCTTGAGGCTCCTAGCTGTGGCACTCGACCTGATAACCTTCTTCTACAACGGGCCTTTTCCCCGCTCTTTTAGAGTCGGGCTGGGTAGCAGAAGGACTTCTCGGCCTCTTCGATTTCACTGCTGATAGAGTATGGGAGTCTTCATCAAACTCCTCGCATGTCTGCAAGTGGTTCAATAATATACATCACACATCATAGAAGCAATCAAGCATACAAGTATATAAGCATCTATCACAAACAAACAGCAGATCTGCATCAGCAGGCTTACCTTGGGGCGAGGCCTCTTCTGGCTATAAGCCGCTACAAATCGCTCCGAGTCTTCTGTTTGGACCACCCCGCTGGTAAAGAAGTCCAGCAGGATGTCGGTCACCTTGTGCTTGTTGGTCAGGTCTGGGTATTCCTGGCTGGGCTCGTCTTTGCCCTAGTAGTCCCAGCTGAAGTGACCCCTCAAATTCAGCGGCCTAATCCGGTGAGACAAGAAGCACTCGGCCACCCATGGACGGGTCAATCCGGCGCTCTTCAGCTGATCAATCATGCCAACCAGTATGTGAACTTGGCCCATCTCCTCAAAACTAGGCACGGATGTCCAGTTGGGCATAACCTTTGGAGGCAGACCAGTAAAAGGGGGGAGGCATGGTTCAAGATCCGTATAGTAAAACTACTCTTTATGCCAGCCTTTCAGGGAAGATTTCAAAGGAAGATGGATGTAAACCCTCTTCTTCTCACTCCTAAGCTGGATACCGGCCCCCCAATCACCTGGACCTTGCTCTTGGAGGGCTAAGGCTTGATGTGGAACAAATATCTAAAATGGTTCAAATGAGGTTCCACACCCAGGAAACACTGGCAAAGAGTCACAAAGATGGAGATTTGCAAGATTGAGTTGGGATTCAGATTCACCAACTCAAGTTCATAAAAGGCAAGAAGACGGCGGAGGAAGTCGGAGGATGGAAGAGAAAGACCTCAGTCGAAAAAGGAAGCGAAAACAACTGTCTCACTGGCCTGGGGCTCCAGAACCGATTCACCTCTGGCTGAACGCCAACAAATGACGTCGCGGATTTGAAGTTGCAGCAACTTCTCCAGATGCTTCAGCTTAGCCGACCCACAATCCGAAGTCGACCAAGATTTGTTTGCCATCTCCGGAATTTCTGATGCCCTCAGCATGGATTAGGGCAAGGAGATTTGGGGGAAATGTCATTGGGGGCTTGGAATGGATGAGGAAGAATGGGATCACCCGAGTTTCGAAGGGGAAGTGCTAACAGTGGCGAACCCTAGCGAGGTGAGGCGCGAAATTTCGGCGCGGAAGCTGGAAGACGAAATGATTGGTGGATTGGAGAAGATGAGGGAATCTTTTCTCTCTCTCCCCGCCTTTTATAGAGTCTGTATCGGTAAGTGGGCCTGGGCCTGCGAAATCGGTACTGGGCCACCAAGATATGAGTTTCTACAGTAACACGCTCTACTGGGGCCGTTCACAGGCTATGTTAAAATCACAGTGCTGGTGTTACTTACGGAAACCTATTAAATAATCAGATATGCTTCATGTTAAGCCTCCAGTCAGATGTATACATCCGAGTATCTGCATTATTACCAGGTATTGAGAATATATCCTTATAAGGATCACAAGCTGGTCTCCATTAAAATTGGGGATGCAGGTATCTCTCAGGTACACCTGACCACATATTGGATTAAAATCGATAAAGTGGTACTCGGCCTACATACTTGGTCAATAATTGCCATGAGCAAAGATTTTTCCAGCCGACATGACGCTGATGAGTCTAACTTCTGAGTGGGACGCTACCCGGGAAAGACTATAAACACTTTTTCCAGCTGACATGAAGCTGAAGAGTCTAATTTTTGAGTAGTATACTACTCGGGAAAGATTATAAATAATCATCCCGGCTGACATGATGCCGATGAATCTCATATACCGGTAGTATACTACTCGGGAAAGACTATAAAATTATTTCGGTTGACATGATACCGAAGAATCCACATACCAGTAGTGCACTACTCGATATAAACTACAAGGTTAAAGATCTTTGACTTTATATTTAATTGTTTCACAATTAAGCACAAAGTCGGGGCTACACCTAATAGGTGCGCTTATTCGACGTACACTATTCATCCATACTTCAACATGGAGCCCTTCATAGCCTCGCTGCCAGCTGACATGAAGCAGGACTCGGGAGAAGAAGCACTCGGATAAAGAGTACTCGGGGGCAATGCACTTAGGGAAACTTCACCGTGGAGGATGAGCACTCAGCATTAGTTGTGACTAAACTATGAAGGTCTCAGGGGCTGCTGTGGAGGCCATGGGCCCTGGGTACCTCATGACAAGCATATGGGCCACTCAGATAGAGGATGGGCCTAGCCTTGTAATTAGAGATATGATATAACCCGGCCGACTTTGCCTTGAACAATAAGGAATATACAGTCCTAGTCGGGCACGTTCTATCTCTAGAAGGAAATCCCTTGGTTGTAATCTGGCTGGAACTCCTACCTTGTAACCCTGTCCCTAGTATATAAGGGGAGGTAGGGCACCCCATGAGGGCAGAGCCATACAAGTTCCTTAGAACTACCACCATAATTCCTCAAAGGAATACACCCAAACTGGACATAGGGTATTACCTCACAACGAGGACCTGAACCAGTATAAACTCCCTGTGTTCCTTTGCAATCCATCGAGTTTCCATTCACCGAGTAGCCCTATAATCATATTGCCGGTGTAAAACATCGACAAATACACCACAACTGGACGTAGGATATTACCTCACATCGAAGGCCTGAACCAGTATAAACCCGTTGTGTTCCTTTGCTGTCCACCAAGTTTTGATCCGACGAGTAGCCCTATATTCATATTGCCGGTGGCAAACATCGACAGTTGGCGCGCCAGGTAGGGGCTTTGGCGAGATCAACCCCAACAAGCTCGATGGATTCGACAACCGGAGCCGACGGCAGCAAATTCTCCCCTGAAGACATGATCACGTTCGGAAGCCTCGACTTCATTGCCGATAAGCTCGGCAATCTCACCCTGGCTGACTCAGACTCAATCCGATCTACCAGGGAACCGGTTGACTCCGCACCAGTTGGCCCACACGACGCTGCACCGACCGTCATTGACTTGCTGTGGCAATCTTCTACATGTCCAGGTCTCGGGACAACTCTTCCCTTCTATGTTTGACTCGGGCTCGGCCTCGAGCCGGCCGAGATCGGGCAAGGAAGGGAGGAGATTGTCAATCTCCCATGCAGACTTGGCAACGCCGTGGATATCTACAATCTACATCCCACGCAGTAGACCCGATCCCCTACGGTTCAATTCGGATGCGGCCCAGAGCCGCTCGAGATTGGATCGAGGGAAATCAGAGTCGTGATTACACCAATCAACTACTTCGATTTCAACTCCAAGTCGGACAGCAGCCTAAACGGCAGTTCAGACAGTAGTTTGGCAAGCTTTCTCCTGCCCCGCGAAATCTTCATGGAGTCCAAAGGCTCTACCGCCTCTCAAGAGGCGCGCCGACTATGCGAGCAACAAGAGGAGGAGGCTCGCCGACTACGACAACAATAGGAGACTGAGCGCGACGCTCACAACGATGAGCTACGCAGGGCTAGGCGAACCGCTCAGCAACAAATCCTCCAAACCAGAGTCGGCGACCACGACGTCTTCGTCACGCCTCAACAGAACATCGTGGCCGCTGCAACCCTACTGGATACACTCCAGTTTGGGCCTGATCACCAGGCCACCCCGACTATCGTGAGGATCAAAGCCATGATCACCGCCATTGCATGTCAGCATCACCAGCAGTTGGGTGACACCCTTATACCGACCAACCAGTCAGGTTCTCCAGCGGCGGTCTCGTCCGCATCAACACGACGTCGGGCGATTGGCTCTAGTGAGCCGCAAGCCGAGTCACGACAGATGTCTCTCGGCAACCCTAAAAACAACAATCGGCGGCGTCCCTGGTACAACCGCCATGACAACCAAGATCTCCGAAGCCATCTGTGACACAACCTTCGCCAGGACATCAACGCACGGCGCCACGAACACGAAGACGACGAGCGCTACCGACTGAGGACGAGAACGAACGCTTTGGCCTCCACCACGAGCTGTTCAACTGCCGTAATCGGAGCTAGAGCCCTCATGCAGATGAAGGCGTACCTGCCTTCACCGAGGAGCTACAACAGGTCGACTTGCCATCAGGCTTTAAGCCTACAGGCATCGAACGCTTTGGCCTCCACCACGAGCAGTTCAACCGCCGTAATCGGAGCTAGAGCCCTCATGCAGATGAAGGCGTACCCGCCTTCACCGAGGAGCTACAATAGGTCGACTTGCCATCGGGCTTTAAGCCTACAGGCATCGAAAAATACGACGGCAAGACCAATCTCGAGTCCTGGCTCACGGTCTACACTCTGGCAATTCGAGCTGCCAGAGGCGATCACAAGGCCATGGCTAACTACCTCCTGGTCGCCCTAGCCGACTCGGCGAGGACATGGCTAACAGGGCTCCCAAAGCGGTCAATCGGCTCCTGGGGGGAACTCCGGGAATGATTCATCGCCAATTTCTAGGGGATTTACGAGAGGCCGTCTTCCGAGCATGACCTCTATCAACTGCACCAGAGGAAGAACGAGTCTCTTCGTGAGTTCATCAAAAGGTTCTCCAAGAAGCTCAACTCGATCCCAATGATCAAGGACGAGGTCGTCATCGCCGCCTTCCTCAAGGGAGTCAAAGACGCCCCATTTCATCGCCAATCCAGCCTCTATCAGGGCTCTCTTCGATATGGTGAACAAGTACGCCGACTCGGCCGAGACGGTCACTCAGGCCCTCGACAACAAGAAAGAGTCCCGGCAAAAGGACCAGAAAGCCAACAATGAGCCAACACAGTACAAATCCAGCGGCCGCAAGTGGAAGTCGGACTACGAAGAACAACGAATACCATAAAGTAATGAACGGGCCCTGCCCCTTTTATCCCAAGGGCAGGCACACGACCAAGGACTACTTCATGCTCAAGAAGTTTGCCTCTGAGCAGGCTTCAACATCTGGCGCCGACAAGAACAAAGACAAGCTAGATCTAGGCCTAGCCGGTGACTATCAAGACCCACAGGCTGAGCTTAACCATATCTTCAGAGGGCCGTCTGCATACGAGTCCAAGAGGAAGCAGAAGCTAACAACATGCGACGTCAACTCATTTCTCTACAGTAGACGCCCCCCAATATTTGCGTTGGTCAGAAATGCCCATCATATTCGACCAGGTAGACCACCCAGATTGGGTTACACACCCAAGATGCTATCCACTCGTCCTAGACCCGCTCGTCAAAAGCATCAAGTTGAGGAAGGTTCTCATCGATGGAGGCAGCGCTCTCAACATCCTGTTTGCCAAGACCCTGGATGAGATGAAGATTCCTCGTTCAGAGCTGCGGCCGAGTACTGTGCCCTTCCATGGGATAATCCCTGACCTGTCTTCAACACCCCTCGGATAGATAACTTTGCCGGTCACCTTCGGCACGTGGGATAACTTCTGCATAGAAAACATCTACTTTGAGGTCGCCAATTTCGAGACTGCGTACCATGCCATACTCAGATGGCTAGCGCTAGCCAAATTTATGGCGGTGCCGCATTATACCTATATGATGCTCAAGATGCCTAGGCCAGCCAGAGTTCTTTCCCTTCCCAGCGACGTCAAGCAAGCCTTCACCTGCAACAAGGAGAGCTGCAAATTGGCTCAATATCAAGAAGCGGCAGTTGGACGCAACAGCATCTAGCAAGCCGCCACAACTGAAGTTGAGGACGATCAAGTTCCGACGAAAAAAGCAGCAAAGTCGGGAATTTCAGTGGACTCTGACACCAAGAAGATCCCCCTGGACCCTTCCGACCCCTCTAAGACTGCTCTAGTCGGGACCGGACTCGACCCCAAATAGGAATACGTGCTCGCCACTTTCCTCCAGGCGAACAGGGACATTTACGCTTGGAATGGCTATGGCGCTTCACACAAGACCATAAAGATGCTATTCGGGAGGAGATAACCAGGCTCCTCGCAGCCAGGTTCATCAAAGAGGTCTACCACCCGGATTGACTGGCAAACCCAGTCCTGGTCCAGAAGAAGAATGGTAAATGGTGCATGTGCGTCGACTACACTGACTTGAACAAGGCGTGCCCCAAAGATCCATTTGGTCTACCCAGAATAGATCAGGTGGTGGATTCAATTGCGGGGTGCAAACTTCTCAGCTTTTTCGACTACTACTCGGGATATCATCAAATAAGCCTGAAGGAGGAGGACCGCCTGAAGACTTCTTTCATCACGTCGTTTGGAGCATACTACTACATTACAATGCCGTTCGGTTTGAAAAACGCTGAAGCAACGTATCAACGAGCAATTCAGCGGTGTTTGCACACTCAGATCGGGCGCAACGTTGAGGCGTATGTCAATGACATGGTGATCAAGACAAAGTCCAAAGAAGACCTCATCGCTGACTGGAGGAAACCTTCCAAAATCTTCGAAGATTCAAGATGATGTTGAACCCAGAAAAGTGCGCCATCGGTGTGCCATCTGGCAAGCTACTCGGCTTCATCGTATCACATCACGGCATCGAGGCCAATCCAGAGAGAATCAACGCAATAATGAACATGGCACCCCCAACTAGCCAAAAGGACGTCTAGAAGCTGACAGGCGGCATGGCGGCTCTTAGCCGATTCATCTCCCAACTAGGCGAACGGGGCATGCCCTTCTTTAAATTACTAAAGAAAGCAGATAATTTTCAATGGACTCCCGAAGCCCAGCAATGTGGAGGCCATGGGCCCCGGGTACCTCACCACAAGCATATGGGCCACTCGGATAGAGGATGGGCCGAATTATGTAATTAGAGATAAGATAGCACCCGGCAGGCCTTACCTTGAACGATAAGGAATAGCAGTCTTAGTTAGATAAGTTTCTATCTCTAAGAAGGAAATCCCTTGGCTGTATTCGGCTGGGATCCTTATCATGTACCCCTGTCCCCTACTATATAAAGGGAGGCAGGGCGCCCCTTGAGGGCAGGAAGAACAACAAGGCAAGATCATTGATCACCAAACACCTCAGAGGAATAACACCTCAACTGGACGCAGGGTATTACCTCACATCAAGGGCCTGAACCAATATAAAACCTCTCCGTGTTCCTCTACAATCCACCGAGTTTCCCCTCGCCGAGTAGCCCTATAGTTTTATTGCCGGTGCAAAGCATCGACAGTTGGCGTGCCAGGTAGGGGCTTCGGCGAATTCTTCATCAGCAAATTCGATGGATTCGACAAACGAAGTCGACGGCAGCAAGTTCTCCCCCGAAGACACGATTTCCTTCGGAAGCCTGGATTTCATTGCCAACCAGATTGGCAACCTTGCTTTGGTCGGAACAGATCCAATCCAGCCGGCCGAAGAACCAGCCGACATAGCGCCAATCGGCCCACAGGACGCCGCGATCTCCTTTAACGACTTACTGCGGCAGTCCTTCACATCGCCAAGCATCGGGACAACTCTCTCCTTCAGCGTCCGACTTGCGCTAGGCCTTGAGCCAGCCCGGGTTGGGCCGAGAAGAGGAGAGATCGTCAATCTCCCGCACAGATTCGGCGATGCTGCGGATTTACATCCCGCGCAACAGACCCTATCTCCTGCTATTCAGTTTGGACACGGCCAAGTGCCGTTTCAGATTGGATCTAGAGAGGTCGGGGTCGTTCTCACTCTGATAAATTACTCGGAGTCCGACTCCAAGTCGGATAATGGTTCGAACGCTAGTTCGGACTCCAGTCTGGCGAGTCTTTTTCTCTCCCACGAAATCTTCATGGCTTCAACACCACCATCCGAGGTGCGCCGACTACAAGAAGAGCAACAGGAGGAGGCGCGCCGACTGCAACAGCAGGAGGAAACTGATCGCGAGGCTCGCAATGACGGGCTACGCAGAGCTGGGCGAGCAGCCTAGCAGCAGATTCTCCAAACTAAAGTCGGCGATCATGACGTTTTTGTCACGCCACAACAGAATGTTGTGGCCGCCGCAACTTTGCTGGACACGCTCCAACTTGGGCCTGACCACCAGGCCACCCGAACTATCGCCAAGATCAAGGTGATGATCACGACTGCCGCCTGCCAACAACAAGAACAGTAGTCGGGCGACACCGTGGTGCCGACTAATCGATCGGGATCTCCGGTAGCCAGCTCATCAACTTCAGCATGGCGTCGGGCGGCTGGCTCTAGTCGGCCACGCGAGGAGTCCAGGCAAATGTCACTCGGCAATACCAATAACGACAACCGGTGCCATCACTAGCATGACCGCCGGCCCAATCAAGACCTCCGACAGCGCCTGCAACATGACCTTCGCCACATCATCAACGCTCGGCGCCACGAGTGACACGAAGACGAGCGCCGCCGACTGAAGGATGAAAACGAGCGCTTCGGTCTTCATCACGAGTGGTTTAACCGCCGTGGTCGGAGCCCGAGCCCTCATGACGATGAAGGCATTCCAGCTTTCACCCGGGAGTTACAGGACGTCCATTGGCCGACTGGCTTTAAGCCCACTGGGATTGAAAAGTATGAAGGCAAGACAAACCCCGAATCCTGGCTCACCGTATACACCCTAGCAGTTCGAGTTGCTGGGGGCGATAACAAAGCCATGGCTAACTACCTCCTAGTCGCGCTAGCCGACTCGGCAAGGACATGGCTAACAGGGCTCCCGAGGCGGTCGATCGGTACCTGGGGAGAACTCAGGGAGCGGTTCATCGCTAATTTTCAGGGAACCTACGAGAGGCCATCTTCTGAGCATGATTTGTATCAACTACACCAGAAGAAGAATGAGTCTCTACGAGATTTCATAAAGAGGTTCTTCGAGAAGCGCAACAAGATCCCAATGATCAAAGACGAGGCCGTCATCGCCGCCTTCCGCAAGGGAGTAAAGGATGCCCCATTCATCGCGAAGTTCACTCAGAAACCACCGCCGTCTATCCGGGCTCTGTTCGACATGGCCAACAAATACGCCGACTCGGTTGAAGCGGTCGCAAAGGCCCTCGACGAGAAAAAGGAGTCCCGACAGAAGGACCAAAAGGCGAAAGCCGACAACGAGCCGTCTCAAAACAAGTCTGGCAACCGCAAGCGGAAGTCGGACAACGAGGTGGCCAACATGGAGCATACTCAGTCACGGCCCCAGCGGAACAACGACTACCAGAAAGTCATGAGCGGGCCATGCCCCTTCCACCCCAAGGGCAAGCACGTGGCCAAAAACTGCTACATGCTCAAGAAGTTTGCCTCCAAGCAGGCTTCATCGTCTGGCACCGACAAGGATAAAGACAAGCCAGACTCGGGTCCAGCTGATGATTTTCAAGATCCTCAAGCCGAGCTCAACACATCTTCGGGAGGCCGCTCGCGTACGAGTCCAAGCGCAAACAAAAGCTATCAGCGCGTGACATCAACACGGTCTCTATGACGGACACCCCCCAGTACCTGCGCTAGTCAGAGATGGCCATTACCTTCAATCGCGCAGATCACCCAGATTGGGTTTCTCACCCGGGACGTTATCCACTCGTCCTAGACCCGGTCGTCAGAAACATCAGGCTGAAGAAAACCCTCATCGACGGAGGTAGTGCGCTCAACATCTTATTCGCCAAGACTTTGGACGAGATGAAGATCCCTCGTTCAGAACTACGGCCGAGTACTGCGCCCTTCCACGGGATAATTCTCGGCCTGTCATCAACTCCACTCGGGCAGATCACATTGCTAGTAACCTTCGGCACGCGGGATAACTTCCGCACGGAAAACGTCTGCTTCGAGGTTGCTGACTTCGAGACCGCGTACCACGCGATACTCGGACGACCGGCACTCGCCAAATTCATGGCGATACCGCACTACACATATATGGTGCTCAAGATGCCTGGGCCAGCAGGAGTCCTCTCCCTCCGCAGCGACATCAAGCAAGCCTTCATCTGCGACAAGGAGAGCTGCGAGCTGGCTCAATCACAAGAGGCGGCAGTCGGGCGCGATAGCATTCGGCAAGCCGTCACAACTGAAGTCGAGCAAGATCAAGTTCCGGCAAAAAAGGCGGCGAAGTGGGGAATTTTAGCGGACTCTGACACGAAGAAGATTCCCCTGGACCCTTCCGACCCCTCCAAGACAGCCCTAGTTGGGACCTGTCGATGCTTTGCACCGGCAATAAAACTATAGGGCTACTCGGCGAAGGTGAATTCGGTGGATTGCAGAGGAACACAGAAGATTTATACTGGTTCAGGCCCTCGATGTCAGGTAATACCCTATGTCCAGTTGAGGTGTTATTCCTCTGAGGTGTTTGATGATCGATGATCTTGTTTTTTTGCCCTGAGGGGCGCCCTGCTTCCCTTTATATACTAGGAGATAGGGGGTACATGATAAGGATCCCAGCCGGATACGGCCAAGGGATTTCCTTCTTAGAGATAGAGACCGATCCGACTAAGACTATATTTCCTTATTATACAAGGCAAAGCCTGCCGGGTGCTATCTTATCTCTAATTACATGGTTTGGCCCATCCTCTATCCGAGTGGCCCATATACAGGTAATGAGGTACCCGGTGTGGGTGCCATGGGCCCCGGGTACCTCATGACAAGCATATGGGCCACTCGGATAGAGGATGGGCCTAGCCTTGTAATTAGAGATATAGCTAGATTCGGCAGACTTCGCCTTGTATAATAAGGAACATACAGTCTTAGCCGGGTACATTATATCTCTTAGGGGAGATCTCCTAGTCGGAATCCGGCGAGAACTCCTACGTTGTAACCCTGTCCCCCAGTATATAAGGGGAGGCAGGGCGCCCCTTGAAGGCACGTGTACACAAGTTCATCAAAACCACCACCGTATATCCTCAAAGGAATACATATAAACTAGACGTAGGGTATTACCTCACATTGAGGGCCTGAACCAGTATAAAATCTCTCTGTGTTCCTTTGCAATCCACCGAGTTTACATCCGCCGACTAGCCCCATATATTTATTGCCGGTGTAAAACATCGACAGTTGGCACGCCAGGTAGGAGCTTTGGCGCGATCTACATCTACAAGCTCGATGGATCCAGCAACCGAAGTCGACGGCGGCAAACTCTCCCCCAGAGATACAATCGCATTCAGAGGCCTCGACTTTGTCGCCGACCAGATCGGCAATCTCACCTTGGCCGACTCGGACTCGATCCGATCTGCCAGGGAACCAGCCGACTCCGCGCCAGTCGGCCTACACGATGCTGCAGCAATCTTTCACGACATGCTGCGGCGATCTCCAATACGCCCGAATCCAGGGACAACTCTTTCTTTCGGTGTTCGACTCGGACTCGGTTTTGAGCCAGCCGAGATCGGGCCAAAAAAGGAAAAGATCGTCAATTTCCTGTTCGGACTCGGCGACGCCGCGGATATCTACAATCAACATCCGACGCGGCAAACCCGATCCCCTGGAGTTCGACTCAGATACGGTCCAGAGCCGGTCGTGATCGGATCTAGGGAGGTCGGAGTTATAATCACCCCCATCAACTATTCCGGCTACGACTCTCAGTCGGACTACGACTCCCAGTCAGATTCCGACTCTAAGTCGGACAGCAGTTCGGCAAGCTTCTCCCCGCCACGAGAAATCTTCGTGGCATCCAAAGGCTATTCTCCTACTCAGGAATCACGCCGAATACATGAGCAACAAGAGGAGGAGGCCTGCCGACTGCGAGAACAACAGGAGGAAGAAGCAAGACGCCTGCACACCCGCAACGATGGCCTACGCAGGGCTGGGCGAACCGCTCAGCAACAAGCCCTCCAAACAAAAGTCGGCGACCACGACGACTTCGTCACGCCACAGCAGAACGTCGTGGCCGCCGCAACCCTACTGGACACGGTCCAGCTTGGGCCTGATCATCAGGACACCCCGACGATCGCAAGGATAAAAGCCCTGCTTACCGCTGCTGCATGTCAGCAGCACCAACAGTCGGGTGATACCCTCATACCGACCAACCGATCGACATTCCCAACGGCAGTCTCATCTACCTCAAAGCGACGCCGAGCGGCTAGCTCCAGTCAGCTGCATACGGAGGCACGTCAGGCGTCACTCGGTAGCCCCAACGACAACCGGCGACGTCAAAGCAACCGTCGGGATGATCAGGACCTTCGAGGCCGACAACGACGTGATCTTCGGCAGGATATCAACGCTCGACACCGCGAACGAGAAGATGATGAGCAACGCCAACCGGAAGACGAGAACGAGCGTTTCGGTCTCCACCACAAGCGGTATCGCCGCCGTAGTCGGGGTCGGAGTCCTCATGAAGATGAAGGAGTACCGGCCTTCACCCAGGAGCTACAACAGGCCGACTGGCCATCGGGTTTCAAGCCTACAGGAGTCGAAAAATACGACGGCAAGACCAATCCCAAGTCTTGGCTCACGGTCTATACTACGGCAATCCGAGCAGCTGGAGGAAATCACAAAGTCATGGCTAACTACCTCCCAGTCGCTTTAGCCGACTCAGCGAGGACATGGCTAACAGGACTTCCCAAGCAATCAATCAGCTCATGGGCAGAACTCCGAGAACGCTTCATCGCCAACTTCCAGGGAACTTACGAGAGATCATCTTCCGAGTACGACTTATATCAGTTGCATCAAAGAAAGAACGAGTCTCTTCGTGACTTCATTAAGAGGTTTTCTGAGAAGAAGAACTCAATCCCTAACGTCAAGGATGAGGTCATCATCGCCGCCTTTCGAAAAGGAGTCAAAGACACCTCGTTCATCGACAAATTCACTCGGAAGCCTCCCAACTCTGTCAAGGCTCTATTCGACATGGCGAACAAATACGCCGACTCAGCCCATGCTGTTGCTGAGGCCCTTGAAGATAAAAAGGCATCCTGACAGAAGAAGCGGGAGGGCACCAACGACGCAGTCCCGACTAAAGCCGGGAATCGCAAACGCAAGTCAGACGGCTTCATTGTGGCAGTCGGTCACAATCGTCTTCGACTTTCAACAACTGAAGATTATCAGAACAACAAGTGACATGCTCGGCGGCTCACAAGCTCAAACGCAAGGATGGCATCCCCACTCCAAAATACCGAACAGCTAAGTCGCTTCCTGATAAATATTTCTTCACTCGGCCTTGCCAATGCCGCTTACACCTAATAGGTGCACAAGCTGCACTCTTCTCTGTTTTTGCTCTTAAATGATTGCAAAAGTACTTGAGTAGCATAAACCCTGATCCGTGAAACTTTGCTCCATGAAAGACGAACTCAAGTCACTCAAAACGCGTGTCTGGGAAAGAGCCATGAGCCAACTCCCGACGCTAGGGGGCTATGACTAGTCGGGCAAAGTGTTTAAACGTAAGGGGTCAACTACTCGGGGAAATTAATATGAAAAAGAGGAAAAACTCGTATTTACATATATTGTAAAATACATTTTATTCGGGTGATTATTTCCATCATCAGATGCTACTCATCCGATATCTTTATATTGCAGGCCCAGCTCCGGATACGCGTGACAGGAACCCAGGGCTGCGAGCCTATCTCCTACGCTCAGGGGCTGGACAAGTCTGCCAAAATACACTCGGGATGCTCCATGAGGGCTACTTACCGAGTACTTGCGCCAGTCGGGACGTCATCTTCCTCGGCTACGCTCCATGTGAGCTGACAACCGACTTCCGGCACTAGTCGGGGGTCGTATATCACTCGGCTGGGTGAGGTACGCCCCATGAGGGTCATTAGCCGAATCTTATGCTAATGCAAGGTTCGGGTACCTCGCTTGGCTATAACTCTGTTGGGTAGGGTATGCCCCATGAGGGTCGCTAGCCGAATCCTATGCTAATGCAAGGTTCGGGTACCCTGCTCGGCTCTCCTGAAGTCAGAGAAGACTTACATCGTCAAAGCGCATCCGGAGTTCTCATGCACCGCGTCACACTTGAGGAGGGCAAGCAGATCCTGCAATATACCTACTCATACTTCTGTGGCAACCAGGTTACATTCGAAACGTAAGTCGGAAAGGCTTGCGAATAAGGATTTCTCTGGCTGATTGCGGTTACCGACACCAAAAACTCATCCTGACATGCAAGGGATGGTGATTTTATAGAGCCTACATCGGGTGGGTCAGTTTAGATCGGCGTACTCAGTAACGGGCTACCAAGATATGAGTTCCTACAGTAGCATGCTCCATGTGGGCCGCCCGTAGGCTGAGTTGAAATTATAGCGCTGGTGCTACCAACAGGAGCCGATGAGGTAAACAGATATGCTTCATGAGAGCCTTATTGTTAAACATATATGTTTGGGTATGTGTTTTATCCACCAGGTCTTGAGGATATATCCTTATAAGGATCACCAGTTGGTCTTCATTAAAATTAGGGACGCAGGTATCTTTCTCGGGTACACCTGACCACGCCGTGGATTTATTTTCATAAAGTGGTACTCGGCCTACATGCGTGGCCATCAGTTGCCATGAGCAACATTATTCCCACTGACATGATGTGGAAGAGTCTAACTTTCGAGTAGTGCACTACTCGGGAGAGACTATAAATTTCTCATTCCCGCTGACATGATGCGGAGGAGTCTAACTTTCGAGTAGTATACTACTCGGGAAAGACTATAAACATTCTTCCAGCTGACGAGCTGAAAAGTCTAACTTCCGAAAGGGACGCCGCTCGGGAAAGACTATAAACACCTTTTCCAGCTGACATGAAGCTGACGAGTCTAATTTTCGAGTAGTATACTACTTGGGAAAGACTATAAATAATCATCCCAGCTGACATGATGCCGACGAGTCTAATTTTCGAGTAGTATACTACTCGGGAAAGACTATAAACACCCCCTTTCCAGCTGACATGAGGCTGAAGAGTCCCATATACGAGTAGCATCCTACTCGGCAAGACTATAAACACACATTCCGACTGACATGAAGTCGAAGAGTCCTATATACGAGTAGTTCCCTACTCGGCAAGACTATAAATCATATTCCGGTTGACATGATACCGAAGAGTCTCATATACCAGTAGTAATCTATTCGGGAAAGACTTCAAGGTTAAAGATCTTTGACTTTATGTTTAATTGTTTTCACAATTAAGCACAAAGTCGGGGGCTACACCTAATAGGTGCGCCTGTTCGGTGCACACTATTCCTACATCTACATGGAACCCTTCATAGCCTCGCTGCCAGCTGACATGAAGCGGGACTCGGGAGAAGCAGCACTCAGACAAAGAGTACTCGGGAGCAATGCACTCGGGAAGACTTCACCATGGAGGATGAGCACTCGGCATCAGCTGTGACTCAACTATGAAGGTCTCGGGGGCTACTGTGGGTGCCATGGGCCCCGGGTACCTCATGACAAGCATATGGGCCACTCGGATAGAGGATGGGCCTAGCCTTGTAATTAGAGATATAGCTAGATTCGGCAGACTTCGCCTTGTATAATAAGGAACATACAGTCTTAGTCGGGTACATTATATCTCTAAGGGGAGATCTCCTAGTCGGAATCCGGCGAGGACTCCTACCTTGTAACCCTGTCCCCCAGTATATAAGGGGAGGCAGGGCGCCCCTTGAAGGCAGGTGCACACAAGTTCATCAGAACCACCACCGTATATCCTCAAAGGAAGACATATAAACTGGACGTAGGGTATTACCTCACATTGAGGGCCTGAACCAGTATAAAATCTCTCTATGTTCCTTTGCAATCCATCGAGTTTACATCCGCCGACTAGCCCCATATATTTATTGCCGGTGTAAAACATCGACACCCGGGGCCCATGGCCTCCACAGTAGCCCCTGAGACCTTCATAGTTGAGTCACAGCTGATGTCGAGTGCTCGTCCTCCACGGTGAAGATTGCCCGAGTGCAATGCTCCCGAGTACTCTTTGTCCGAGTAAGTCTTCTTCCCGAGTCCTGCTTCATGTTAGCTGGCAACGAGGCTATGAAGGGCTTCATGTTGATATATGAATAGTGTGTACCGAATAGGCGCACCTATTAGGTGTAGCCCCCGACTTTGTGCTTAATTGTGAGGACAATTAAACATAAAGTCAAAGATCTTTAACCTGGAAGTCTTTACCGAGTAGATTACTACTGGTATATGAGACTTCGGTACCATGTCAACCGGAATAAACTTTATAGTCTTGCCGAGTAGGGAACTACTCGTATGTAGGACTCTTCGACTTCATGTCAGTCGGAATATGCGTTTATAGTCTTACCGAGTAGGATGCTACTCGTATATGGGACTCTTCAGCGTCATGTCAGCTAGAAAAAGGGGGTTTATAGTCTTTTCCGAGTGGCGTCCCACTCAAAAGATAGACTCCTCCGCATCATGTCAGCGGGAAAAGATATTTATAGTCTCTCCCGAGTAGTGCACTACTTGAAAGTTAGACTCTTCCGCATCATGTCTGCGGGAATAATGTTGCTCATGGCAACTGATGGCCACGCGTGTAGGCCGAGTACCACTTTATGAAAATAAATCCACGGCGTGGTCAGGTGTACCCGAGAAAGATACCTGTATCGCCAATTTGAATGAAGACCAGCTTGTGATCCTTGTAAGGATATATCCTCGAGACCTGGTGGATAAAACAGATACCCAAACATATATGTTTAGCAATAAGGCTCTCATGAAGCGTATCTGTTTACCTCATCGGCTCCTGTTGGTAGCACCAGTGCTATAATTTCAACTCAGCCTGCGGGCGGCCCACATGGAGCGTGCTATTGTAGGAACTCATATCTTGGAGGCCCAGTGCTGACTGTGTAGGCCCAAGCCCATCTAGTCGGCATCGGCTCTATAAAGGCAGGGAGAGAGAAAAAGATTCCTTCATTTTTCCCAAATCAGCCAATCGCTTCGTCTTCCACCTTCGCGCCCAACTTTTCGCTTCCCGCCCGGCTAGGGTTAGCTGCCGCTATTCCCTACCCGAACTCGGGTGATCCCAATCCTCTTCGTTTGTTCCAAGCCCCCGATTTGCTTTTCCCCAAATCTCACCGCCTCCAGTCATGCCGAAAGCTTCGGATCTTGCGTGTGCGCCGGGAAGTGCTTGGCCGATTTCAGACTGCGGCTCGGTGAAGCTGAAGCGGCTGGAGAGTGAACTGAAGTTGCCCAGCCAAGAGGTGATTTGCTGGCGGTCGGCTAAGGGTGAGTCGATCCCAAATCCCCAACCTGGTGAAACGGTAGTTTTCGCCTCTTTTTTCGATCGGGTCTTGTGCCTTCCGTCTTCTGATTTCTTCCGCTGCATCCTTGACTTCTACGGGCTAGAGTTGGTGCATTTGAACCCCAACTTGATTATTTAGATCTTCATCTTTGTTACTCTTTGTGAGTGCTTCTTGGGTGTTGAACCCCATTTTATCCTCTTCCGACATCTGTTCCACGTCAAACCCCAACCCTCCAGGAATAATATCAATGTGATTGGGGGGGCTGGTCTCCAACTGAGGAGCGATGGGAAGAAGACATATCTTGATCTACCCTTGAAATCTTCTTTGAAAGGCTGGCACAAGGAATGGTTATATTGCGCAGATCTGGCTCCCTCCTTGCGCCCATTTACTGGCTTGCCGCCCGTGGTTTCACCAAACTGGTCAGCAGAGCCATCCTTTGAAGAGATGGGTCAGGCACATCAACTATTGGTGAAGATAGATGACCTCAAGAAGGCCGGCCTAATGGGACCTTGGGTAGCTCGTCGCTTCTTGACCTGGCGCATCCAGCCGCTGAAGCTGAGGAGTGCATTTGGCTGGGCCTTTAAAGGCAAAAACGATCCTGACCGAGTGAGCAACGAGTCGGCGAACAAGGGGGAAGTGACTGCCACCCTGTTCGGCTACTTCTCCGAAGGGGTGGTCGCGACCGAGGACGATAACCACCGGGTCGCGGCCTATAGCTTCATTCGGCCCCGGACCAAGGTAACCTTTAATCTTCTTCTGTGATGGATGCCTGTGGAACTGTGATTGTTCAGCATTGTGTGATGTATTTTGTTGATTCTCTTATAGTGGCATGAAGAGTTTGATGAAGACTCCCACCTGTTGTCGGCCGTCGCATTGAAGAAGAGGCCGACGAGCCCCGCCGCCGCCCAGCCCGACTCCAAGAGAGCCGGGAAAAAGCCGATTTTGTATCGGGGCGAGGGGGCCATGACGCCGTGCGCCGTGGCAGGAAGCCTGAAGATAAAAGATACCGTCGCCGCGGCGCCCAGGCAATCAAGTCCCAGGTTGAGACCTGCGGGTTTGGGCCCGACATTGCCGAGCCCGGCAACAGCGCCGTCGAGGGGCCGGCCGAAGCAGACGCCACCAAGGACGGAGGCGCCCAAGCCAACCACACCGGAATCGGGGCCGACTCAGGCTGATGCGCCACCGCTGACTGTGACGTCGACCGGGCCGACCACCGGAGCTAGCGCTCCGCCAGGACCCGAGTCGCCCGGCAGGAAACTGAAGTTCTCCAAGAGGTATGCTGCTCCGGGCCTTCTGAAATTCTTGCATGTTGCTGCAGTGTTTTGATGTCTTGTTTCGCCATGTAGGAAGCGGGCCAATATCGATCTCAAGGAGACCAATCCGACCGCTCCCCTTGAAGAGCCTGCCTAGCCGAGCCGGCGGCCGCGAACACACCCGCTGAGCTAGTGACCGGCCCGGTCGCGGAGACCGAGGTGGTCCCGACTGCAGGGTCGCCGTCGCCACCCGACCAAGAGGCGGTTGCTGAGGTTGAGGCCCCAGCCCCTGAAACGTCGCCTGTTGCGGAGGCCGCCGTTGGAGCCCCCGAGCTGGTCCCCGAGGCCGCGGGGGACGGCGGTGTGGAGGCCGGGACCCCATCGCCGTTGTGGTCGTCGTCGTCGTCGTCGCCGCCGCCAGAGATCCCAAACCTGCCTTGGATTGAAGCCCCTCCGCGTGTGATGCCCCAGACATTCACATGGACGGCGCCTGACGGCACCGTGAAGAGCTTCAGGCTTGATGAAGTCATCGCGAGGAGGGAATGCGAAAGCTTTCTTCGCACCACTATCAGTGGGTCCAAGGGAGTTGGGGTATGATTCTTGTGGTAGAGTCTTGGCGATCTTCGCGTTTCGACGTCTGACTCCATCCTTGATTTGTCTCTTATCCTGAGTAGAAGCTTGTCGACTGCAATGAGGCGATGACGGAGATCCTGGTCGAAATGGCTCCCCACCTCGCGGAATTGGAGCAGCTCCGGGCGTTGAAGGCCGAGATGGAGGAGCGTCATGCGGGGAGGGAAGCCTGGCTGAAAAGTGGCGCCGACCAGCTCAGGGAGGAGACTTGGGCCCAAGCCAGAAAGATCAAAGGTAAGCTCCCCGAATGCATCTTCCCGACTGAACCGTCGACGTATTCATCCAGCTGCATTGTTCCCGACCGCCCAGTTATGTCACGACCACATGGTTGAGCTCTTGGCTAATCTGTCGTACAGCCCTCAAAGCAGAGTTGAAGACCCGAACAGAGAGGGAATCGCAGCTGAAGGAGGCCGAAGAAGCCAGGGCCGAGCTTGAGAAGGTCAAGGCTGACCTGACAAAGGCCAACGCCGAGCTTGACCGGGAGAGGGCCGAGTTGAAAGAGGCCGTCATCAAGCTCAGCAAGGAAAAAGACGAACTGGAGAAGACCGTGGCTGGATGGGAGGCCGACTACGAAAGTAAGTCCTCAACCTGACCGTGATCTTAGCCAATCCATTAGTCGTTCCGTCTGTAGCCGAGTCTGACAAGTTTACTTGCCGGCGGACTAGGCAGACATGAGAGCCAATGTCCAGGCCCAATATCGGTTTTACACAGAGGAGATAAGAGTGAACAGGGAGTCACGGGAGGCCCTCGTCGGGTCTGTGAAAGGGCTCCTTGACCTTATAGATCCTAGCCCTGTGGGAACCAGTTGCAGCAGGATCCCCTAGATAGAGGCGCGTCTTGAGGATGCACCGAGTGCCTTGAAAAAGTACTCGGATGAGCATGTTGTTGCCGGCATGGCCCAGACCCTGGCGATGACCAAGTCCATCTACCCAAGGGCAGATATTGAGGCCATCGGGGAGGGGTTTGCCAAGGAGACGACGCCCGAGGAGGCGCTGGAGCTGATTGCCCGGGCGAAGCCGACTGCTGAAATAATTACCCGAGACCTGGGTCTGTAAGGGCAGCATGTTATGTAGTCGGTATGTATAAACTTTTGTGAAAAAACATGTGTAAATATGTGTGCAATGCCGCCAAGCTTATTACTCAGTCGTCATTAGCTTTACTTGACCGTGTAGTCTGTGCCGAGTTAGTCTGTCAGAACTTAATAAAAACGTTCAAAGTAAGAGGCTGTACTCGGGCAAATGTGACAGTCATAGTAAGGCTTCATAACTGAAGTAGGATAAGCTCGTATGTTATTGACAGAACATATATATACATGCAGCCCCCGACTCACTACTCGGTTGGTACAAGCGGCGTAGTGAGTCAGAGGATCTGTACACATGAAAATTATGAAACTTAGGTATAGAAAGGACGTAGCTGTTCTATGTTCCATGAGTTGTTGATGAGGACGCCGTCTTTAGTCTTCAGTCGGTAGGCGCCTGGCCGCATGACCTCGGCTATAGTGAACGGCCTTTCCCAGATTGGGGATAATTTATGCCTGTCTTTGGTGGTTTGTATTTTCCTCAAGACGAGGTCTCCGACCAAAAAGGCGCGGCCACGGACATTGCGATTGTGGTAGCGACGTAGGCCTTGAAGATACCTTGCCGACTAGATTGTTGTGGTGTCTCTTGCTTCTTCCAACTGATCTAACTCGACCAGTCGGGTATTGTTGGAGATGTCTTCTGAGTAAGCCCGAACTCGCGGAGAGCTGAACTGTAACTCTGTCGGTAGCATAGCCTCGGCACCATAGACCAGGAAGAAAGGGGATTGCCCTGTTGCCCGACTGTGGAGGCCATGGGCCCTGGGTACCTCATTATCAGTATATGGGCCACTCGGATAGAGGATGGGCCGAACCATGTAATTAGAGATAAGATAGCACCTGGCAGGCTTTGCCTTGTATAACGAGGAAACAAAGTCTTAGTCGGATAGGGCTCTATCTCTAAGAAGGATATCCCTTGGCCGTATCCGGCTGGGATCCTTATCATGTACCCCTGTCCCCTAGTATATAAAGGGAGGCAGGGTGCCCCTTAGGGCAAGAAACAAGATCATCGATCAACAAACACCTCAGAGGAATAACACCTCAACTAGACGTAGGGTATTACCTCACATCGAGGGCCTAAACCAGTATAAACCTTCTGTGTTCCTCTGCAATCCACCGAATTCACCTTCACCGAGTAGCCCTATAGTTTCAGTGCCGGTGCAAAGCATCAACAGTTGGCACGCTAGGTAGGGGCTCTGGCGAATTCCTCATCAGAAGATTCAATGGATTCAATCAATGGAGTTAATAGCGAAGTTCTCCCCCGGAGACGCAATGACCTTCGGGAGATTTGATTTCATTGCCGATCAACTCAGCAATCTCACCTTGGCTGGGGCAGATCCAATCTTGCCAGCCGACAGCACAGCAACAACCCAATCCACAAGCAACGGCTTGGGACTAGGAAGGAAACCCTAATCTTCACTTCAACTTCACTCTTCCTGAATGAGGGGAGAAAAGAAATGGATTGAGTACTTACGTACTCAGCAAGTCACAGAAAGTGTGGAATATGTAGGCTATCAAAGATAGGCTGGGGTTTATTTCGCAAACTTTTTCATTTGAAATCATTTTCGAAAACCTAAGTGTGAGTTGTTTCAGTGTGTCTGGAAGGAGGCTCTCGCCTCGATCCTGTCCGCGAATTGCTTTTCCACAACTCGAGCGGACGAATCAAATTTTAATTGATCTTAAATATTCTTATACCGCCTGTCGGATCACGACAACGGTTTAGTGGATCTGCCTTCAAGCAGCTTCCACTGTATATTCATTTATTACTTTATACTCAATTTCGCCCACTAAGGACGTAAATCTCATTTTTCTCTTCAGTCCTATCCAGGACATCATCTCATATCTCATCTCAGAGGCTCCTCGAGCCATTCACAATCTGTAACAGCCTGCCCTCCAGAACCGCACAGCCCAGCCCAACCGACGGGCGGGCCCACTTACACATAGCACCCCACTTACACTTTCGTCCTCGCTTCGTGTAAAAGGGTTAACCCGGAAGTACTATGGTTGGAGGGACAAGGCCTTATAAGTTGGTTCAACTCTTGCTCAACTAGCAAGGTGGTACTAATCATGTGCACACCGCACTCATGGGCCATATGGGCCATATCCTAATTGGGCCAGGATGTCACACACACCCCCCCTCAAAGGACCTGGCGTCCCCGCCAGTCCAACTTACCCGCATAGCCACACAGGCATATAGGCAAATGTCCAGGAACGCGCCCCCTCTTAGCGCACGTCCGTACGTCCAGTGCCGGCGCCATATGCCATGCCATGTGCCTCACACCGAGCCCACATGCGCCATGCGCCATATGCCCGCACACTGACCCGTACGCGCAACCGCGAGGGTCGGCTCTGATACCATTTGTAACACCCTGCCCTCCAGAACCGCACAGCCCAGCCCAACCGACGGGCGGGCCCACTTACACATAGCACCCCACTTACACTTTCGTCCTCGCTTCGTGTAAAAGGGTTAACCCGGAAGTACTATGGTTGGAGGGACAAGGCCTTATAAGTTGGTTCAACTCTTGCTCAACTAGCAAGGTGGTACTAATCATGTGCACACCGCACTCATGGGCCATATGGGCCATATCCTAATTGGGCCAGGATGTCACACAATCTCATCTCAACTCCTAAACCAACTGCTTTCACTCGGAAAGCCTAACTATGATGCCATTCGACATCCCAGGTCACACAGCCCCGTTTCAGACCACTCAGGTCATCCACCAGCCACTAAGGCCGATTCTGGTAACGGTCCCCATACCACAAATCACTTTCGCAACCACTTGCAAACAAATCTACGCTAGAGGAATCACCTCACATTGCCCGTAACCATGGGCACGGCTGTTCGAACAGGTCATTTGATCTTTGCAAAGATTGCACGCTTTACCCACACGACGCGAGCTTACTCCCACGCTGGCCAAGTAGGGAGGTTCTCAACAAAGCCTTTCCAAAGCCTTCCCAGGATAGCACGCTGCCCTATAAATGGGTGCTCACACTCAACCAAGTACCAGGAACTCACTTTCCTATACTCAGGGACGGGGGTATATCGCCCTCTTGGTACCCAGCCAGTCCCACATTTATTAGCAACCGAAAACCATCCTGGGAACACTAATTACTCAGCCAGGGGTGTCCCATACCACCCGTGTGGTCGCACTGTGACATGCTCAGTGCAATTCCTCAAGGAATCGGTCCTTATATGCGAATACGAAGTGCCACCACATAGGCGATCACTTTGCACCGCGGAAACTTTCACAAATAAATTTTGTTTCGCAAACTCGCCGACATCGCATGCCGGGTTTTGAAAACCTTTTAAAACCCTGATTTTTCCAATCGGCAAACAATTGTCATGTGAGTGGAAACATCAGAATCCATGCTCAGAGAGCACGGTCGCCGAGGTACTACGAGGTGGAGCGACAAGGGATAGGATATCAAAGACCTACAGGGTTTATGCAACTACCGGGCAGGTCCGTCGATTCGACACGCAAACCGAGGCCGATCAATTTAACGTGCACACTAGCAATGCAATTTTGCCAACAAAATATTTTAAATTTAGGAGCAATATGGTCAAGAAGTGACTTGCCTCAGACTTCGTCTTCAACCTTCGTGAGAATCCGACGTCCGAAGAATTCCGAAGCGTCGACTACGCACGAAACGAGAGAAAAATACACAAAACCCTAAAAATAATATACTATTATTAATAACTAATAGTGCCATGAGGTAGATCTCATTTTTAGAAAAATTTAGAGACTTGAACGGGCTCAATCGGAGTTACGGTTTGGAAGATATGAATTTTGGAAGTTTTGATGATTTTCTGAAAAAGAAAAAGATTTAATTGGTCTTTTGGAAAAGAAATATTTTTGGAACAGGAATTAATTTGGGGAATAGTAGCTGATAGGTGGGGTCCATTGATCAGTGGTAGAGGAGAGAGATCTTTGAGGGGTGGCCCACATGGCATTGGGAGAGAGGATTAGGAGTAGGCCCACATGTAAGAGAGAGATTTGAATAGAGGGGCCCACATGTCACTGTGATAGAAGTTAATGGTGTGATTACTGTGTACTGGGGTCCACATGTCATGTTTACCCGAGGGGGCCCATGGGTCAGAGGGTTAGGTGGCTGGGCCCACATGCAAACACACACACAGAGAGAGAGAAGGGGTGCCGGATGGGTAACAGGAGACCGGGCAGAGAGTTCGACGGCGGTCGGTGGCCGGGGGCGGCGGCGAGGGGCGGTCGTTGCCGGCGTCCAGGAGACAGCGGAGGAGTCCGGAGGAGATCGGTTTGGGTGCGGTGGGACGAGGGGAGGAGAACGGATGGAGAGAACCGAGCTTTTACCGTGCGCACAGGAGAGCTCCGAGGCGGCAATGGCAGGCGGCGGTGGTGCCCGATTTGGGGCTTTTTCCCACGGCAGCGCTCGGGTGGAATTGAGGGTACGGCTAGGCTTGCAAGGGAACGAGTAACTCGGTGGTGGTGGCGGCGTGGACGATTGGGCTCGGGAGCGACCTAATTGGAGGGGTACAGAGAGGCTCTAATGGCGGCGGAGAGAGAAATAGAGGGAGCTCGGCTCGGCTTGGACTAATGGCGCGGTGGAGCGGGGTTGTCGGTGTTTGGCTTGCTGGGGCTGGTTGCTTGGTGTCTGAAAGAAGGGGGAGGGCTGCTCCATTTATAGAAGAGCTCCGGCGCTAGCGGACAGAGGGCGGAGGCTGGGGAAGATAAGCTCGAGCTCGATTGGCGAGGCGCATCAATGGCGCCGGCCTACTATGGCTCGCGTCAAGGGCGGCGGCGGCAAAAATTGGGATGGGGAAATGATGATGAAGGGCTAGGACGAGGCACTTGTGCGTGCGCATCGTCTCCGAGGTTCGGCACCACCGAGAGGGGAGAGAGATAGCGGCGGCGGCTAGCTTTTTTGACCTGCAAGCTCGCAGCGGTTGATGGCGGAGCGTGTTTCGCGCTGAGCGGCGGGCGGCGGGGTGGATGATGTTGTCTGCGCGGTTTTAAGAGGCCGACCAAGTGGTAAGGCGCGGATGGCTTGTGTCGGGGAGGGGCCGAGAAGGAGGATCGAGAGAAAGAGAGAGAAAGCAGAGAGAGATTGAAGACAGGAAGACGACGCCGCTGCCGTGTGGGCGCGCGGGCGCGTTCGACTTCCGTGCGGCTGGTGTGCGGGCCTGGGGGCGACGGGTTGTGCGCCCAAGGCAGGCGGCCGGCTCGGGGATGGGCGAGAAGGTTCGAGAGATGAGAGAGAAAAGAGAGGGGCGCGAGGTAGGGGACGGGTCTGACGTGCGGGGTCCACATGTCGGCGTTTGGGGCCCGGACTGGGGGGGCACGGACTGGAGGGCATGGGAGCAGGGCGCGGGAGCAGGGCGAGGGCACGGGCGCAAGCGGGGGCACGGGCGTGGTGCGGTGCCTGGCTGGTGGGTCCTGGCGGCCGGCGGGGTTGTGGCTTCGCTGGCTGCGCTAGAGGGCCCGAGCGGGAAAGGAAGGAACGAGGAAGGAAAGGCCGAGCTGGTTCAGGCCGAGGAGAGGGACGGCCCAAAGACATAGGAGGCTTTGACATTTTTCCAGAGATTGATTTGAGGGATTTGTAGGGACATTTGAAGGATATTTTATTTTGGGATTGGATGCTTGGCTCATAAATATTTTCAGGAATTAATCAAGAGAGACTCTGATACATATATATATATATATATATATATATATATATAGATATGTATATATTTTTAAGAAGGATTCGGAGGGAGGGTTTCAAAAGAGGGTTTGGACTCGAATTAAAAATTTTAATTCAGACTATTGTCGGCGAAACGGGAATGGGGGTCCCACATACCTAGGGGTCGCGTGGGTCTTCGGCCACGTGAGCTCCCCCAGGCCCACATTCTGCTCCGGCGACAGCACCAGGCCGTCCTATCGTAGGCTTTTAGCTTCCGCTCCAACCACAAAGTCGAGACATGGAACAGACACAAATGAGCAAAACATGCCTAGCCGGGTTGCCCGCTCACACAAAATCCATCGAGTCTTAACGGACGGATAACTCGCAGCGGCCCCCTCCTCGGGCCCTGTGACGGTCCCGGCGGGACACGGTCTCCTGCGTGCCCGGACGCCTTGCCCCGCCCCGACCCGGGAGCCTCCTCCCCGGTCCCGGGACGCCACACACCCCCCGAAGCCCTCGGGAGCCACCTTCACCGTTGCCCGCCCTGGCAACCTCCGCAAGAAAGCACACAGTGCGAGGCCCGGTCCCAGGAGCCCCCTCCTCGGGCCCCGCATCCCGAGGACCTCCCGGACGGTCCCTGGCAGCGCTCGCCCCCAGGGCCCGTGAGTCACCTCCCTTCGGTCCCGCGGACTGTCCTTCCCGGGTCCTGGGAGCCACCTCCTCGGTCTCCCGAACGAGGCGTCATGTTGTCCCACCTAAGGACCGGAACAAGCCTCACTGGGGACTTCCCGGGACCCACAGCTTCAGCCCGAAGTGCCCGGGTCGCGTCAACTGCCGGGCAACAGTACGGGGACCCACTGTCCCGGCCCTCCTGGGCACTTTACAGACTTCGGGCTCGCGTCTTAAACCCCGCCCGGGGGCAAACACACTGCATCCGTAGACCCCGAGACTGAGGGCCCTCCGCTCGGCAGCGCCTTGTGTGCACGGAGGGCTCGGTGACTCGAATACTCCGATGCCGCGGATCGCTCGGCGCACGTTAGAGTGTGCAGGCAGATCTGAATGCGGACCAAGCTCTCCATCAGAAGCAGACACCAGATCAATCACCTATTAATCGACGACGGCCGTACAGGACCCGCCGCCGAATGCACGAACACAACCAGGAGACGTCGACCCCAACCCCGCCTGAGGTACGGCCCAACCTCTGCTCCGTCTACGCGACAAAACGCCACCCTTACCAGACCGCAGCCCGCGGATCCAACAGCAAAAGCCTGATAGGCGCCCTAGGTGACCCGCATAAGTCCCTAGTACCCTGCACCGTGAACACCATGACCGCTCATCACATGCCTCAAGAGCTTTTTTTACCCTGTCGGGCGCGCCGCAATCGGAGCCTGGGCAGATGGTCGCGTTCAAATCCTCACGTCCGATGACTTAGCCGCCTGCAGCAGACCTACTCCGGCTGGTGGGCTCAGCAGGCGGACGTGGCTGACTAAACCGACGTCCCTCCGGCCCGCAGCCGGAAGGCAGCCGCGTGCGTAGGCGAGAAAGGCCAATGGTCCGCTAGCTTCCTCCTAGCCCACCGACCACCATATTGGACAAGCTGTGGACTCCCCTAGCCACATATAAAGGAGGATCCTGTAGCCAGACAACGAGGGGGAGCTAGAGGGCTTCTTCCACAGCGTATTTGCTTGGGTTAGAGCTTCCTGAGCGCTTCCAGTCCTTCCCGAGCTTGCGCTACCTCCCTGCGCCCCTCCCGGTATTCCTGAACAGCATAACACATTCATTCTCCACGAGCCAACACACACACGGTCCCGACATTAGGGTATTACGCCTTCCCGCGCAGCCCTAACCTGGTCTACCTCCTCCTGTCGTCCTTGGGCCAAAACGTTGCCATTCTCTCCACGATCATCGTCCCCAGCTCGGGCCCCGGGCCCCGAGCACATATCCACCCCGGACCCGAAGACCGTCCAGTGAACAGGCTCCCCTGGCGAACTCAAAAAGAGACCAGGGTGTCTCCAGGATCTCGCCCGCCCGTTGGGACTCTTCAATCCTCCGACAACTAGACTCATGGAAATGTTGTGGGGACTTTTTGAGGAGGGGTTTCTGAGAGGGATTTGGGCTGTATACTACATATATAATGGATTATTGGATATAAAGAAAGAAGGAGATTTCAAAAGGGACTGGAATTTGGATTTACTACGAACTTGAATTCTCAGGGATACTTTGGGAATTCTGTAATGAGAAGAATTGGAAGTAACCTCGAGCAAAGGAATATTAAGAATTATGGATCATAATTTCTTGGTAGTTTAGAGGGCTCCTCCAGATATAAAAGTTTGGCCATTTTGCCGTATAGACAAGCTATCTGCAATATGCATTTAGGAGGTTTTTCTGCGAAGAGAAGAACAAAACTTTCGTAAGAGGATTTTGGCAGTTAGAGGGCTTCAAAGAGATGATCTCGGACCCAACAAAACCGCAAGAGTTTTATTGTAAAAGAGGCTGTCTCTGTGGGAATGTTTGCAAAATTCGAACCCGAGTACAGAGCATCAATTTGGGACCCAACAAAGTCAAAATAAGGAGTGTAGATCTTTTTAATTTTTTTCAAATGGGGCCTCAGAAACGATTCGAGGAGGGATCTTTGATTTATCTTCTTTGAACATGTTTTAGTCGGCGGGAAAAAGTTAGCAGACTGCGAGTCACACTACGAAGTTTTGTTTGTCTCAAATTCGAGTCTAGATTTTAGGAACGAGAGTTGTAATTTCCCGGGTAATGAGGATCAGGGTCTTTACAAAAGCACGCTGAATGCTGAACCTGGATCGATGATCTACGGCACTTAGTTCCTTAAGCTTACACACAAAATCCAAGCCAAATTTTGACAATTTAGGGTTTTTAACAAAATGTTCAGATCTAAATTTGAAACTGAGAGGCCACGGATTAAAATCCGTCTTATATGGGCCTAAAGATTCCCACCGCCACCAGAACCAAAAAAGCCCACTACGCCAAGCCCAGTCGGAGCCCTCCCGAAGACGAAGGCATCCCAGCCCTTCACTCGGGAGCTAACAGGACGTCTTTCTCGATCTGCTACCGACTGGCCGTAGCCCATCGGGGATGAAAGCCCGTACGACGGATCCCAAAAACAACAACCCCGGCGAGGCCTGGCTCACCGTTTACACCCGCCTGAGCAGTTCGGGCAGGCTGCTGGGTGACAGCAGAGTCCATGGCTAACTACCTCCCCAGTCGCGGCTGAGCCGACTCGACGCAGCGGGACATGGTCTGACAGGCCTCCCGAGGCGGTCGATCGTTCCTCCTGGCACAACTCAGGGAGCGGTTCCATCGCTAATTCCAGGGACCTACGAGACAGACCCGCTTCGGAGCATCCCCTTTATCATGCTCCACTAGACCAGAATAAACGAAGAGTCTTTTGCGCGAATTCAGTCCCCAAAAGTTTCCGGAAAAGCGCAAACCACAAATTCCAACTGTCAAAGACGAGGCCGTCATCCACCGCCTTTTCGCGAAAGGGGGTAAAAAGACGCCAACCCGCTTATTGCAAAATTCACATCGGAAGCGCCGCCAATCCATGGTCCAAGCTCTCTTTGACCCATGACTCAACAAAAAAAGAATAAACAACCGAACGACGGTGCAGCCGAGGTGGTCCTACGCGAGGCCCCTCGCACGAGAAGAAGGAGCCCGAAGGAAAGACCAGAAGGCGAAAGGCTGACAACCGACCGTCTCAAAATAAGTCGCAGCCGCCAAGCGGCAGACAAATGAGTGGCCAACATGGAGCGCATCGGTCGCGGCCCCCAGCAGAACAACACTACCAAGTCATATGAGTGGGCCATGCGCCCTATTCACCCAGAAAGGGCAAAGCACGCGGCCAAAGACTGCTACATGCTCAAGAAGTTTGGCCTACCCAAGACCCCCGAGCACTGCTTCATCGCCTCTGAGCGCCGACAAGGACAAAGACAAGCCAAACTCCGGGTCCGGCTGATGATTTCCAGATCCTCAAGCCGAGCTCAACCACATCTTCGGGGGGGGGACCACTCGCTACGAGTCCAAGCGCAAACAGAAGCTTTCAGCGCGCTGACATCACACCCGGTCTACCACGGCGGACACCCCCCAAACCTGCCTGGATCAGAGATGGCCATCACCTCAAGTCGCGCAGATCACCCAGAATCGGTTTGCCAGCCGCCTGCAACCTACCTGGAGCCACCCGCTATCCACTCGATCCTGCGACACAGGCCGGGGAGTCAGAAACATCAGGCTGAAGAAACCTCAACGACGGACCAGTATTAGCGACAGCTCAATAGTACCTATTCGCCAAAGACTATTAGAAACAGAGATTGATAGCATTCCTCCGTTTAGAACTCCACGAATGCCCGCACACTGCGCCCTTCCATGGGCATAATTCGCCGCGCCTGTCAACCTTCAACTCCAATTTCGGAGATAACCTTGCCGGTAACCTTCGGCACGCGGGATAACTCCTTCTCCCGAGCACGGAGAAGAACGTCTGAAGGTCGATCCAAGGGTCCGCTGACCACTTTGAACGCGTACCACGCGACAATACGGATCAAGGACGTAACGAACGAGCACGTCGCCAAGGCAAGCCAAAACCCAAAACTATGGGATACGCCACTATTACACCTTACATACGCTTGCTGAAGATCGCAACTGAGCAAACAGCGCCAAGGTATCCTCTCGCGCCCACCCGTAGCGAACCCATCAGAGCCAAAGCCATTCACCTTGCCGTGCCAGGAGAGTAGACGAACAGACCAGCATCACAAGGAGCATACCGCGGTGGCAGACCATCCTGGAGCATGCAGAACGCCATTAGCATTTGGCAAACCGTCACAACAGAAGTCGAACAAGAGAATCACCCTACACCGGCGGAAAAAAAGCAGCGAACCAGCGGAATTCAGCGACGTGACTGACACGAAGAGATCCCCTGAACACCATTCCGACCCTCCAAGAAAACATGCGTCCCTAGCTCAGCCGGAAACGGAACTCACCCCAAATAAGGAGACACACCAGGCCAACAGGAGCGCTCGCACCTTTATTACCGCCAAACCATCTAAGGAATCCTTCGGGATCGAAACCGTCGACATGCCGGGCCACCGTACTAAGGAGTTGATCGAGCGACCCCTAAAACGTGAAGACAGATGCCAAGCCAGCAAGCACGGCTGGGCGCTTCGCTCAAGATAGCAAAGATGCTATTTTGGAGAAATTACCAAGCTCTCGTAGCCGGGTTTCATCAAAGGAGGATCTACCACCGAAATTGGCTGGCAAACGCAGTTTGGTCGAGAAAAACGCTAAATGGTGCTTGTGCTCGACTACACCGATCTCGACAAAGCGTGCCCCAAGGACCCCATTTGGTCTCCCCAGGATAGATCAGTGGTTGACTCCACGGCCGGTGCGACCTACTTCAGCCTTCTCGACTGTACCTCGGGATAGCCAATCAACTCAGCCTGAGGGAGGAAGACTGCTTGAAGACATCTTTCTCAAATGCCATTTGGAGCTGTATTGCCTATATCCACAATGCGTTCGGTCTGAAAGAAACACGGCCCAACCTATCAACGTGGGCTCATCAGCGGTGTCGCACACTCAGAATCGGGCGCCAACGTGGCCTTACGTCGATACGTTGGTGATCAAGAACCAGTCAAGAAAGACCTTCATCGCTGACTTGGAAGAAACCTTCCAAAACCTTCGAAGATTCAGATGAAGTTGAACCGGAAAAATGCGCCTTCGTGTGCCATCCGGAAAGTACTCGGCTTCATCGTTTCACACGGCGGCATCGAGGCCAAACCCGGAGAAAGTCAATGCCATCAGGAATATGGCACCCCCGACTAACCTCAAGAGCGTCCTGCAGCTGACGAGCTGCAATGGCGGCACTCAGACGGTTTAATTTCCCGATGGGCGAATGGGCAATGCCCCTTTCAAGCTACTCTCAAGAAACGGCAGACAATTTCCAGATGGAACTCTAGACCCAACAGAGCCTTCGAAGCCTTCAACAATTCCCTCACATACCCCCCGTAGTTTGGCGTCACGTTCCCAGGAAACGCGCTAATGGCTATTATCTGGCGGCAACAACAACAGGTAGTCAGCACGGTTGGCTGGTGTTGGATAGCGATCGAAGGGTCATATTCAAAAATACAAACGGCCAGTCTACTTTGTCAGCGAGGTCCTAGCGAACTCCGAAGACGAGATATCCGCAGGTCAAGCTGCTATATTGCCTACTCATCCATAGTCCGAAGCTGGTGCCAATTAATTTTCAAGCACACCAATCACGGTGGTCAACAGCATTTCCCACCGGGCGTG
>RYFJ01000786.1:0-379287 GCA_003991445.1 Oryza meyeriana var. granulata | reverse complement strand
GTTATTGGTAGCAACAGGTTTTGCCATCAGATCCACTTTGTGAATTGTCCACTCATAAATGAACATAATGTATGAATTACCTCCCTAGAGCACTTTTTTTTAACGGCACCAACGATGTCAAGCCCCCAAACTACAAGCCAAGAATTGAAATGTTTGGAGTCTTAGCTGAAAGATGTCTGTCGCACAAAGAACTACATCCTTCGCCACCTTCCGAACTATGTCTTTGGCGTCTGTAATTGCACGCGGCCAAAATAAACCCTGTCTAAAGCCTTCCGACTAAGTCCTTGATGCAGCATTTGGTTGCCACAGTGCGCCGAGTGGATGGATTGCAAATCTGCTTGCCCTCCTCAAGTTTATGACGCAATGCATGAGACTCTGATGCACTCGACGATAGAGATCTTCTCTGACTACAATGAAACACTTCTTCGATTTTGATCCCACTCGGCTTACCGCGATCTTTTGGAGCTCGGTCCAAGAGGAAAACTGGTATGGAGTCCGACAATCTTCAAAGATAATGAGTTACTTCATGGTTTGCCCTGTAGTTCAGCCCCGACTGCTCAAGTATGGTTGTTTTGACTGATGGCTCCAATAGTTGCTTGACAAAATTCCAGTCGGACCATTCTCTTTGATCCCATGTTGGCTAACTCTCCTTGCAGCGTCATTGATTGGCCGTTTTAGCACATGCGTATCTCAGCCCATCAAACTTGCATTCCAACTTTCGTACCTCCTGACAGTATGCGTGCCATTTTGTCATCTTAGACACGTCCATCTTCATTGACCTACTTTACCACAAGTGATATCCCAGCCACTACTAGTTCAAATTGAGTGATTATGACGATGCGGAACCCGGGATGAGTGCTCATTCTCGGCGCTTGTGGATGCTAGAAGGTTATCTGAAGGACATATTTCAATTTTTCTCGGTGGTGACGTTAGGACAACACCAGCCCCGTCCACCAATCCGCAGAGAACCGTCGAAGTACATTGTCCAATATTCTAACTTGTCCATGCTGTAGCCGTCTGAACCTCTATCCACTGCCACGAATGTGGCAGTGCTTGCTGACTTGATTGCTATCCGAGGTTTGAAAACAAGTCAAACACCATTAGCTCGAAGCCCCATTTAGCATTCTACCAGTGCCTGTGATTGTGGTAGGACGTCCCCGATGGATTACAATTGTGATAATTGTAACTTGGATGCGACTCGAATAGTCACCAAGTTCCGAACAGTTATAAGCAAACCAGTAGAGCAGCCTTCGACTTAGAATACATTTATCTTGGAGTCGGCCTAGGATTTCCTGACACAGTAGACTAGCCTCTGTACTTTTTTATATGCCTAGCTCTGTCCGACTCTTACGACTAAACACCATGCTGCTACCTGATGGGTCCACCAATACAGCGGAGTGTACCTGCGGCATATGATGCCAACACTGTGGCGACGGTATGGAATTTCTTGAAGTCTTCAAAGCTTGCTAGTTTCTGGCATCCATGAAATTGTTGAATTTCTTCAGTAATTTGAAAAAGCATTGCCCCGTTCGCCGAGCGGGAAACGAATCGGCTGAGTGCTGCCATGCTAGTCAGCTTCTGTATGTCCTTCTGGCTAGTCGGGGGTGCCATGTTTATGATAGCGTTTACTTTCTCTGGATTAGCCCTCGAGCCTCTCTGTGATATGATGAAGCCGAGTAACTTTCCCGAAGTTACTCCAAAGATGCGCTTTTCCGGGTTCAACTTCATCTTGAATCTCCGAATGTTTTGAAAAAGTTTCTTCTAAGTCGTGATAAGGTCTTCCTTGACTTTATCTTGATTACCGCGTCATCAACATATGTCTCCACATTGCACCTGAGTTGAGTGTGAAGACACCGCTGGATGGTACGTTAATACATTGCACCAGCGTTTTTCAACCCGAACGGCATAGTGACATAGCATTATGCCCCGAATGGTGTAATAAAAGAAGTCTTCAGGCAATCCTCCTCCTTTAGGCTAATTGGATGATATCCCAAATAACAGTTGAAAAAACTGAGCAACTCGCACCCCGTAGTGGAATCGACCACCTGATCTATCCTGGGTAGACCAAATGGATCCTTGGGCCACACCTTGTTTAATCAGTGTGTAATCGACGCACATGCACCATTTACAGTTTTTCTTTCAGACCAGAATTGGGTTTGCCAATCAATCCAGGTGATAGACCTCTTTGATGAACCCGGCTGCAAGGAGTTTAATTATCTCTCCTCCGAATAGCATCTTTCGGTCTGTGCGAAGCGCCGCAGTAGTGTTTGACTGTTTTGGCATCCGGCTTGACATTGAGGAATGCTCGACCACCTCTCTTGGTACACTAGGCATGTCAGAAGGTTTCCAAGCAAATATATCCCTGTTCGCCTAGAGGAAGGTGACGAGCGCTTCCTATTTGGTCGAGTCCGTCCCGACAAGCGTAGTCTTGATGGGGTCGGAGTGGTCCAGGGGATCTTCTTTGTCTCTAAATCCGCTGAAATTCCTGACTTAGCTGCTTTCTTCACCGGCACTTGGTCGTCCTTGTTTGCAGATGTTGCAGCAAGTCGGATGTTGTTCTGTCCGACTACCGCTTCTTGGGATTGGGCCAGGTCGTAGCTCTCCTTGTCACAGGTGAAGGCTTGCTTGACATTGCTACGCAGGAAAAGTACTCCTGCTGGTCCTGGCATCTTGAGCACCATGTATGTATAATGGGGCATCGCCATGAACATGGCTAGTCGGCAAGCTCGAAGCAGATGTTCTTGGTGCGAAAATTCTCCCGCGTGCCAAAAGTAACTAGCAAAGTGATCTGTCTGAGTGGAGTGGAAGTGAGGCTGGGGATTACCCCGTAAAAGGAAGCAGTACTCGGCCATAGCTCGGATCGAGTAATCTTCATCTCGTCAAGCATTTTGGCAAATAATATGTTGAGAGCGCTTCCTTCATCGATGAGGACCTTCTTCAACTTGATACTCCTGATGACTGGATCTAGGATGAGGGGTAACGCCTGGATGCGTGACTCGGTTGGGGTAGTCCGCGTGGTCAAAGGTGATTGCTGTCTCTGACCAGTGCAGGTATTGGGGCCATCTGTCGAGACCGAGTTGACTTTTTGGGCTGTTAGCTTCTGTTTTCTCTTGGACTCGTATGCAGATGGCCCTCCAAAGATGTGATTGAGTTTAGCCTGGGGATCATGGTAGTCGCGGCTGGCCCTGGTCTGGCCTATCTTTGTCTTTGTTGTCGCCAGACGTCGATGTTTGCTCGGAAGCGAACTTCTTGAGCATGAAACAGTTTTTAGCCGTGAGCTTCCCCTTGGGGTGAAAAGGGCATGGCCCGTTCATAACCTTCTGGTACTCATCCGTCCTCAAGGGTCGCAGTCGGTTGCGTTCAACGGCTGCCACAACATTGTCTGACTTGCGCTTGCAATTGTCGAACTTAGTCAGGGTCATGTCGTCTGTATCTTTCTTCTCCTTCTGTTGGGGCTCCTTCATTTCTTCTAGGGCCTCGGCGACAGCGTCGGCCAAGCCGGCATATTTATTGGCCATGTCGAATAGAGCTTTGACATAGCTTGGAGGCTTACGAGTGAACTTGGCAATGAACGGGGTGTCCTTGACCCCTTTGCGAAAGGCGGCGATGAAAACCTCAACTTTTATCTTAGGAATTGAGTTCCTTTTCTCAGAGAACCTCTTGATGAAGTTGCGGAGGGACTCGTTCTTCCTCTGGTGGCACTGATATAGATCGTACTCGGAAGACGACCTCTCGTACATTCCCTAGAAATTTGCAACGAAACGCTCATGGAGTTCTCCCCAGGAGCCGATTGACCGCTTGGGAAGCCCTGTCAGCCATGCCCTCGCTAAGTCAGCCAAGGCGACTGGGAGGTAGTTAGCCATGGCTTTGTGATTGCCTCCGGTTGCGCGGATCGCCAAAGTGTAGACCGTGAGCTAGGACTCAGGGTTGGTCTTCCCATTGTACTTCTCAATTCCAGTTGGCTTGAAGCCAGATGGCCAGTCGACCTACTATAGCTCGTGGGTGAACGCTGGTACTCCTTCGTATGAGTGAGGGCTCCAACTCCGACTGCGGCGATGAAATCACTCGTGGTGGAGGCCGAAGCGCTTGTGCTCATCTTCCAGTCAGCAGCGCTCATCTTTCTCACGCTCTCGGCGTCGGGCGTTGATGTCGTGGCGGAGATCCCGCCGTAGTCATCCTCGGGCATCCTGATTGTCACGACGATCGTTGTTCTGGTTGCCGAGTGATGTATGATGATACTCCAAGCAATATCGACTAGAGCCAACTACACGGCGCCGTGCTGAGGCAGATGAGATCGTCACGTCTGAAGCCGTATTGTTCGACGGTATTAGTGTGTCCCCCGATTGTTGTCGCTACTGACAAGCCGCAGTAGTAATCATTGATGTGATCCTTGCGATGGTTGGCGTAGCCTGTGGTCGGGCCCAAACTGCAAGTATCAAGTAATGTGGCAGTGGCCATGACGTTCTGTTGTGGCATCACGAAAACATCATGGGCGCTGACTCGGGTTTGGAGGATCTCCTGTTGTGCAGTCCTCCCAACCTTGCGCATGTTGTCGTTACATGCGTCGTGCTCGGCCTGCAAGCGTCGTGCATCTTTCTCCTATTTTTCACGCACTCTTGCTGGTCGCACAGTCGGTGCGCATCTTGAGTCGGAGTTGAGTTCTTGGACACCATGAAGACTTCGCGTGATGGAGAAAAGCTTGCCAAGCTACTGTCCGACTGTGAGTCGGAGTCGGAGTAGTTTAGGAGGGTAATTACAACTCTAACCTCCCTAAATCCTATCTCAAGCGGCTCTAGGCCGTATCCGAGTCGAACCTTAGGGGATTGGATCTACCATGTCAAGGTGAGATTGAAATTGCTCACGGCTCAGTCTGAATAGGAGATTGATGATCCCCTCCTCTCTTAGCCCAATCTTGACTGGCTCAAGGCCGAGTCCGAGTTGAACACCAAAAGAAATAGTTGTCCTGAGACTCGCACATCTTGGGGATTGCCGTAGCACGTCGTCGAAGATCGCTGCAGCGTTGAGTAGGCCGACTAGCGTGAAGTCGGCTTGGTTTCTGGCTGATCGGATCAAGTCCGAGTCAGACAGGGTGAGGTCGCCGGATTTGTCGGCGACGAAGTCAAGGCTCCCAAAGTTGATTGTCTACCCAAGGAAGAACTTGATGAAGCCTCTACCTGGCGCGCCAACTGTCGATGTTTTATATCAGCAACAATAATATGGGGCTACTCGTGAGACCTAAACTTGATGGAGTACGAAGAAACACGAAATAATTTATCCTGGTTTAGGCCCTTGATGTGAGGTAATACCCTACTTCTAGCTGTGGTGTATTGCCTTTGAGGTTTCTCTGATGAGATTCTGTTCTGCGCCCCAAGGGACTCCTTGCCTCTCCATATATATTGAAGAGGCAAGGTTACAAGGTAGTAATCCCAGTTGGACTTGACCAAGAGATTTTCTTCTTGTAATACAACATACCCAACTAGGACTATATCCATTTTCTTATCATACAAGGTAATATGTACCGAGTCCTATTGCATCCGTAATTACAGGATAGGGCCTATCATCTGTCCGAGTGACCAGAAAGCTTCTCATGAGGTACCCGGGGCCATGGCCTCCACACTAGCTAGATCATTAATTACACATTTAGCTAGTCAACATTAACTTCCCAGGGTATCAAGGCATAGGTATCAATAGCAAAATATTTGCCATAATAAAGGAATATAGGATTTGTAATTGATACCCGTAATAATGACTTTCCAAACCTTGCATGCAATAACATTAAAATAAAATAGTTTTCATAAATGGGATCATCATGCTCAAGGGGATTGTCGTGTGACTTGTCTTGCAATAGAAAATCTTCAGACGATCTTCCGAACTCTTTCTCGGACTTCGCGACCCACCGAAATAGTGAAAACCACTTGACTACATTCAAAATAAGGAAAAATCCTAAGAAGCACCAAATAAACAGTATATAAAAAGTATACAAACATGTAGATCATGATTTTAGATGAATTTAAGAAGAAGAATACGTCGAATCGGAGTTCGGACGGAAAAGATATGGCCTTCAGAAATTCAAATTCAAAGAAAATCCAAAAAAGGAAAAGAAAAGTAATATTCTTGAAATATTCCCTCGGAATTTAATTATCCAAAGAATTATTTTTAAATGGATATTGGGGTAGGGCCCACTGTTAGAGACACGGTTCCAAGGAGAAGGATGAAGTGATGGACCTCGGATGAGGTAGGCTGCCATATGACCGAGGAGCTGAGGTGGTGGCTTACTCAGCCACTAGGACTGACGTGGCTTTGGATTTAGTTAGAAGAAACCCAATGGCTTAGATCAGTTCAACGTTGATTGGACGGCTCTGGATTGATCAAACATTATGAAGTATGAAGTTTGGATGACTTGGATTAGATCTTAGATGATCGGACGGTCGAGATGGACAAGGGACTATGCGAGGGTCCACCTGTCGATCACAGGGTAGGGGATCACCATTAGGGCCCGCTTGCCAGTGTCACGTGGCCGGGGAGCGGTGCCTGTGCGCCCATGGCGAGTCGCGATGAGGCAGAGGAGCTGTTCGACGACGAGCGACGGTGATCCATGGCTCCAGGGCGTCAGCGCGACTGGCGGCGGAGAGGGATGGAGTGGCGTGGCACCGTGCAACGGCCAAACGGCGATGCCTGTCGGTTCGGACGACGGAGACAAGGCGGAGTGCCGATTGGGGGGATACAGATGCCGGGCGCCGGAGAGGAAAAGGACGGCAGCGGCGAATCGGGGGAAGGATGATTTCAGGGCTCACCGGCAGCTGGCGAAAATGACGACGGTGAAGGCGGATCGGGATCCCCAGCGACGGCGACTGAACAAAGACGACTTGCAGCGGCTAGAACAGAGCGGTGGCGGCGCAACTCTGGGAAGAGCGGGCGGCGGTTGGACCGAGAGAGGCCGTGAGCGGTGGTGCAGGCCAGGGGCGCCGGCGGCAGGCACGGGCCGGGACCAGGGGCACAGGCGGCTCGGCCTCCTGCGGCCAAGCAGAGGAGAGAAGGAAGAAAGAAGGGAGGAAGAAGAGGGAGAAAAAAGAAACGAAAGGAAAGGAAAAAGAAAGGAAGAAAAAGGAAGGGAAAAGGAAAAAGAGAGAAAAGAAAAGGAAAAAATAGGGGTTTTTCTGGAATTTTTTCTAAATTTCGAAAATTGAAATTTTATGGAGGTTTTTAGGGAATAATGAGAAGATTGGAACACTTAGAGCATCTCCAAGAGTGATCTAAAATTAGACTTCCAAAAATTTTGGATTGGGGTCACCCAAAAATCACTCCCTTCCCTTCTCCAATAGTGTCCCTATATTTGGTCAAAATCTTGAAATTTGCATCATCTCAGTGGACTCTCCTTCAACTGTTTCTGGCGATATGCTTCGTTCGTTCGTCATCTCAGGGCTTGCGCGATCGCGCGTCGGCGAGGAAGGGCGTCTCAAGGGCGACCGCAGCTATGGCGACGGCGCCGGCAACACGCGGCAGGACAACTTGAAGCAGACAAAGCTTTTTCTCACTCGAGAAGCTCATCTAGAGAAGGCAGTATAAGTTCACGTACTTCAGAGGCCCCATGCCAAGGAAGTCTTGCAAACCGGACATTTGTTTGCAAACCAATTGAATCGACATTCGCTGAACCACAATTAGTTACAGAGGGGTTTACAAATGAGCCTTTTCAAGAACAATACTACAACCATCATCCAAAAAAATAACAGGGAGCTTGAAAAACAGCCATCATCTAAAAAAATATGAATATATGTATGACATAAATTCCTAACAAATTCTATGTTACAAACAGACATGATCTAAAAAGAAGCATTGCGTACTACTGAATACCAAGCTTCAGAAAGTTCAGAGTTCCAGAAACTGAACTTGGCACTACTACAGTACTGAACACTGGTACTTCATGTGAGCTCTGAAGCACTGCATACTAGCACACGACAAACCACTCCATGCTATGGAGAAAAATTTCACCCTGTGGCTATCAAACATGGGTTTATCTTCAGTTGGTTCATTTCAAATCTGGCAACATCGAATTGTTGCCCTCAAATACGATTATACACTACTGAAGCAGAACATGAAAACAACTCATATACATGATGTCAACTGCAGAACCAATAACATTTTTCACATCTTGGATATCAGCCTGCAAGTGAAAGTAGCTGCCTTTATCTGCTTCTTGCCCTCCTTCACTCGTCTGCAGTACCAAGGAAGCAAACAAATATATGAATGTTTGACACAATAAATTGTCTACAATACTAGAGTTAGGCTCAGTAAACTCCATGTATTGCATCAAGTTCAGAATATGCCATGTTGGTGGAATTGCTAGCTACAACTGCAAGTGGTATGCACATGTATAGCTGTACAGGTCAATATTACTTGTAGACTTGTAATTGTAAAATGACCAAATATATGTCTGACTGACAACTACATCAGTTGAGAATCAGTACAATGGTGAACACCTAGTATCTGCCAAGTCTGTGAATCTAGATAAGAAAAGCATGGTCTGTGAAGAAAATGTCATTTGGACATTTGGCAAGGGAGCTCTACAAAAATATGTTGTTGCCCATGCAACCATGTATGACGATATTTGGTAATTTTAAATTGTAGATTGAAGATATTAGTAGCAGCCGAATGAGTTTAATTAGAAGAATACTGCACAAAATGTTCTGCTAAATGACCAGATTAGAATAATACTTTACAAATAATAACGACCAGTTGTTCTGCAAAATGCATCAATGGTTGTGGTCTTGTGGATCAGTCCTAAGCATAAATGGAGTAGACAGTGTGTCCTTTCATTTAAATTTTTATATTACTTTATGCCATTATCTGAAACATTTCCACTCACACAGGTTTCAGTCCTGTGGCTAAAGTGAATATTGCTAGAGCTTTGTTCCTCTTGCTTATGACAATTATAGAGAACTGGAACAAAAAGGGATCTTTTCACCAGAGATATCACTATGCAATCAATTGGTACAAGTGAATGAATGTCATCGTCTTCCTAAATACATCCCATGCGAATGTATCACAAAAATTTTGCCCTGCGGCTATCAAATACCTACAGCGAGCAATATAAAGAGGGGGTTTATCTGCAGTTGGTTCTTTTCAAATCTGCCAACATCGAGCTATTGCCCTCAAATACGATTATAGCTACTGAAGCAGAACATGGAAGCTTCTCATTTACCTGCCAACCTGTGCATGGAGACCCTCAAAGAAGGGGATCCGGTGCGAAGTGGCGGCCGTGGAGGGAGGCGGCTCCCTTGATGCAGGGGAGGCGCCGCGCCCTGGCCGGAGGAGAGGCGTAGCACGGCGACGCCTTCCTGCGCGGCGTCCTAGGAGGCTAGGACGGAGGGTCCACGGCGCCCGGAGCGTCAGCTGAGGAGGCAGACAGGCAGTCCAACGACGGCACGGCATGGTGCTAGCGTGGGGCTGGGGGATAGGAGAAGAGAAGGAAGGCCGAGACGGTGCATCGGCGCGCGGGTGTCCGGAGGGATGATTTGGCGCGAGAGAGGCGAAGATTTTGGCGCGAGTTTCCTAAAATCTGGCTCACTTTCGTACTGATATTGGGCGTGCGGAAATATTAGGACCACGATTAGGTTTCTATTAAAGGCTATATTTTAGACTTGGTTCCAAAGTATAGCTTTAGGGAACAATATTGGATGTGTTTTGGACTGCTCTTAAATATTTAGAATTTTGGATATTTTTGAATCGGACTATTTCTGAATGGAGAAATCAAAGCAATTTTGAACCTTCAAAATATAAGAATTTGGAGATTGAAAATATAGATTATTGTGGAGACTGAACCTTGACAACACACTGGAATTCAGGAGGTTTAGGGAATATCTTAATATCTAAATATTTGAATATTTGGGAATATTGTATTATTGGATATATTTAGGAATCAAAAAAAGAAGAATATACCACGGGATTTGATTATTTCGAAGTAATTGGGTTCATTGCAGAAAATATTGAGGATTTATTTCAAAAGGAAATGGATATATTCGGGATCTCGGATATGGAATTGAAGGGGAATTCTCCGGGATCGGACTTTCAGGATTAGGGTTCGGAAAAAACAACTCGAGTCCAAGTAGAAAGAAGATGCAAGAGATTGGCAAGGAATGACCCGAGACTAGAAAAAGATTTATTTAAATACTTGTTGAATTATCTTTGTAGTATTAAAATTAATTCTAAGCTCCGAAACATCCAAAAAATTTTAAAAGGTATTTAAACACAAAGAATTATTAAAAATTTAATATATATTCTTGAAAATCTATTATTAATTATTATTTAATTTCTAAAAAATCAGGCTGTGCCAGGTGACCAACAAGCGATCAGGCCTGCCTCATATAGAAGGCTCGGATACTCTTTCCAAATTGTGCTTGAACTTACTATAAATCTAATCTAGTGCCAAATTTGGGTGTCAACAAACCCGTCATAGATGTGAGCTCATCTATAACGAGTGCAGTGGGATGAATCGTCTCAGGTGAGTAAAAAAATCTTTAAACTTTTTAACGACCTCGGATAGAGACATATCCTATATCAAAGTTGTGGATCTCGATAAGATCTACAACTTTATAATTGACAATATTTTTATTTGATATCATTTACATGTCCGAATATGTATGATAAGATGAGATATATTTTGAAAAAGAAATTTCGAATTCTTCAAACGAACCTCGGATGGAGATATTCCCTATGTAAAAGTTGTAGAACATGTTGAGATCTCCGTATTTGTAGTTGATGTCTTTTTCATTTAAAGTCGCATAGAATGTCAAATATATGTTACATGATTTGGACAGGAATAGCCAAAAGAATATCATCGAAAGAATATTCAATATGACCTCTATAGGTGAGCTGGTAAGGGTATATTATGTAGAGAGAGGTTTCAGGTTTGAATTCTATCTACCATATGTATGCGTAATTCGTCCAAAAACTGGTGGATTTATGGGTAGTGACACATGACCATGCATCGATGGCTAGTAAAATTTAAAATATTTTTAGGGTTTTTTTGGTGTATTTAAAATTCAAAAATCATGGTTTGTCATCAGTAACGGGTGATAAGTTATGACTCATCAGAGATGACTCATTTGTGACGGATGATAAGTTATGACCCATCACAAATGACTTACCACTTGTTATAAATGACTCATCTATCATAAATGAGGTTTTCTCATCCGTGACCACTCATTAATGACTCGTTAAAGATGGCTTGTTGTCTTGTAGTGATAAGAAGTTTATATCGTGTATGCTCCAAAAAGAAAGAAGATGAACATACTACTTCGTTAGATGGACCAACATTCAAATGTATTTTCCCGAAGGAAGCAAGTTTATATGGTGTATGTTCTAAGTTCCAATTAGATGCTTAATTTTTTGTCTTATTTTTTCAGACAATTATACTTTTATGTACAAATACCCGTAATTGAGCTATAGGTAAAAATAAATATTAGTAACTTGTTAGTAAAAATCCATATTGTCAGTCAAATAAAAAAATAAATGTAGATTATTTCTACTACCGATATAAGCCACCACAAAATTTTGGATATAAAAGCTTACGCACGAGTAAACAGAAGAGATACAACGTTAGGAAAGCACCGGCAGCGTGGTGATAGACTCATGGGTGCATGAACTCTACTCACCAAAGTTTACAAATTTTATGCATATGTAAAAGCAATTGCAATAGGAATTTTGTGAGGTTGCCGTTGGTCTCTGTCTATTTGAACTTATTTAGTAGGTGCATTCGTGGGTGTGTACGTAGTGGTATGTGTGTGCGCGCTCTTCCCTATAATTGTGAAAAAAATAGTAAAGATACAATATTTCTCATCATAATACGCAAAAATACAACCCATCCTAGGCAAAAATATCCTACTTAAACCCTTGAGAACTAAATGCACTTGTGCACATCTCGTCAGCTAATATAATACCATGTCTAGCTTATCAGTAAGAACTCCTTTACAATTTTTTGTAAAAATTGAAGTGCTTTAAATATCGTATAAAATTTCTATCTTTCATTGCATACCGCTAGAGAACAGCAGCTATCATTTACTCAGTGTTTTGTATTTCGAATTTTGATTTTATTAGTGACGGTCATATATGAACTGGCACGGGTAGATTGACACAAACTGTTTTTTGGGTTTGCGAGGCCAAAAAGGTTTGAATTTTCTAGAAATATTTTCCAGTTTTGCTGTTTGTGAGTTGTCCGATTTTTTTTTTACCTATTAGTCACCTAAACTTTTAGACATTGCATAGCCTAAACTTTGCACAATTTGAAGAGTACAACTTCTGTATAAATACACTGAAACCATTAGACTCGTAGTTTATTATATACCGTACTAACCGAGATTTATTGTCAGGCTAATTTCTATTTTTTTGTTTCATATTTGTAAAGACAATACCGAAGTATAAAATTTTAACTTTAAGTTGAAGTATTCTTTTTTCATATCAAAGAAAGGAGTAGATTTATGAGCCGTTAGATGTTGATATACTGGTTTCAGAAAGTGATTGATAGATAAGAAAAAAATCAATCACTTCATAAATTGCTGGCCCTAATGTTTTTTTAATGTAGTGATTGTCGTATTTCACTCACCGACAATATTTTTTAACCACACCCCTCTATGTTTGTGCACGTATGTTTCAATCCCAAAAGTAACGGATATGAGTGAAATATAAAAGATACGGGCATAGACTTTGGAAAATCTGCTAGTGCTTAACTGCTTTGGACGACCAGGCAGGGTCCCGCAAACTTGACTATCCGGTGACGAAATGTGCCATTCTGCAAACTGTAATGGCTTCCACATATCATAGCATCTTAATTTTATTTTTAAAAATCCATTAGACTATCTCGTTTTATCACTTTTGGCTTATTTTACACTCCGGAACTATTGATCAACAGTTCACTTTATCCCGTAACGATATTTTTTTTCTATATAAGTTGCATATTTTGTAGTGAAATCTAGTAGGTTCCATAGATATATTACAACTTGTCTCTCAACAATTTTTAGAATATTTTATCATTGTTTGTATAAGATGGAAACACCTAAGATTGATTTAAATATCGAGATTTTAAAGTTCAAAATTTGAAAATACTTTGGAACTTTTATAATGGTGTCACCTATGGGTTAAAAAATTTTACCTTAAAATATGACTTATATAAAGAGGAAAAAAAATACTATTAAGCACTAAAGTGAACCATTTTTTGTCAAAAAAAGTGATCCATTTTTAATATTTTAGGGTGTAGAATGAGGAAAAAAATAGTTTAGGGGTTTAGTGATCTAATAAAATAGTCCGATGAAGTGAAATTGATATTTTTCATTTAATTTTTACCAACGAGGGGTCATAGTCACAAGTAGTCGAGTCTTACACCATGTGGGCACGATCCATTTGTGTTGGTGGACTGCAACCATCTTACACCATGTGGGCACTATCCATATGCGTTAGTGGGCTTACCATAGTCACGAACCGAATGTAATCAATTATAATGAACAACCTTAATTTTCTGCCATATCTTCCTATATTGTTTTGCTAGCTAGGAAGCGAATAACAGTAGAACATTCACTTTCTTTTGTAAAATCGCAATGCTGCAGTTATTATATATTTGCCACAGCTAGCTTTTGTATTAAAAGATCATGTAACTTTAATTATATATCACTACCACAGAGAAGCACACCAGTGCAGGGATATAACGGCCATCAATACCAGGTATAGGTCCGGTACTAAAATCATGATACTAATGAGCCACCCTCATCGGCACCGGGTATTTACCTGGCACTGATATTACCGTGCGAGGGCCCAGGGGGCTGCCCGCGGGAGGTTATCAGTGTCGGGTATTAGTACTACCCGGCACTGATGACCTTATGCCATCAGTGCTGGTTATTGGTCCAAACCGGCACTGATGGCTTGGTTCCGATAAAAAAATACCAATAATATTCAAATTTTTGTTTCGTCTAGAACAAAAGAATTGTACCTAGTAGTTGATCGTTTTGTATGTATTGAAATTAATGCACGTCATTAAATTAATTATACACATCATTATTATTAAGTCAGTAATTAATTATATATTGCATGCAGTCATAATTCAAACATTAGATAAAATAAATTGTCACATTACATCTCGTCTTTGACGTTATAGTTACAACAAGACGAAATTACATCATCGCCGAACGACTCGATAAATCGATATCTTCAGATGGTGGTTGCGCTCCTTGTTCACTCGCTGAACGACAGCCCTGGACAAATTGTGTACGCATTTTGGGTTGATTACTTCCCTAATGATGAAGCCAGCGAGTTCGTCTTGAAGGCCCTAATCTAAAGATCTGTTAAGGCACTTGTATCTATATGATCTCTCTGCATGCGAAATACTTAGCATATCAGGAAAAATTTTGAAGCTATTAATACAGTTATACAATATGTGTGTGGCTATAGGAGATATATACCTCTTCTTCATCCATAAATAACATATCATCAGAAAAGTATATCATGCAATGCATCACATAAAATCCACAATAGTTGTTCCCTGGTGGTTATAAGGCAAGGAAATCCAACTCTGACACTAAATTCTTTCTTTTTACTTAACTTGTTTTAGTGTCCTAACGCTATATCCAGGGCATCAATGACCTCCTGATATTTTGATTGTGTTTTCCGATGGGAATCCATGACAATGATATGGTCAATACGCATATGGATGACAAGGAGTATCCAACAAAAACTGCACACATGAGTACTTAATTAGATGGGTATTTAGTCTGAAGTTCACTTATAGAAAGAATAGTAAATACGCCAAATGGATATAGGGACACATACTAGACACAATATGGTAGGAGAACTATGTTAGATTTGGACTTGTGCAATGCCAACGTCCTCACTACGTAGTCTACAACATTCACGAAGTTATTGACCACATATGTTTTGTTCACACATACAGGGTCGATAAAACCGATTGGGAGTTTGTTGCTCCTGTCTTTCATTTGCACCTTCTATAAAAGGAAAGGATGTTAGACATGCAATCGAAGGAAACCGAATACTAATTCATATTATTTCGTTCTCTATGTAACTATAATAGTACTTACAAGATACAGAGATGCATTATATTGTTGTCGAGGGCATCCTATTGGTAAAACTATCATAGGTTTCCGAACGCCACCCGCACCACCCCTTCACCGTGGTGGAAATTATCATCAGTATAATATGTACCGAGAAGGTTGTTGCCCTTTTGCGACTCCTCCATGTACCAGTGATGTAATCTCCTCATCTGTGTCTGTAGGCTAGAGAGTTGGTTTGGATTGACTAATGGATATCTAAATTTATATTGATATGCGAGTGGTTCCAAGGGGGCTTCAGGGTCTTTCCTTGGGCATTCTAACATATGACTTGCCCTTCAATTTCTGATAGATTCCTGTCTCAGGTGCTTCTTTCCCACAGTTCTTTCATAATCTGATGTTAGCAGCTTTGTAGTGTCTTGTCTCTTTGCCATGGCAATAAAGAACTACTGGATCTAAGGATCCACGGGTTCTTTCTTCTCCTTCTCTGTAGGACGGAGGAGTGACATGATACTACCACTCATTTCCTTAGAACCCGTCGGAGTTGGCTCGCGAAGCGGTTCTTTATTTTTCTGCGATGATGTTGATTTCGTCGATCGCGTTGACTTGTTAGAAGTAGTACCGCTAGCCCTCTTTTTGTTTGTCGGTGGAGGTGGAAGTGGAGGTGGAGGTGGAGGTGAAGGTGGCGGTGTAGGACTCTTCTGGTGTGGTTGCTCTGCTAGTGTCATGCGCCCTGGATGAGGTGGAGAAGATAGAACTTCGTCATCGTCCAGAATGATGTATCGCTTTGGCCATGCGATCTGATTATATACCGATTGCCATAGAGTTGTTACATTGTTTTCCAGTGGAATCTCTAGCCTTACATTCTCATGCTAGGGCTTCACAATCTCGACATCGACCCTGGCATACCCATCTAGAAGCGGAAGTCCTTGTAACACCTACATGCTATCGCATGGGTATGTCATGCCCTCAGCCACCTCTTTGCTGAGGTGTTTCCATGGTATGTGGAGCTTGTATGAAGTTGGTCTCATGATCTCGTCCATGGGATATGTTGTGTTGCACCGTACTTGCTGCTCAGTAGATGTACAACTGCTCTTCTTACGACCAGCTGTGCCGGGCTAGGCATTGCTGTCCTGCCTGCTTGCATTTGAGTTAGTCCAGTTTGCAACCTTTCTGCAAATTGAGTCGCTAACCTTGTTGTGTGTTCCTGCAGCCTAGCTTCAACCTGCTGATCCATTGTTGTCTGGAGTTGTGACGAGACCTCAGCAGTGATTGATTCCCACAGAAGATGTGTCTCGCATCCTTGCCCCTGCTGTGAGATCTCTAGCTATCGACTGATACTGGAAACCCGAGATTCCATGGAACAACTCCCACTCCCCTCGTGCGGCTAGAGTGCTTTTTATTCCCAAGGACGAGTGTCAAGGCATTATTCTCACGGTTTGGCACAAACTCTCCCTGTGATGATTTAAATTTAGCCTCGGCTAACCTCTGGTTAACCTCCTCTTCTCGTGCACCTCTTGATATCAAGCTCCTGTCATCCGAGAGACTGGACCCCCTTGCCATAGAGTAGTTTCTCCTTCTCTGTGTTCATCCTTTCACCGTTGTTTGAACATCTTTTTTCTCCAGTTCCTCCTCCCAAAGATCCCATTCGTGCTCCTTGTTTAGATAACCTCCAGGGCTAAGATGGTGGGGGTTTGTATTCCTCAGGGAGTTGGCCTTATTCCATGCGCTAATCCATTGGGCCTTGTCAGATTTCTTGTATTCAACGAATTCATCCCAGAAACCCGCAAAATTTTTCCAGTGGTGAAGGTTAAAGTTCGGTATCTCTCCCTTTGCCACAAAATTCTTGTAAAGGTTAGCCTTATACTTCTTGAATGGGGTCACCATCTCCGTTAGGCTCGCTTTCTTGGCTAGGTCAACCGAACATGGAGGAAAGTTGATCTTCTTACGACCTTTCTTCTTACGACCAGCACATGTTTTTTTCTTTAGCAGGCATCACCAGTAGCTCTGGGTGAGTATGATCGGGTCTCCAGGCTTGATACTTGATGGGAACGAAGTCCCTAACAATGCAACCACACGGCGTTCTCCAAGCCTTCACTGCGCTAAGCGGTTCAACGGGGTTACCATTTGTTGCCAGGACCGTAACTGTGTACCTACCCTTCGGCATTCTGTTTGATCTTCTTGGAACACGTGCCCCTTGTTCATTGCCGACGGAGGGCTCCGAATGGCCAGATGCATTCAAAACATTGTTGGAATATCAATGTAGGAGTTATAATGACATGTGATTTAATCTATCGACTTTACATGTTTATTTACCGGTGCGTTTCCAGGGTCTTGATTCTCGTTCAAGTTTAGGTAATTGGAAGGGCTTCCGCCCGGGCTTGAGTCCCCATCTATACCATCGTTCGAGCCACGTTCGTACTCCATTTCTGCCTTTCAAACTAATAAAAACATACTGATAAACAATAGAGAACACTATCTTCACTTCTATCGGGGATTCTCAGTTTATGGGAATTGCCATAAATTAGGAATCAAAATTTAGAAATAGAAAAAGATGAAAGCTCTAAATGGGAACAATGTGATAGGTATAGGTCTAAATGTACAAACTATAATATTCATATAAAAAGTTTAAAATCCACATACAATTCTCACAAGTCCATATTAGTTCTCACAAGTCCATATACAATTCTCAGAAAATCATATAAGGCTAGGATTTCCCAATATTTTACAATATTTATACACTCCTCGAGATTTGTTATAAGGTTTGGTTGTTAACTAAAAAAGATAGTCACATCAGACTGATAAGTTTGTCGGTGCCATGGGCCCAGGGTACCTCATGAGAAGCTATTGGGCCACGGACAGAGGATGGGCCTAGCCTTGTAATTAGAGATATGATGGGACTCGGCAGACTTAACCTTGTACGATAAGAAAAATACAGTCTTAGTCAGGCACGTTATATCTCTAGAAGGAGATCCCTTGGTCGTAGTCCGACTGGGACTCCTACTTTATAACCCTGTCCCCCAGTGTATAAGGAGAGGCAGGGCACCCCTTGAGGGCAGAAGAAGAAGTCATACATCCTCAAAGGAAATACACCACAACTGGACGTAAGGTATTACCTCATCTCGAGGGTCTGAACTAGTATAAACCTTTCGTGTTCCTTTGCAATCCATCAAGTTTCAGTATGACAAGTGGCCCTATATATTTATTGTTGGTGTAAAACATCGACAGTTGGCTCGCTAGGTAGGGGCTTCGTCCAGATCATCATCATCAAGCCTGATGGATCCAATCACCAGAGTCAACGGCATCAACTTCTTTCCCGGGCAAACAATCAGCTTCGGGAGTCTTGACTTCATCGCCGACAAGTTTGGCAACCTCACCCTGGCCGACTCAGACTCGATCCGATTTGCCAAGGAACCAGCCAACTCCGGGCCAATCGGCCCACAGGACGCTGCAGCAACCCTCGTCGACTTGCTGCGGCAATCTTCAACATGCCCGGGTCTCGGAACAACTTTTTCTTTCGGTGTTCAACTCGGACTCGACCTCGAGCCGGCCGAGATCGAGCTAAGGAAGAAGGAGATCGTCAATTTCCCGTTCGGACTTGGCAACGCCGTGGATATCTTCAATCAACATCTGATGTGGCAAACCCGATTCCTTGGAGTTCGACTCGGATACAGCCCAGAGCCGCTCGAGATAGGATCTAGGGAGGTCAGAGTTGTAATCACCCCATCAACTATTTCGACTTCGACTCTCAGTTAGACTCCGACTCTAAGTCGGACAGCAGTTTAGCAAGTTTCTCCCCGCCACGAGAAATCTTCATGGCATCCAAAGGCTCTGCTCCTACTCAGGAGGCACGCCGACTAAGCAAGCAGCAAGAGGAAGAGGCCCGCCAATTGCAAGAACAACAAGAGGAAGAGGCAAGATGCCTGCACGTCCATGACGACAACCTACACAGGGCTGGGTGGACTGCTCAGCAACAAATCCTCCAAACCCGAGTTGGCGACCACGACGTCTTCGTTACAGCTCAATAGAAAGTCGTAGCCGCTGCAACTCTGAGTACGACCTGTATCAGTTGCATCAAAGGAAGAATGAGTCTCTTCGTGACTTCATTAAGAGGTTCTCTGAGAAGAAGAATTCAATCCCAATGATCAAGGACGAGGTCATCGTCGCCGCTTTTCAAAAAGGAGTTAAAGACACCCTGTTCATCACTAAATTCACTCAGAAGCCTCCCAACTCTGTCAAGGCTCTATTCGACATGGCAAACAAGTACGCCGACTCGGCCGACGCTGTGGCTGAGGCCCTCGATGACAAAAAGGCACCTTGACAGAAGGAGCAGAAGGACACCGATGATGCGGCCCCGACTAAAGCTGGGAACCGCAAACGCAAGTCGAACGGCTTCATTGTGGCTATCGGTCACAACCGTCTTCGACCTTCAACAACTGGAGATTATCAGAACAACAAGTGATATGCTCGGGGGCTCAAAAGCCCAAACGCAAGGATGGCATCTCCACTCCCAAATACCGAACAGCTAAGTCGCTTTCTGATAAATATTTTCTCACTTGGCCTTGCCAATGCTGCAGCCGTTTACACCAAACAGGTGCACATGCTGTGTATTTTTCTGTTTTTTCTCTTAATAATTGCAAAAGTACTCGAGTAGCATAAATTCCGATCCATGAAACTTTACTCTATGAAAGACGAACTCAAGTCACCCAAAACACGTGTCTGGGAAAGAGCCATGAGCCAACTCCCGACGCTAGGGGGCTATGACTAGTCGGGCAAAGTGCTTAAACGTAAGGGGTCAACTACTCAGGGAAATTAATATCAATAAGAGGAGGAACACATATTTACATATATTGTAAAATACATAAATTTTCTTCGGGTAATTGTTTTCATCATCAGATACTACTCATCCGATATGTTTATAATGCAGGGCTAGTTCCGGATACGCGTGATAGGAACTCAAGGCTATGAGCCTATCTCCTACGCTTGGGGGCTGGACCAGTCTGCCAAGATACACTTGGAGTGCAACGCTTCAAGAATCACTCGGAATGCTCCATAAGGGCTACTGACCGAGTACTTGCGCTAGTCGGGACGTCATCTTCCCTAGCTACACTCCATGTGGGCTAACAACTGACCTCCGGCACCAGTCGGAGCTCGGTCACCACTTTGCTGGGTGAGGTACGCCCCACGAGGGTCGCCAGCCGAATCCTATGCTAATGCTAGGTTCAGGTACCTTATTCGGCTAACAACCGACCTCCGGCACCAGTCTGAGCTCGGGTACTACTCCGCTGAGTTGGGTACATTCCATGAAGGTCGCTAGCCGAATCCTACGCTAATGCGAGGTTTAGATACCTTATTCGGCTAATATAACCGACCTCTGACGCTAGTTAGGGCTCGTGTACTACTCGGCTAGGTAGGGTACGTCCCATGAGGGTCGCCAGCCGAATCCTATGCTAATGCTAGGTTCGGGTACCTTATTTGGTCACAACTCTGTCAGGTTGGGTACGCCCCATGAGGGTCGCCAACTGAATCCGATGCTAATGCAATGTTCCGGTACCTTATTTGGCTATACTTCTATTGTGTAGGGTACGTCCCATGAGGGTTACTAGCCGAATCCTATGCTAATGCAAGGTTCGGGTACCTTATTCGGCTTTACCGAAGTTAGAGAATACCTATATCGTCAAAGCGCATCCTGAGTTCTCATGCACTACGTCACACCTGAAGAGGGCAAGTAGATCCTGCAATATACCAACTCGGGCATCTCTGGCAACCATGCTACATCCAGAACATAAGTCAAAAAGGCTTGCAGTCAAGGACTCCTATGGCTGATTATGGTTACCAATGCTGAAATACTCATCCTGACATGCGAGGGATGCCAGCTTTATAGGGCTGCGCTGGGTATGTCGGTTTAGGCCGGCTTATTTGGTAGTAGGCTAAAGATATGAGTTTCTCGATAGCACGCTCTATTGGGCCGCTCGCTGGTTGTGTTAAAATCATAGTGAAGGTGCTATTCACAGAAACCGATTAAATAATCAGATATGCTTCATGCTAAGCCTACAGTGGGGTGTATACATTCGGGTATCTGCATTATTTACTAGGTATTAAGGATATATCCTTATAAAGATCACAAGCTGGTCTCCATTAAAATTGGGGATGTAGGTATCTCTCAAGTACACCTGACCACGTATTGGGTTAAAATCTATAAAGTGGTACTCGGTCTACATGCTTGGCCAGTAATTGCCATGAGCAAAAATTCTTCTGGCTGACATGAAACTGAAGAGTCTAACTTCCGAGTGATATACCACTCGGGAAAGACTATAAAAAATCATTCCAGCTGATATAATGCTGAAGAGTCTAAACTTCCGAGTGATATACTACTCGGGAAAGACTTAAAAATATTCCGGTTGACATGATACCGAAGAGTCTCATATACCAATAGTGCACTACTCGGAAAAGACTGCAAGGTTAAAGATCTTTGACTTTATATTTTATTGTTTCACAATTAAGCATAAAGTCGGGGGCTACACATAATAGGTGCGCCTATTCGGCGCACACTATTCATATTTTCTATGAAGCCCTTCATAGTCTCGTTACCAGCTGACATGAAGCAGGACTCGGGAGAAAAAGCACTCGGACAAAGAATACTCGGGAGCAATGCACTCGGGAATTTTTTAGCGTGGAGGATGAGCACTCGGCATCAGCTGTGACTCAACTATAAAGGTCTCAGGGGCTGCTGTCGGTGCCATAGGCCCGGGGTACCTCATGAGAAGCTATTGGGCCACTCGGACAGAGGATAGGTCTAGCATTGTAATTAGGGATATGATGGGACTCGGCGGACTTAACCTTTTACGATAAGGAAAATACAGTCCTAGTTGGGCATGTTATATCTCTAGGAGGAGATCCCTTGGTCGTAGTCTGACCGGGACTCTTATTTTGTAACCCTGTCTCTCAGTATATAAGGGGAGACAGGGCACCCCTTGAGGGCAGAAGAAGAAGTCATACGTCCTCAAAGGAAATACACCATAACTGAATGTCGGGTATTACCTCATCTCAAGGGCCTGAACTAGTATAAGCCTTTCGTGTTTCTTTGCAATCCATCAAGTTTCAGTCCGACGAGTACCCTATATATTTATTGTCGGTGTAAAACATCGACAAAGTTATTATTAATTCAGCTCGAGCTAAGATGAACATTGATTTGAATAAGGTATTATTAATTCAGCATGAGCCATGGATTGGCATATTTTTGGCTCGCCACTAACCAATTGTAAGAAAAAACAGAAACTGGTAATAAGCAGAACATGAGCATGAGTTGTAACAAATTTGAATGGGAGCCAATAGATAGAAGCTGATACAAGTACAGATACCAACTCTTTAAACAAAGAAACCAACAGATCTCTTGCACCATTAACTTGTATAAAATTATTTTTCTACTAAGATAACTGTACAACATAGACGATACCATCCGATATGATCAATTAGACAGACTGTGGGGTTCACATAAGATAGTCAGTAAAAGGTCTAGAGAAGAAACAATAACCAAAGATAGACCCAAATAATATGGGTGAAGTAGAAAATGGATGTACATGTTTATAATCCGAAAAAACTTGTGAAAACGGAAGAGATTACTTGGGGATTTGGGAATAGAATGGCATTGTGACCTATGATAAATTTCATATGTTGTAATTTATTTATAAAAGAGGCAGGTACTGAACAACAAGAAGAATTGCAGAAGTTTTATGTTTGTTCTACTTTGCAAGAATAAAGTTTCCCAGCTAAAGATCCAGGTTCAGGAAATTAATGACAAGTCTAATTTATTGTATCTTCAAGCATCTTCGGGATACAAAATATTCATTCTCTAATTAATTGTTAAAACTTGCCATCATGTTATTGGTACCACTAATTTATTATACCACTTATCGGCACTAATGATACAACTATCAGTGCCGGTTATTGGTACAAACCAGCACTAATAGTTTTCCTGCCCAAATTACACCGCCCTACGGCTCCATTGGCATTGATTTGAGATTTATCAGTGCTGGTTAGATTTTGTGGGGGGCGCAGGAGAGGCGGGGTGGCAGGAAACCATATATCAGTGCCGGATGTAGCGGCCCAAATGATGTGTCTGTGGTAGTGTATGTCGATGTACCCAAAAAGGTATGCTTTGTTATATTTAGTAATGCTTGTCTGGTTTGGTATTTCTTGTCTTCTTTATATGGTGATAATTTTTTAATGAACGGTAGACACATTATATGATAACATAGCCAAGAGTATTGAACTATAGTTACAACCAAGGGTGGACGCAAATGGTGTTATGGGGGCAGAGAGCCTCTGGCAAGTCACAGGAACGAGACCACCCATGCATCTCTTGCGATTTGTGGGGATGAGACCTCCAGGCAAGGTCCATGAGCTTCCAAAAAATTGACAACATTAAGGTAAACAAAAAAAAAAGCTAAAAGTTGTTATATTTTGCAATGGAGGGAGCAGTGTTTTTTCCTACAGTACACGTAGTTTGTTTTTCGCATTTATAACTATAACAATCAACAAAATGCACACATAGATCCAATCTCGATGATAGCATGGTGATACAATTTTTCAATGTGTGTGTGCATGTGAGGCGCCCACATCGTCCCACGTGTGGGCGACTCAGGCAGCAGAAAAAACCCTAGCTGCCGCCCCCTCCCTTCGTCATCCTCAGCCTCGCCACCGCCGGAGCAAGTCGGCGAGATGCCACGCAGCGAGCCAGGATGGTGGTGGCGGGGCAAAACCCTGGCAGTGCACCAGAGAGACACGAGCAATGGTGACAAAGAGGAGGCAACACCATGACAAGCCATGGCGGCACAAGCACCCAGCACGGGAGGAGTTGGTGTGGCGAGGTCCCAACCTGGTCTTCCCAAGGGATGGCAAAGGTGGCTATGAAGTTGGAAAGTGGCGGCAGAGGCATGGATCTAGCGTCCCACCACCAGATCCGGCCATCTAGCATGTGGCCGGCATCCTGCGAGGTGGGCCGACATGCCACGAGGAGGCGGCATCGCCGGTTGACTACGTGAGACGGCGGTGACGTGGCAGATGGCATGAGGTGGCGGGATAGCAAGTGACAGCGGCATGAGGGTGGCTACTGGACTTGGCAAGGCCCAATCTGGCACTCTGGCGCCCTGCAAGGTGGCGGTTACTCGGGCAGTTAGTCCAAGGTGGCGAGATGGCAGGGGACAGCGGGTGAGGCTGTGGTGGGGTGGTTTGTGTAGGGATATGGGTAGGCTACGGTAGCACAAAACAAAATTTTCTACTGCATAAACCAGAAAACCATACGAGTAAAGGATCATAGATCGTTACACTTGATGTGCAGTGTAATAAAAGTAGAGTCAGAATAGCCCGATCCGACAAAGCGTGTGCTAACTTAGAGGAGGTAGTCGATCTCAGCAACCTGATCGTCTGCTTCTTCCACGAGCATCTCCCATGTTCCATGCTGACCAACGTTGCACCACAGCAGTGTCTCTACCAGTATCCACACGTCTAGGGGTGGAGCATCGTGCACAGAAGTGCTAGTGGGAGAGGTGCGGCTAGGATTTTCTCACGTAAGTGTGTCTTTCTACTGCCCCTCGCCCCTGAATATATAGAGCTTCTAACTAGACCTCACAGGCTCATTAGAAGCTCTATTCATATCTCTATCTGAACTAAGTCGTGTTTGGATCTCTATATAAACACTTCATTCCAACCTGTTAAGTGTGCAACCCCGTAGGTTCATGTACACTCGGTTGCAACCTGAAAATAACTTTTTGGTTCATGTATCAATAGCGGTCTCTAGCAAGGCATATCGACCTGCCGAGTATGCACAAAGATCATATCGACTGAACCTACCGGGTATACATGCATGAACCCCTTTGCCATACAATATCGATTAATCTCAAGACAAGATATGTGTCATTCAATAGCTCAATAATTTACTAATCATGTGATGGATTACTCAACTCGTGATTGACTCCTCAATCATCCAGCATGATTATGTACTTCTGTAGTCCATTACATCGAGGAGCCAAAGATATCTCTCCTAGTAACTAGGAGGGGCAAATTCTATCTTGATTATTCACATCCCACTATATGTTTCATAGCAAACCCATAGACTACTTTTATAACTACCCAGTTATGGAGTAGTATTTGTTAGTCCCAAAGTAAGCCACTACACATGTTCAGAACCATGAAATCTTAGGTACAAAGGTTCTACACCAACACTACTTGGAACCAACTGATGTCATATCATATATAGCTCTTGCAATGTCTCAGGTTAGGTCTATTGAACAATATGTTCTCTAACATGTGCCCACATTATTGATTTGGTATCTACATATCATGATGCATGAAACATGATTATCAATCAATACGTTTGCTGATCTTAGAATCATATCTATTCCACATATGATATATATAATTAGAGATCATTTAGAAATAGTAACATATTACATAAATAATCTCATGAATAAGTTATATGCTTATTGATCCATAATAAGTTATCTATTTCAAGTAATAGTTTATTAATATATTTATAAACATAGTATGTGATACAATCATCTCTATGATTGCCTCTAGGGCATATCACTAACAGTTTACGGGTGTGCGGCCCTTCAGCGGAGTGCAAGGAGACGGCGGTAGTGGGCATGTTGATGGCTCGATGGAGTCTGGCAGCACGTGGGCACTATCTCCTTCTCGAAAAGGGCTTCCTGCCTGATGGCCGGTCGATGGTGGGGCGCTGGTGCGATTGTCATGTGCTGACGGTGTTTGGATGGTGGTGACTGATGGCAACGATGGGGACGCAATGACATGGGAGGATAGGAACGTTTCTGGGCGAAAGCCTAGCCCAGTTCAAGGTTGGTAGCGGTGACACCTTTGGGCGTTGCAATCCCACTTGGGAAGCTATCATAGCATCTCTCCTTCTCACCCTTGGGGATTTCTTCAGGTGAAAACCATGTCCTTGCTCTCCCAGGATGGACGACGGTGGTGCCCTCAGCATCGCAGCCTCCCTGGAGGCATCGTTTGAAGGCCCTTTTCCTGTCAAGCTCTTCTTTAGATGATTTGTCCTCTTGTGGCGGCATTTCTATCCACCCCAAGATGGCCATGCTAGCACGTTTGTGTGGGGGAGAGCGGATCCATTGTGCTCTCTCGCCCTCCGCCTCTACAACCCAAAGACGTGGATGAAGTTGAGTGCAGTAGGAATGTCATCCTCTAGTTTGTTCTCAACAGTGGGTTCTATATCATAGGCGCGTGGCGTGGCTTGTTTTTTATCTGATTATAGTCTCCTAGGGCTATAATCTTTAATTTTTTATGCTAAAACAATAAGGAACCCCGCACTGTCTTGTGCGGTTTTGAAAAGAAAAATAGCATGGTGATACATATAGGAACCATCTTTTGTAATCATTGTCATGTGCTAGCTAGTTTTCATTTCGTTAGCACCACTAAAATTTTTCTTTTACGTTCGCTACTGATTACAATTAAGGGAAGAGATATTATAGGAAAGTTGAAAGCGCAAGTGTAAAATTTCCCCTAACTATACGTAGGAGATACACACTAGTGTGGTCATTCATCCTTTCAATTGCATTGCTGAGTCTAAGGACGTATTCTTAACATAGGAATACTCATAGGCAAATAATGCACAATTAACGTAGTGCCCCTATAAATTACTAATTGTTGTGTAGTTTTGGTAGCAGTTCTAGAAATAACATTGCAACTCCTAGAGCACATAATATTTCTTTGGCCAATATATATGTATTTTCTCTGTATTCCGTTGCATCATTATTTTTAACGAGTGACATATTTTTCTGGCACTTCAAATCCTAAGATATACAATATTACTTATATTACAATATATATCATATAATTTGCATGTAATTTGAGAGCAATTTCGATTATACTTTCTATCCTCGAAGATCAATCGTGTTGATATTTATATTCCCTTTATCTTCCAGCTATTAAAATAGCAAAAATTTTCATGTGTTCAGAGCAAATCACCTTCTTTTGGATGGATATATTGCAGAATTCTTTTTGCACTTGTAAATTATGTTACTAGTAGATGAACTCAATTTCCTAATTGGCTTCCAGTCCCTACTAAAAAACTATTTTCGTAGGTGCCCTCCTCGGACTACACAGTCGAACCCAAATATGCGCCATGTATGATAAGTTCGTTCCGTGGGGGGACACAGGTCACCTATGCAAAATAATCTTCACATGCAGCCCCTTATACCAGGCGCCAGCCAAAACTATTTATTTTTATAGGCGTTGGTTATAGGTGGGGTAGCCACCCACATGTGAAGACGCATTTTGTAGTAGTGAGTGTTTCCCAAGTGAGAGAATGAAAAAAAATCATATGGCGCTCAAGTGGACGCCTCCTACTGCGCTCAAGTGGATGCCTTTCTTTTGCTATAAATATCCACTACCATCTCAAATATTACTATCAAGGATACACAAGGATTGAAGGCCAGATATGGCGTCCCTTAGAGCATCTCCAACAGTAGCCCCAAAAATAGAGTCCCTACTTTCTGAGTAGGGACTCATTCTATTTTCTGGGGCTCTGTTTTTGACATCCAACTCCAACAAGGGCCTTTAAATCTGAGTCCCTATTTCTTTTTCTCTCATATTTCAATATAATTTATATGTATATTCTTCATATTACATCACTAAAATTCAAACTCAAATATTTATAAACCATAACAATAAACCATATTCAAATTCATGATTTCAAATAAGACAATTTAAATTTAAATTCAAATTCAAGAGTTAAAACAGCAAGCATCCAAAATATTGGGTTTTACTGGGAGAAACATACTTGTCTGCACAGAATCGGCTCTTTCCAATTCCGACGGCGAGGCGGAGTAGGACAGCGGCGACGCTCGGTGTCAGAGGCGTCGGCGAGGCGGAGTAGGACGCTGTGCTCGGCGCTCGGCGTCGGAGGCGTCGGCGAGGCGGAGCAGGACAGCGGTGACGCTCGGTGTCGGAGGTGTCGGCGAGGCGGAGTAGGACGCCGCGCTCGGCGCTCGGCGTCGGAGGCGTCAGCGAGACGGAGCAGGCCGGCGGCCGCGCTCGGCGTCGGAGGCGTCGGCGAGGCGGAGCAGGACGGCGGCGACGCTCGGTGTCGGAGGCGTCGGCGAGGCGGAGCAGGACGCCGCGCTCGGCGCTCGGAGGCGTCGGTGAGGCGGAGCAAGACGGCGGCCGCGCTCGGCGTCGGAGGCGTCGGCGAGGCGGAGCAGGACGCCCGCTCGGCGCTCGGAGGCGTCGGCGAGGCGGAGCACGGCCGCGGAGGAGGTCGATCCGGCGACGCCGGCGGCTCGGATTGAGGCTGAGATGGAGGGCAGAAGGCGGCGGCGTGAGGACGGGTGAGAAAAATTGTTTCGCGCGAGAGAAAAAAACTCCCAACCGTAGAGTAGGGAGCTCCCTACGTACCCGTGGGAGATGGGGCTGAGGAGGAAGATTTCGGGGCCTCCATAAACTAGGGACTCGAGTTGGGGCCCTGTTGGACTTCAGTTTTTTTGTCTGACTTCAAAAAATAGAATAGGGGCCCTGTTTAGGGTCCCTGTTGGAGATGGTCTTAAAGCCACCACACTCCTCGTATTCATGCAGATTATTTTGGCGTTTTACACGGTGATTTTAAGCAGATCGTTTTGTGGTGCTCGTATTGTATACGGTGAGCCTTTTCTTTTCCTCCCCAGTATATTAGTTCCACCGCTCGTTTTTTTTTCCACCCATCTCTTGATTCCCTTCATCTTCCTACTTCTCTCTACTTGCCGCCCCGGCCATGCATAACATAGCAGATTCCAATGAAGTCTGACTTGTAGGTGGCGCATATTTGGGTCAGAAGCTTATCTAAACTCATCTTAGTCAGAAGCTTATCAAGATCAAGGTGGCCATATATGATTAAGATGGGTTTAGATATCAAAACCAGTTTGCGGAGCCGATTCCAATGACTTGGGGGTAAATTGTTAGGTAATCTAGTTAGTTTATTTTCGCTTGTTTGTTATTTTCTCCATGCAAATAGGAGCTCGTCTGTTGGAGCAGACCGAGTCTTTCGCATACGCCCACGCTGCGTCGTGAGGCTGTGCACGTAGAGCTGCGTCGTGCGTGGATCCCCCGCTATCATGGCGGAATGGCCGGACACACGTCTCTGTAGTTTGAGAATAAAAGAAGAAGAGGAAAACAGAAAAGCTACGGCAGTACTTGCAGCACAAAACTCTCTCTAGCGTGTTCTTGTTTGCGGAGGTTTTCGGCTGACTCCAGGAGAGGGCCCGAGCACGGAGGAGGGCGCGGGCGAGTTCCCGGGAGGGCACGGGCGAGTTCCCGGGAAGGGCCCGGATACGGTCGCGGGCGCTAACATTTGGTATTAGAGCCATGTCGGCCTCGACGCCGAGTGTGTCGAGGAGTCCTGCACACCGCCCGCGTCGCGGCTCGCCGTCCCCTGCTCCGCGTCGTGGTCGCCGCCCTGCTCGTGGCGACCCGGAACCTCCTGTCCGACGCGTCGTCAAGGAAGTGGGGGGCTCGGCAAACTATCCGGCGCTGACGAAAACCAACTACGCCGACTGGGCTTTGATGATGAAGGTGATGCTCCAAGCGAGGGGACTCTAGGACGCCATCGAACATGGTGATGCAGAGTTCCAGGAGGATCGAATGGCTCTAGAAGCCATCCTCCGGGCAGTCCCGGCAGACATGATCTCCACTCTCGCTATGAAGGAAACTGCCAAGGACGCGTGGGACACGATTGCGCAGATGCGCGTCGGCATGGACCGCGTCCGTCAGGCCACCGTCCAGAGGATACGACGGGAATATGAGACCCTGGAGTTCGGCGACACCGAGTCCGTCGACGATTTTGCCGTGCGTCTCAACGGGCTCGTCAACCAACTCTGGACGCTCGGTGATCCAGAGCCAGGAGACAAAGTCGTCGCTAAATATCTACGCGCCGCCACGCCCAGGTTCTCTCAAATCGTCCTAGCAATTGAAACTTTACTCGATCTATCCACTTTGACTGTTGAGGATGTCACGGGACGACTCAAGGCGGTGGAAGACCGGCGGCCGAGCGGTGCGGAAGTCGGCAGTAAACTGCTTCTCACGGAGGAGCAGTGGACCGCCCGAATGAACGAGCGATAGGCTGGCCAGGGCTCGTCTGCAGGCTCCAGGTCTGCGGGCAACCGCCGCCGGCGTGGTGGGTGATTGCGCAAGAAGGATGACTCCGCATCGCGTGACGAGAGTGGGCGTGAGAACAAGGTTGCCTCCCGTGATGTTTCACGAGACAAGTGCAACAATTGTGGTAAGCTGGGGCATTGGGCTAGGGACTGCCGCAAGCCCCGGCGAGGCGACCAGGCACATCTGGCCGAGGTCGACGATGACGACCCCGCGCTCCTCCTCGCCCGGTCATGCCACCACGATGACGACGATCCGGTCCTACTGATGGCGCAGAGCTGTGCGCTCGCCGTCAGCACAATCGACGCGCCACACCACGTTGAGCTCGACGAGGTTCGAGCCCGTATGCACCTGCAGCGCGAAGGCGACGCGCGCAACGACGTGTGGTACCTGGACACAGGCGCCAGCAACCACATGACTGGCCGGCGTGACGTCTTCTCCAAGCTGGACACCGGCATCACCGGCTCTGTCAAATTCGGAGATGGATCACATGTCACGATCGAGGGACGGGGAACTGTCTTGTTCGAGTGCCGCGGCGGCGAGCACCGTGCACTGACGGACGTCTACTATATTCCCCGTCTCAAGAGCAACATCGTCAGCATTGGCCAGCTGGATGAGAATCGCTGCCGGGTGCTGATCATGGAGGGTGTGCTGCGTCTGTGGGATCGCCAGCGAGTCCTCCTCGCCAAGGTAACACGTGGTCGGAATCGCCTTTATGTGCTTCCACTGAATTTTGGCGCAGCCTGTATGTTTGTTGGCGCGACTGGAAGATGAAGCCTGGCTGTGGCACGCGCGCTTCGGACACCTGAACTTCGAGGTGCTGCGCAAGCTTGCGCGCGGCGACATGGTGTGCGGCTTGTCGGAGGTGCAGCAGATCGCGCAGGTCTGCGACAGCTGCCTCGCAGCCAAGCAGCGGCGGACGCCATTTTCCCAGGCGTCGGCTTACCGAGCTGATCAGCTGCTCGGTGGGCGGCGCTACTTCCTGCTGCTCGTCGACGACATCACCCGCTACATGTGGGTAGCCGTGCTCACTTCCAAGGATGAAGCACCGGCTGCCATCAAGCGGATCATCACGCGAGTGGAGCTGGAGAGTGGACACAAACTCAAGGTGCTTCGGACTGACCGAGGTGGCGAGTTCACCTCAGGCGACTTCAACGCCTACTGCATCGAGCTAGGCGTGCAGCGACAGCTCACGGCACCATATTCCCCGCAACAGAACGGCGTCGTCGAGCGCCGAAATCAGACGGTTGTGGGCATGGCTCGCAGCTTGCTCAAGGCGAAGGGGGTGCCGCCGGCGTTCTGGGGTGAGGCGGTGTCCACGGCGGTGTACCTGCTAAACCGCTCTCCCACACGCAGCGTCAGTGGCAAGACGCCATTTGAGGCCTGGCATGGGCGTCGGCCTAATGTCCAGCATCTATGCACTTTCGGGTGCATTGCTCATGTGAAGAACACGAAGCCCAACCTCAAGAAGCTCGACGATCGCAGCACCAAGATGATCTTCATCGGCTACGAGCCCGGGAGCAAGGCGTATCGCGCCTATGATCCGGCGACCGAGCGAGTGCATGTAAGCCGCGACGTGGTGTTCGACGAAATGTCCAGCTAGAGCTGGGACACCACGGCGGGCGGCACAGTGGCTGACTCTGGTGGCTCCTTCACTATCGAGTACACTGTACCATCCGCTACAAACACTGGAGCAGGGAATGCTCAACCTCACGCCATGACCACGTCGCGCACGCCGTCGACGGGTGTCTCGGCTGCCGGCGCTGGTAGCACCCAGGCGGCGGCAGGGGTGGAAGACATCGAGTTCGTGTCCCCGCCGGCTAATGTCTCCGACGTGGTTGATGATGATTCCCGCGGGTGCCATCGTCGGTACCGCACCGTCTCCAACGTGCTAGCCACCACGGAGCCGGTGGCTGCCCAGGCCGATGAGGATGGCGAGCCCGATGAGCACCTTCACCTGGCGACCGAGGAGCCCACCTCCTTCGACGAGGCGGCCACCGATCCGGCATGGCGCGCTGCGATGGAAGCAGAGATGGCGGCCATTGAAGATAATGGCACGTGGGAGGCGGTGGATCTCCCGGCTAGACATCGCCCGATCGGCCTAAAATGTGTGTTCAAGCTCAAGAAGGATGCCTAGGGCTCAGTGATCAGGCACAAGGCGCGTCTCATGGCGAAAGGGTACGTGCAACGCGCCGGCGTGGATTTTGACGAGGTGTTTGCGCCAGTGGTGCGGCTCGACTCCGTGCACGCACTGGCAGCCGTGGCGGCTCACGAAGGCTGGGCGCTCCATCACCTCGACGTCAAGTCAGCATTCCTGAATGGCGACCTCACGGAGGAGGTCTACGTTGCTCAGCCCCCGGGATTCACGATCACCGGACGGGAGCGACAGGTACTGCGTCTACACAAAGCACTCTACGGCCTACGACAAGCTCCTCGAGCGTGGAACGCCAAGCTGGACCGCACGTTGGTGGCACTCGGATTCACGCGCTGCGAGGAGGAGCACGGTGTGTACACGTGCGGCACTGGACGCCGGCGTGTGCTCTTGGGTGTGTAATCGACGACTTGATCCTCACCGGCGCCGACCAAGCTGAGATCGAGTCATTCAAGGAGGAGATGAAGCGCTCATTCAAGATGAGCGACCTCGGGCAGCTGAGCTACTACCTTGTCATCGAAGTCAAGCAACTGCCTGGGAAGATCACCGTGAGCCAAGCTGCGTACGCGGCAAAGCTCTTGGACAAGGCCGACATGGGAGGCTGCAACGCCGTGCAAGTGCCAATGGAGGCTCGCCTCAAGCTAAGTAAGAAGAGCTCCAATCCACTTGTTGATCCTACTTTCTATCGTAGCGTGGTTGGAAGTCTCCGGTACTTGGTGCACACTAGGCCGGATATCAGCTTCGCGGTCGGGTACATGAGTAGGTTCATGGCGAATCCAACGACGGAGCATCTGAGCGCCGTCAAGCATCTACTGCGTTACATAGCAGGCACAATTCACTACGGCTTGTGCTACTCCAAGGGGCACAGTGACATCAAGCTCAAGGGGTACAGCGACGCGGACATGGCCGGGGATGTGGATGATCGCAAGAGCACCTCCGGCATCCTGTTCTGCCTCGGCGACGCACTGGTGTCGTGGCAGTCCCAAAAGCAGCCGGTGGTGGTGCTGTCGTCATGCGAGGCTGAGTACATCGCGGCCTCTGCGGCAGCTTGCCAGGGAATCTGGCTCAGGCGGCTGATCGGCAAGCTCTATGGACGAGATGCCGGCGCCGCGACGATCTATGTCGACAATCAATCGGCAATCCAGCTCTGCAAGAATCCGGTCTTCCATGGTCGGAGTAAACATATCGAAACGCGCTTCCACTACATCCGGGAGTGCGTCGAGGGTGGCCAAGTTGCCGTCCACAAGATTCATACCGACGATCAGCTGGCGGACATTCTAACCAAATCACTTGGCCGGCTGAGGTTTCTGCACCTGCGCTTGAAGCTCGGCGTCGTCGACATCAATCACAACTAGATTAGGGGGAGTAATGTTAGGTAATCTAGTTAGTTTATTTTCGCTTGTTTGTTATTTTCTCCATGCAAATAGGATCTCGTCTGTTGGAGCAGACCGAGTCTTTCGCATACGCCCACGCTGCGTCGTGAGGCTATGCACGTAGAGCTGCGTCGTGCACAGATCCCCCGCTGTCATGGCGGAATGGCCGGACACACGTCTCTGTAGTTTGAGAATAAAAGGAGAAGAGGAAAACAGAAAAGTTGCGGCAGTACTTGCAGCACAAAACTCTCTCTAGCGTGTTCTTGTTTGCGGAGGTTTTCGGCTGACTCCAGGCGAGGGCCCGAGCACGGAGGAGGGCGCGGGCGAGTTCCCGGGAGGGCACGGGCGAGTTCCCGGGAAGGGCCCGGAAACGGTCGCGAGTTCCCGGGAAGGGCCCGGATACGGTCGCGGGCGCTAACATAAATTACCCGTCTTGAGAGTAGAATGAAAGGTTTTAGGATAAACCTACAAAGCGATTCGCACTCTCGCGGCAAGGATGAGCGACTTACAGTGCAACCCGATGAAGATGGACGAAATAGAGTAAAAACTAAGAAAAAAATATATGTAAAGTCGAAAGAATGATTCAATTGACTAATTGTTCGTTAGATTGTTGATTGTTGCCAATAGAACCATCATAGTCCTTATAAAGGGGTTGGTATTGCATTCCTTAAGCCTCTCTACGTCCCAGTAGGATTAGACATCAATTAGGATTAAAAAACCCCGGTACACCTAAGGAAACATGAGCATGAGGAAAACATCATATATTGAAAGTTTTTGTGAAAATCTTACTGTTTGTGAGCTTAGGAAGCGTGTCTATTCTGTTCCAATTTGAGGAAAAGAATAGGCTAATCAGATTGGTCAGACTAGGAAGGGGAGGGATTGGGTATGCAACCCTTGTCCCTTAGGTTTGTATTGGATGTGGGTTCAAGCTAGATTGGAAGACAGATATTATATTAGAATTTCTCCCTAGAAACATGCATAAATTTGTGAGGTGCCGGGATAAAGAGAAACTAATGGAGAAGAAGCTATCTAAAATTGTAAAAGAATTAATCTTTCCAGACACGAGAATGCGCCATGTCATCAGATACAGAATGACCTTTCGATAAAACGCATGTACACAATTTACCATTGGATCTAGTCAATGTTCGGTCAAATAATCAAAGGTCTCTTTGGGAGACCTCCACCCTAAGGTATAGTTCAAAGGTGCATGTTGGGGTGAAAACTCTTCGTTTTCTGTAAGCATGTTTTTTTAAACTGCTAAACGGTATATTTTTTTAAAAAAATTTTATCTAAAAGTTGTTTAAAAAATCAAATAAATTAGTTTTTCAAATTTATAATAATTAAAACTTAATTAATTATACGTTAATAACTTGTCTCGTTTTACATACCTTAAAAATATCAACCAAATCACCAGCTGCCTAAGGCTCCAATCCTCACACATAGGCACAGAGCCACTTTAGTCAACAAAGAAGCTGGAGAAGCCATCAAAAAATTAAAAAAAAAGAGATAAGCCAGCCAGAAAAGCGTGGACGACGACCCCTACTCCAACTTCCCAAGCACCCCACCGATTGTAGCCATAGTGAAGAGACTTTTTAGCCAAATTTTCCTACCTGTGGGTCGATTACAGCATATATGTTTTTTTTTAAAAAAGTCCAGTTTATTGTTTAATCCTACAAGATTGAGGAAAATCAATATTATATCTAGAAAGAAATAATTTATGTGTGGTGTGCAAACGGGCGTGGGCTTATGGTTTGAATTATCTTGGTTGGTAGAAGAAGGCGTGCGCTAGCTAAGAAATCGAGCTGATGAGGATGATCATGTGTTAATTTACAGTGGATTTTTTAGTTGTTGAACTGTCTAATATACATAATTTTAAAAGTAAACCCTGCCGCAACACGTTCTAGATAAGAATCTGGCCACCTCTGCTGAAGTGGCTAAATAAAACGCGGATGAATGGGTTAAAAAACCATGGTGTGACAAGGATTTCTCCATGCTGTCGACTGGTGTGGAATGCAATTGTTGTCATGCCATGAATGGCAGTGGTACTGTAATAACTTGCCACTTATGCCATGAGTAGGTTTTTAAATATTTTTAAAACTATATCAAGAAAGGTTAAGAAAAATAAAAAACCCACTTACAGTACGGTATGCGTGGAATATATATGTATTTTTAAAACGTGCGTAGAATATGTCCATGTCGCATACTAACTGTTCAGAAAATTTTTAGCCTAATAATCTTCGCAATATCTTCTGCAGATCCGTTACAACCAGATCATCCAGCATGCCCTAGCGGGCTGTGTCCAGAACGAGGTTTACCATATAGTACTCGTCCTTGCAAATAACCATACCGGTGCAATCCACCAGGACGGGTTGGTCCATAAGTAATTTTCATCGTCAGTTATATATATATATATATATATATATATAAATAAATAAAGCCAGTACGTGCACATCCACTGCCCTTCCCTGCAAAGCACATGGCAGTGTAGCGTGTGTGGTGTCTGTGTATGTGCTATATGGACCAGTTTGTATTCGCTGCATTTCACTAGCTAAGCTAATCGTTAAGATAATGCATATGTATGTGCACGTACTGGCTTTATATATATATATATATATATATATATATATATATATATATATATATATATAAAATAATGTATCCCTGTCCCAGCAATATCTGAATAAGCCAGGCATGTGTACTCCGGATCTGATTAGTGTTCATGGCGCTGTATTGGTGTGGCTATTGAAGGGTTACGGGTAGACTACGATAGTACAAAACAAAATTTTTTATCGTGTAAATCAGAAAACCATGCGAGTAAAGGATCATGGATCGTTACTACTCGACGCGTAGAGAAGTGGAAGCAGAGTCGGAGTGGCCCAATCCGACGAAGCGCGTGCCGACATAGAGGAAGTAAGCGATTTGCTCAACCCGATCATCACCTCCTTTGCACGAGTGTCTCCTCCTCACGTGATCGCCTTCTCACATTCCTCGCCGACCAATGCTGTAACGCAGTAGCATCTCTACCGGCATCCACACATCCGGGGTTAGAACACTGTACGCGGAAGTGCTAGCGCCCATGCACGGTTAGGGTTTGGCTCGTGGGAAGAGGTGCGGCTAGGGTTTTTCTTTCTCGTGCAGGGAGAGTTTCCACTGCGCCTCGTTCCTGAATATATAGAGTATCTAACTGGGCCTCGTAGGTCCATTAGGAACTCTCTTCGGATCCCTATCTAAATTGAACCATATTCGGATCTCTATCCCAATAGTTCGTTTCAACCCGTTAAGTATGCGACCCTGTAGGTTCATGTGCACTCGGTTGCAACCTGAAAATAACTTTTCGGTTCACATGTCAATAGTGGTCTCTAATAAGGCATATTGACCCACCGGGTACACACAAAAATCATATCGGCTGAACCTGTAGTGTATACATGTACGAACCTCTTTGCCATATGATATCGATTAAATTCAAGACGAGAAGTGTGCCATCCTTTCATTAGCTCAATCATTCGCTCAATTATGTGATGGATTACTCAACTCGTGATTAACTCCTCAATCACTTAGCTTGGCCATGCATTTCGGTAGTCCATTACATCGAGGGGCTCAAAGATATCTTTCCATTAATTGGAAGGGACAAATTCCATCTTGATTATTCACATCCCACTACATACTTCATAGCAAATTCGTAGACTACTTTTATGACTACCTAATTACGGAGTAGCATTTGGCAGCCTCAAAGTAAGTCACTACACATGTTTAGAACCGTGATAATCTCAGGTATAAGAGTTCTACACCAACACTATTTGAGACCAACCGATGGCACATTATATAAAGTTCTTGCAGTGTCTCATGTTGGGTCTATCCAACAACATTTTCTCTAACATGTGTCTACATTATTGATTTGGTATCTTCATATTATGATCCACGAGACATGATCATCAATCAATACATACGCTGATCTTAAAATCATATCCGTTCCATATATGATATATAATCTGGGATCATTTAGAAATAGTAACATATCACATAAAGAGTCTCATAAATAAGTCACGTACTTATTGATCAATAATACGTTAACTATCTCACAGAACACTTTATTCATAAATTCATAAACATAGTGTGTGATACAATCATCTCTGTGATTGCCTCTAGTGCATATCACTAACAGTCTCCCACTTGCACTAGAGTCAATCATATAAGTATTTAATATCCATTGCCCTAGTGTGCGCCTCGTGCTTTGGCTGAGGAAGCGGCTTTGTTAACGGATCTGCAATATTCAAATCCGTGTGTATCTTGCATATCTTCACATCACCTCAATCGACTATCCCGCGAATGAGGTGATATCGCCGTAGATTGTGCTTGGCCTTTTGATGCGATCTAGGCTCCTTGTCTTGTACAATGGCCCAACTATTATCATAGTAGAGGTCCATTGGACTGAAGGCACTAGTTATCACACCCAGCTGAGAAACAAATTTCTTGATCTAAATAGCCTTATTCACAGCTTCAGAAGTTGCTATATACTCGGCCTCCATCGTAAAATCAGCAACAATGTCTTGCTTAGAACTCTTCCAGCTCACCGCTCCGCCATTGAGGCAGAACACAAATCCAGATTGCGATCTAAAATCATCTCTGTCAGTTTGGAAGTTTGCATCAGTGTAACGATTTACAACGAGCTCTTCCTCACCTCCATAGACAAGGAACACATCTTTAGTCCTTCTTAAGTACTTTAGATGTTCTTTACTGCTATCTAGTTACCTTCATCTGGATCTAATTGGTATATACTTGTTGCACTTAGTGTATATGAAATATCTGGGCGCGTACAAAGCATGGCATACATAATGGACCCAATTGTCAAAACATATGGAATTGCATTCATCTTGTTCTGCTCATCAGTGGTATGAGGACACTGATTCTTGCCAAGATTGATGCCATGTGACATGGGCAAGAAACCTTTCTTGGAATCCTGCATGTTGAACCTCTTTAACACCTTGTCAATGTATGTACTCTGGCTTAATTCAATTAGCCTCTTTGATCTATCCCTATAGATCTTAATGCCTAGAATATATGCTACTTCCCCTAAGTCTTTCATCAAAAAACTATTTTTCAGTGATGTCTTAACGGATTCAAGCATAGGAATATCATTTCCAATCAACAATATGTCATCCACATATAGGATTAGAAACACAAGTGCACTCCCACTAACCTTCTTGTAAACACAAGGCTCTTCTTTATTTTTGATGAAGCCAAACCCTTTGACTATTTCATCAAAACGAATATTCCAACTCCGAGATGCCTGCTTCAACCTATAAATGGATTTCTGCAACTTGCATATCTTTCCAGCTGATTGTGAATCGACAAAACCTTTAGGCTGTGTCATGTACACATCCTCGCTCAGATTTCAATTAAGAAAAGTTGTTTTGACATCCATTTGCCATATTTCATAATCGAAATAGTCGCAATGGCTAGAATGATCTGAAAAAACTTTAGCATGTCGAACGGTGAGAAAGTTTGATCATAATCAACACCTTGAATTTGTTTGAAACCTTTCGCTACCAATCGTGCTTTATAGATGTGAATATTTTCATCTACGTCTGTCTTTTTCTTAAAGACCCATTTACACTCAATGGTTTTTACACCATCAGGTGGATCTACCAAGTTCCAAACTTAATTGTCATGCATGGAATCTATTTCAGATCTCATGGCTCCAAGTCATTTCTCAGAGTCTGGTCCCACAATGGTTTCTTCATTGGTTGTAGGCTCATCATTGTCTAACAACAATATATCATGCTGCTCAGTGGCCAATAGCACATATCTCGCAGGTACTCGCTGTGACCTCTCTAATCTACGTGGGGCCGGTGTTTCTACAACAGGTTCAACAACATCTTGTTCATCCTATTGTGGCTTGTAGGAGTTGAAACATTTTCTAGTGATTCTCAAATTTCTTCGAGGCGCACAATGCTCCCACTGGCCCTTCATGAAAGAAATTCCTTTTCTAAGAAGACATCGTGTTGGGCAACAAACACTTTGCCTTCTTCCCGATTATAGAAGTAATATCCTTTTGTTTACTTAGGATATCCCACAAAGAAGCATTTGTCGAACTTAGGTGTGAGCTTGTCAGACTGTAAACATTTTACATAAATCTTTCATCCTCAAATCTTTAGGAAAGACAGACTAGGACGCTTCCCTGTCCATATCTCATATGGCATCTTTTCCACAGACTTTGATGGAACCCTGTTTTGTGTGAACACGGCTGTTTTTAGAGCATACCCCCAAAAAGATAATGGAAGATTAGATTGGCTCATCATTGACCGCACCATGTCTAACAAAGTATGATTTTTTCGTTTGAATACCCCATTCCATTTAGGTGTTCTAGCTGTGGAGGCCATGGGCCCCGGGTACCTCATGACAAGCATATGGGCCACTCGGATAGAGGATAGGCCTAGCCTTGTAATTAGAGATATGATAGAACCCGGCCGACTTTGCCTTGTACAATAAGGAATATACAGTCCTTACTGGGCACGTTATATCTCTAGAAGGAAATCCTTTGGCCATATCCGGTTGGGATTCCTACCTTGTAACCCTATCCTCTAGTATATAATGGGAGGTAGGGTGCCCCACGAGGGCAAGACAGATACAAGTTCATCAGAATTACCACCATAATTCCTCAAAGGAACACATCCAAACTGGACGTAGGGTATTACCTCACAACGAGGGCCTGAACTAGTATAAACCACATGTGTTCCTTTGCAATCCACCGAGTAGCCCTATAATCATATTGCCGGTGTAAAACATCGACAGTTGGTGCGCCAGGTAGGGGCTTCGGTGAGATCTACATCTACAAGCTTGATGGATCCAGCAACCAGAGTCGACGGCGGCAAATTCTCTCCTGGAGACACAATAACTTTCGAAAGCCTCGACTTTGTCGCTGACCAAATCGGCAGTCTCACCTTGGCCAACGCAGACCTAATCCAACCGACCGAGGAACCAACCGACTCCGCGCCAGTCGGTCCACAAGACGCTGTAGCCACCCTCATCGATATGCTGTGATGATCTACCACCTGTCCGGGCCTTGGGACAACTCTCTACTTCAGCGTCCGACTCGCGCTAGCCCTCGAGCTAGCCCGGGTCGGGCTAGGAAGGGGAGAGGTCATCAATCTCCCGCACAGACCCGGCAACGCCGTGGATCTACATTGCACGCAGCAGACCCGATCCTCTATGCTTCGGTTTGGATATGGCTCAGAGCCGTTCTAGATTGGATCTAGGGAGGTCAGAGTCGTCCTTACTCCGTTCAACTACTCGAATTCTGACTCTAAGTCGGACAACGGTTCAAATACTAGTTCGGACACCAGTCTAGCGAGTTTCCTTCTACCCCGAGAGATCTTCATGGCCTTAACCCCTCCACCGGAGGTGCGCCGACTATAAGAGGAGCAACATGAGGAGGCATGCCGACTACGGCAACAGGAGGAGGCCGATCGCAAGGCTCGCAACGATGAGCTACGCAGGGCTAGGTGAATCGCTCAGCAACAGATCCTCTAGACTAGAGTCAGAGACCACGACGTCTTCGTCACGCCACAACAAAATGTCGTGGCTGCTACAACCCTGCTGGACACACTCCAGCTCGGGCCTAATCATTAGGCCACCCCAACTATCGCCAAGATCAAAGCCATGATCACAACTGCCGCATGTCAGCAGAACCAGCAGTCGGGTGATACACTTTTACCGACCAACCGGTCGGGTTCTCTAGCGGTAGTCTCGTTTGCATCAGCATGACGCCGTGCAGCTGGCTCTAGTCAGCCACACGCGGAGTCACGCCAAATGACTCTCGGTGACACAAACATCAACAATCGGCGGCGTCCCCAAAACAGTTGCCGGTTCAACCAAGACCTCCGAGAACGTCTGTGATGTGATCTCCGCCACGATATCAACCCTCGGCGCCAACAACGCGAAGACAATGAGCGCCGCAGATTGGAGGACGAGCATGAGCGTTTCGATCTCCATCATGAGCGGTTTAACCGCCGCGGTAGGAGCCGGAGCCCTCACGAAGATGAAGGCGTACTAGCCTTCACCCAAGAGTTACAAGACGTTGACTGGCCGTCGGGCTTCAAGCCTACGGGAATCGAGAAATACGACGGCAAAACTAACCCCGAGTCCTGGCTCACCGTCTACACTCTGGCAATCCGAGCTGCCGGAGGTGATCACAAAGCCATGGCCAACTACCTCCCGGTCGCCCTGGCCGACTCAGCAAGGACATGGCTAACAGGGCTCCCAAAGGGATCAGTCGGCTCCTGGGGGGAACTCCGGGAATGCTTTATAGCCAACTTTCAGGGGACTTATGAGCGGCCGTCTTACAAGCACGATCTCTATCAGCTGCACCAGAGGAAGAACGAGTCCCTACGTGAGTTCATTAAGAGATTCTCCGAGAAGCGCAATTCGATCCCCATGATCAAGGACGAGGTCGTCATCGCGGCCTTCCGCAAGGGAGTCCAGGACACCCCATTCATCATGAAGTTCACATGGAAGCCACCAACATCTGTTAGGGCTCTCTTCGACATGGCGAACAAGTACGCTGACTCGGCAGAGGCGGTCGCCGAAGCTCTCGGCGAAAGGAAGGAGTCCTAGCAGAAAGACCAAAAGACGAAAGCCGACAATGAGCCATCACAGAATAAGTCCGGCAGCCGCAAGCAGAAGTCGGATAATGAGGTGGCCAACGTGGAGCGCACCCGGTCACGGCCCTCAAGAAACAATGAATACCAGAAAGTGATGAACGGGCCTTGCCCCTTCCATCCCAAGGGCAAGCACGCGGCCAAGGATTGCTTCATGCTTAAGAAGTTTGCTTCCGAGCAGGCTTCATCATCTGGCGCCGACAAGGACAAAGACAAGCCAGATGCGGGCCCAGCCGACGATTTTCAAGATCCCTAAGCTGAGCTCAACCACATCTTCGGAGGGCCGACTGCGTATGAATCCAAGAGGAAGCAGAAGCTAACGACGCGTGACGTCAACGCAGTCTCTACAGCAGATGCCCCCCAGTATTTGCGCTGGTCAGAGACGTCCATCACATTCAACTGTGCAGATCATCCAGATTGGGTTTCACACCCGGGACGCTATCCACTCGTCCTGGACACGGTCGTCAAAAATATCAAGCTGAAGAAGGTTCTCATAGATGGAGGCAGCACGCTCAACATCCTCTTCGCCAAGACCCTAGATGAGATGAAGATTCCCCGTTCAGATCTGAGGTCGAGTACGGCGCCCTTCCACGGGATAATCCCCGGCCTATCTTCAACACCCTCGGGCAGATAACTTGCCGGTCACCTTCGTCACGCGGGACACACTTCCGCACAGAAAACATCTGCTTCGAGATCGCTGACTGCAAGACTGCGTACGACGCGATACTCGGACGACCGGCACTTGAAAATTCATTGGCGATACTGCCTATACCTCACGGTGCTCAAGATCCCGGGCCACCCGAGGTTCTCTCCCTCCGCAGCGACGTCAAGCAAGCCTTCATCTGTGACAAGGGGAGCTGCGAGTTGGCCCAAGCGCAAGAGGCGGCAGTCGGACGCAACAGCATTCGGCAAGCCGTCACAACTCAAGTCGAGGACGACTAAGTTCCCATGAAAAAAGCAGCGAAGTCGGGAATTTCAGCGGACTCTGACACAAAGAAATCCCCATGGACCCTTCCGACCCCTCCAAGACTGCTCTAGTCGAGACCGGACTCGACCCCAAATAGGAAGACGTGCTCGTCACCTTCCTTCAAGCCAACAAAGATATCTTCGCATGGAAACCGTCCGACATGCCGGGCGTACCGAGGGAGGTGATCGAGCATGCCCTCAATGTCAAAACAGATGCCAAGCCAGTCAAGCAACGGCTATGGCGATTCGCACAGGACCGAAAGGATGCTATTCGGGAGGAGATAACCAAGCTCCTCGCAGCCGGGTTCATCAAAGAGGTCTACCACCCGGACTGGCTAGCAAACCCAGTTCTGGTCTAAAAGAAAAATGGTAAATAGCACATGTGTGTCGACTACACCGATCTAAACAAGGCGTGCCCCAAGGATCCATTCGGTCTACCAAGAATAGACCAGGTGGTGGACTCAACCACGGGGTGCGAACTTCTCAGCTTTCTCGACTGTTACTCAGGATACCACCAAATCAGCCTGAAGGAGGAGGACTGTCTAAAGACGTCTTTCATCACGCCGTTTGGCGCATACTGCTACATTACTATGCCGTTCGGTTTGAAAAACGCTGGAGCAACGTATGAACGAGCAATTCAGCGGTGTCTTCACACTCAGATCGGGTGCAACGTGGAGGCCTACGTCGACGACATGGTGATCAAGACCAAGTCCAAAGAAGACCTCATCATTGACCTAGAAGAAACCTTCCAAAACCTTCGGAGATTCAAGATGAAGTTGAACCCGAAAAAGTGCGCCTTCGGTGTGCCATCCAGCAAGCTACTCAGCTTCATCGTATCGCATCGTGGCATTGAAGCCAACCCGAAGAAAGTCAACGCAATCATGAACATGGAACCCCCGACTAGCCAAAAGGACGTCAAAAAGCTGACAGGCTACATGGCCACACTCAGCCGGTTTATCTCCCGGCTAGGCGAACGGGGTATGCCCTTTTTAAGCTACTGAAGAAAGCAGACAATTTCCAATGGACTTTCGAAGCCTAGCAAGCCTTCGAAGACTTCAAGAAATTTCTCACATCACCACCCGTGTTGGCTTCACCCATGCCCCAAGAGCCATTAATGCTATATTTGGCGGCTACCACTTAGGTAGTCAGCACGGTGCTGGTAGTCGAGCGATCCGAACCGGGTCATATACAAAAAGTTCAACGGCCAGTCTACTTTGTCAGCGAGGTCCTAGCCGACTCAAAGATGAGATATCCGCAGGTCCAGAAACTGCTTTACGGCCTACTCATCACTGTCCGAAAGCTGGTGCACTATTTTCAATCACATCAAGTCACGGTGGTCACATCGTATCCACTCGGGGACGTCCTGCACAACCGCGAGTCCACCAGCCGAATCACTAAATGGGCGCTCGAGTTGATGGCGTTCGACGTCACCTTCCAGCCACGGACAGCAATCAAATCACAAGCTCGAGCTGATTTCGTGGCCGAGTGGACAGAAGTCCAGATGCCTACATCAACAACGAAGCTAGAGTACTGGACAATGTACTTCGACGGTTCTCTAAGGATCGGCAGCACCAGGGCCAGCGTCGTACTGACGTTACCTACCGGCGAAAAACTCAAGTATGTCCTGCAAATTCACTTCCCGACTTCCCACAATGTCGCCGAGTACGAGGCACTCATCCACGGGCTCCGCATTGCTATATCACTTGGCATCCATCGACTGGTTGTGCGTGGAGATTCCCAACTCGTGGTCAACCAAGTCATGAAAGACTGGACATGTCTCGACATACCATGGCGGCGTACTGTCAGGAGGTCCGAAAGCTAGAAGACAAGTTCGACGGGCTGGAGATAACACATGTCCTACGACAATACAATGAAGCAGCAGACGAATTGGCTAACATGGTATCCAAGAGCAAAGTGGTCTCGACTGGGATTTTTGTCGAGCAACTCATGGAGCCGTCTATCAAGAAGAAACCAGTGCCAAAGCAGTCGGGAGGCGAACCTACCCCGGCGATAGACGAGGTACTTATTATATCTCAAGATTGGTGAACTCCTGTTCTCAAATTTCTCCTGGATGATGAACTCCTAGAAGACCGCATTCAAGTCGAACAAATCAAATGTTGAAGCAAAAGTTTCCAAGTAGTCGGAGAAGACTTGTACCAAAGAAGTGCATCTGGTGTCCTCATGTGCTGCATCACCACCGAGGAGGGCAAGTAGATTCTACAATTGATCCATTCGGGCATATGTGGCAACCACGCCGCATCCAGGACGTTAGTCGGAAAGGCTTACCGGCAGGGATTTTTTTGGCCAACAACAGTAACAGATGCAAAAGATATTGTTCGCATATGCGAGGGCTGTCAGCTCTACGCGAGACAAACAAATCTTCCAGCCCAAGAACTTCAAACAATCCCAATCTCTTGGCCCTTTGTAGTATGGGGGCTCGATATGGTCGTGCCTTTCAAGAAAGCGCCAGGAGGGTTCACACACTTGTTCGTCGCAGTGGACAAATTCACAAAATGGATTGAGGCAAAACCCGTTGCCACCATAACAGCGGCACGAGCAAAGGACTTTATCATGAGTATATTATACCGATCCGGGGTTCCCAACTGCATCATAATAGACTCACTACCAGAATGTCCGTGGTCGCGCCTTTTTGGTTGGGGACCTCGTCTTGAGAAAAATACAAACCACCAAAGACAGGCACAAACTATTCCCCCTGTGGAAAGGGCCGTTCATCATTGCTGAAGTCACACGGCCAGGCGCCTACCGGCTGAAGACTGAAGATGGTGCCATAGTCAGTAACTCATGGAACATAGAACAGCTACGTCCTTTCTATACCTGAGTTCTATTTTTCATCATGTGTACAGTTTTTCTCTGACTCACTACGTTGCTTGTTCCAAACAAGTAGTGAGTTGGGGGCTACATGTATTATATGTGCTTTGTCAATAATATATGAGCCGGTTTTTCTTAAGTTACGAAGCTTTGCAACGACTTTGTTATGTTTACCCGAGTATAGCTTTCTATGGTGAACGTTTTTTAAGTTCCTATAGACTAACTCGGTGTAGACTATACAGTTGGGCAAGACTAATGACAAATAAGTAAAAACTTAGAGCTTGGTGGCATTGCACATATATTTTCACATCTCCTTACAAAAATTTATATACACCGACTACATGATGGATTGTCCTTGCATATCCAGGTCTCGGGTGATCACCTCTGCAGTCGGCCTCGCTTGGGCTATCAACCCCAACGCTTCCTCAGGAGTCATCTCTTCGGTGAAACCCTCCCCGATGGCTTCAAGATCTACCCTGGGGTAGATCGACTTCGTCATCGCCAGGGTTTGGGCCATGCCGGCAACAATACGCTCGTCCGAGTACCTCTTCAGGACACTTGGGACATCAATTAAGCGCGCTTGCACCTAGGAGATCGTGTTGGAGCTGGTTCCCACGTAGTGAGGATCCATGATATCAAGGAGCCCTTTCACGGACTTGGCAAGGATCACCCGTGACTCCCATACAACCTTCATCTCCTCTGCAAAAGCTTGAAATTGGATCTGGGCATTGGCTCTGGCGGCTGCCCAGTGTGGGCACCCCGGAAGTGCATTATGAAGAGTAACTATTATGGCAACGCGAACTATCTAGATGGATGGGGTCTCGAATAAAACCCGAATAAATACGGTAACCATCCATCCTCATCGCAGACTTGCCATAATCTTTACTCACTCACAATACAAATCCAAAAATGCCGAGAAGTGTACAAAAGAGATAATCATAAGGATAGCTTGCCAGTCCTCCCCGTCATACGCCCGTCAAACCACTCGATGGTGGCGACCAAACACGATACGTACCCCAGAGGACTCGAACCACAATAGCTATCCCCCAACCATCTCAATTATACACAACTCATACTCATGTTCAGCTAGTCCCCAGGAAAGCGACTAACCTCACACTTTCATCGCAAGCAATTGATAAACATCACAAGTACTCTAAAAATGGATAAACGAGCAGCAGGGTTATAAATATTACATAGAGGGTTCTCACACCCTAATTCATCCAAAGTATACAAAACATAGCAGCGGAATATCAACACAAAAGATAAGACTAGTGGTGCCATACCCAACCAGGGCAACCAACTGGGGATAGAGCTTAACCACAACTACACATTATCCTCACCACCCTCGGCGGGATAACAGTAGATCACACCATCTTCGTCGATATCCTCACCTGAAAAATGCAACGTGAGTACGAATGGTACTCCGCAAGACTTACACGATATTAATAGTACAAAGGAGTCATGCTGGCCTCTACATCAAGGAATATGGCTATATGACTCTGATTTTGCATAAAGTTGATTTTATTGAGCAAGTAATACTTGAAACTATAAGCATTTTGAGAAATAACACAATCTGAATTTTTAGGACAGCAAGCTTATAGTTCTGAAATAGAAATAGAAATGAGCATAATCGCATGCTCTAACATCATCCATGGGCCACCATTGCCCAAACAATTATGCTACACAAGCATATCCTTTCCTCATGACCAAACCAAGTCATATTAATAAATAAAACCTTTCATATAAATCCATTCCTCATTAATCATCAAAAATCCCTTATATAACCCATCCATCCATGACTATCCTAAGTCATGGTAACCACATAATCCCAAGTTGGATGCTAACATGACTAACTAACACATCAAGCGGTCGTCCTGTAACCGTGGACACGGCTATTCGAATAGTTCTTACTCTGATCAGAGGTGTACATCTTTACCCACACGATGTGATAGAAGCCAAACGGCTACACTCTAGTTTGATTTGTACCGGCCAAGTACCACAACTCTACACATTGAGTGCGGACTAGAGGTCACAACAAACCTTTCGCACGCTTAGCCCCAACCACCTAAACCACGTCTGGGCCCCCGACGACTTAGCCCCACACACAGGGTGACTAAGGCGGGCTCACCGTCGTGGGAGGCACCTCCGGCCAGTCCAGGCGCGCTCGAGGTCCTCCAACGGAAATCCATCCTCACGACTGACGGATGGGCGTAGATGGCTACAGCCTCCCGTGCTACTGAGTTAAGCCGTCCCACTCCCGGCGTGTGGAAGTACGTAGGGTGCTTGAATAGACGTCAACATGTTCGATCCTTAACGACCCAGACGGAGCTACGTGCATCGGGGAAACACCATCCCTTCATCGCCCTATCATCCGTCCAAGTCAAACATATTCTCAAATATTAATTAGAAGTTATTCTTGTCAGATTTTAACCCATCTATTCGCATTCAACTAGTTTTGAACCGATAGCTCCATCTATCGGATTTTGCTAAGTCTAGAATAAGCATGGCTAAGCATTCGGTAAAATAAAATTATCCCAAAGTCCTTAACCAGTGGTGACAAGGTGTAAACATGAGATCAATAACCAAGGAATGAAAATGCATACAATTGGGGAATATTGACTCTACCCGTTTTCCCATTTTAAATAGACTAAAGCATGCATATAGATATTGTTTTCACAAACAAATCAATTTATTGAAAACATAGGTTCAATATGCTTAGACGCTTGCCTTGCTGCAGCGATGGGTCACACTCAAGCTCTGGGTTAATCTCCACGTACTCCGTATCCTCAGAATCTATCGATAAGAAGCAATATGCAAATAAGAAGCAATTAAACATGTCTATGCAACATGATCAATTAATTATGAGATAAATACAGTAGGTATGGTATGTCCTAACAAGATTTTAGGAGAAAGAACCAAGTCATTTGCATCCCTGGATTGGGAGATACAAAAATGACAAGGTAGAAGGGCTGAAAACGGCAAAAGCCGAAACTATAGGAGAACTCTAAGTGGAAAAATAAGTGCTTGCCTTCTCTGGTAGGATTTTATGAGTGTGAGCATTTTTATGTGGAAATAAATATCTTCCTGGTTCTGACAAAATTTGGTTTACTGAAATCCGATTTAAAATGATTTAGATATGAATTTTACAAGTTTAACAAAAAGAAAGGTTAGAAAATTACTTAGGCCTATTTTGGGAGGTGTTTTTATCAAAAATAACTTTTCCACAGTAAGTTTACAATTTTCTGAGTTTAACAGAAGTGGTTTCACATTTGTAGCAAATAGGATGAATTTTATGGGAATATTTCAAGTTATTAAGCCCAAAATAAGTCAATTTTGCTTCATATTATTTTATGGATATTTTCTGTACAGAAGTTGTCCTATTTTATTTTACAGTAATAAAGTTCACAAATTTACAGAGCTAACAAAATTGGTTTCACTCATTTGGAGTCAAAATGGAGAAGTTATGGATTTGCAAAGTTTAGCCATTTTTCTGTTGTAAGATAATCTTTTAATTACTTTTCCTATTTCTTTCTTTCTTTCTTCATTTCTCCCTTGCAGCCCGGGCCCGCAGGCTAGCGAGGCAAAGCAGAGCAGGGCGCGGGCGCGAGGGGCGCGGGCAACGGGCGCGAGGGCGCGGGCGCACAGATCGGACGTCCGTTCCGGAGTGTATGGTCCGGCCTGGCGACAGAGAAGGACGCGGGCAGAACAGAGCTGGCGAGCTTCTCGGCGGCGGCGACGGCGATGGCGGCGTCGGCTGTAGTCGGGCCAAAGAGAAAAGATAGAGGAGTTCACGGCGGAGCTACGGGTGGTCTTCTTGACACTCGGGTGACTGGATATATCGCGGCGGCGGGATATGCGGCGGATGCTCTCGGGACACTGAGGCAAATCGCCTTACGGGCTTAACGGTCTAGCCAGTGCATGCATAAGCATCTAAGGAGTACTGGAAAGCTCACCGAAGGTCACGCCGGTCCTGGCGAAGCTGGAACAGCAACGGCGATGGTGAATGAGGTCCAGCGGCGGCGACTCCTTCGGTTTCACATCGGCGGCCTTCTCCCGGGGTTCTGCAGTCGGGGTGAGGTGTCTAACAGGTTAGAGACTTCCTAGGGATGGCTCGCTGTGCAATGAATGGAACTGAGGACTACCAGAGAAGAAAGAATCGACGGCGGCGGCAGTTGGGCAGACTTGGGGAAGATGACTCGATCTCGAATACTAATCCTTTCCTGATATCTTCTGCGGTGGTCCTCTGGACGTGAGGCGATGAGGTTGGCGCAAGGGCTCGGTCGGCGGTGTATGTATGGCCGGAACGACCGTGATGTCCTGGCGGCGGCGCTGAAGAGCAGAGAGGAAAACACGGCGGGCTATTCGACCGGCGGTCCTAGGGCAGCAAGAACAAAAATGGAACTATTAAAACGTGGAGATCACATTCCGTGGTCAAGAATGGATGGAACTCACCGGATCCCACTCGGGCTCGGGTCAAACCACTCTCGGCAGAGGAGAGAAAGGGGTTGCCGGAGGTGATCCTTGCGGTCTCCGTCGGTGTTCTTGGTGAGGACGTGAAGAAGGAAAGGGAGGAGAGATGGTGGCGTGTTTGAGGCGAAATGGTCGAGGTTTCCATGGTGGAGCTCATTAGGTCTCTGTGTGTGCCTGTGGGAGAGGAGAACGAGAGGAAGAACGTCTGCTGCATAATGCTGAGTCGTCTCCACTGCTACGTGGTCAAGGTGGGTCACATGTAAGACAACACTTTTCTACACACTTGTGGCTAGCTTCACTCTAATGACTTGTGGGTCAGGAAGTGAATTCCTAGGGAAGAGAGAGGAGTAAGGGTAGGAATGTTGGTGAAACACACTGTCACATGCTATGGTGAGGCTGACAAGTGGGCAGGTCTTGTGGGTCCACTGGTCAGTGACTTGAGAGAGGAGAAATTCCAGAAACTAAGTCTTGCTAGCTGTCAAGCAGGCAGTCTTTGCATTACTGTTTCACTAGGTTAATGAGGAGATAATTCATGGGAAAATTACTAGAGGTAAAGAAAGATGTGTTTAACCTGCTGACCAAAAATCGTTGCTAGAAGAGGTCTGGTTATCTCTGGTGAAAAAGCAAAGTAGGCATACTAATCCAGTTTTTGCAGTTTTAGTTCATTTCTCCAGTGCATTGATCTTATCTTTTAATGTGTTTTTTGGGAGATAAATTAATCCAAAATTCCTGATGATAGGGTTATGTTGGCACACACTTTGGCAAAAGGGCTCTGTCTAATTAGTCTTCATTTTCATGTGGTGAATTTTAGAAGTAACCCAATTTATTTCAGCTAGCTTCCTAGCTTTGCTGAGTTGAGGGACTTGTTGAAGGTATTTATTGATGTGATAAATTATGTAAAATTTACAGTGGGTAAATTAGGTTGAGATAGTTCTTACAGGAATTTTTCCATGATTAATGTGGCAGCCAAACATCTTTGGAATTCCTTAGACCATACAAGGGCATATGTCAAAGAGAAGGATCTAGGCTGAAACTTGTTTGGATTTTTGAGGGGTCTAAACCAATGAAATAATTCTGGAAAAACTATATTGATTCATGATGAACATGCTAGTATTTGAATAAATTATTTTCCACATATGTTTCTGTTCAATTTGATGCACTTTTTAGGAGTTGGGCTAATGTTGCCGATTAGGGTTTTATTGGGGTTTTATTGTATTGATGGTTTTAAATTTTGCAAACTTTATTTTGCAAGAAGTGACAAAGCAAGAATTTAGTTTTGTGCACTCTCAAGTGGCAGTAGGTCATAACCCTTATTACTTGGAATTAGATTTGGGGCTGTGACACCCAGGTTCATCCACAAGTAAACTTGTCAAGCGAAGCTACAGACAGGGTACCTAATGGATTGGTTAATGTCATTGCCTGAGGAAAGACTTACTTGCATAGTTGGCCTCCCACTTGGCGTTGGCCTTCTCCAGTTCAGCCTTTTCCTTTTCGAGCTTGGCATTGGCCTTCTTCAAGTCAGCTTTCTCTTTCTCAAGCTCGGCCTTGGCCCTTGTCATGTCGGCCTTGTCTTTTTCAAGCCTAGCCTTGGCTCTCTCGGCCTCCTTCAGCTTGGCTTCCCCCTCTGTTCGGGTCTTCAACTCGGCTTTGAGGGCTGCACATCAGAATAGTCAAGTACTCAAGGTTGCAGTCAAGACACAACTGGGCAGTCGAGAAATAACATAGCTGGAGAAATATACTAAGGGCTCAGCCAGGAAGACGTATTCAGGAGACTTACTTCTAATCTTCTTGGCTTGGTCCCAATTTTCGTCCCTGAGCTGATTGACGGCTCCCCTCAGCCAAGCCTCCTTCTCCTAGCTAGACCGCTCCAGGTCAGCCTTCGAGGCCTAGAGCTGGCCCAATTGCTGGAGTTGGGGGCAAGCTGGGTTAGGACCTCGTTCATCCTCTCCAAGCGGTCGACGATCTTCTGCTCAGAGCAAAACAGAGCAAAACAGGGCAAAGCAGAGTCAAGCATCAGAACATCCAAACAAGGAAGACTGACAAGAACTCGTCACGGCGAAAGTCATACCTGGACCCCCCCGGGACGTGGCGATTGCGGCGTGAAGCAAGACTTCACGCTCCCTCAACACTGCTGCTTCGTCATGCTCATAACTCTTTGCCATCCCTTCGGTAGTTACCTAGTGGAACGTCCTTGGGAGCCCGTGGGGGAGGAGCCTCAAGCCTGGGCAGGTCTAGCCCCTCTAAAGACGACGACAACAAAGACGGCAACGGTGTCCCGGCCCCCAACTCGGCGGCGGCTGGGGCCTTGGAGATCGGCTCAGGGCTGGAGCAACAGCTCCAACGTCGTCCCCTTGGTCAGCTGGAGTCAGCGGCCCTGCAGTCGAGATGACCTCAGTTTCTATGGTTGGGATGGTCGCCGGCTCGGTGGGTGTGCTCGCTGGCACTGGCTCGGCTGGGGCTGGCTCGACGACGGGAGTGGCCGGTGTGGTCTCCTTGAGATCAATGTCGGCTCGCTTCCTACACAACGAGTCAAACTTCAGGATGCTACTACGCAGAACAAGATTTTCAGAAGATTCAAGGCTACTTACCTCTTGGAGAATCTGAGCTTCTGTCCAGGGGTTCCAGATGTTGGACTCGAGGGCGCGGTAGTCGGCGACGGCGTTTACGTCCTGGTCGGGCCCCATTTCTGGTGCGGCCGGCTGGGGTGCTCGGGTACTTGGTGGTGCTGTCCTTGGGTTCGATGTTGCTGACCCCGGTGGCACTGGACCTGACCTTGCACTCGGTGCCGCCCTTCTTGGGCTCGATCTTACTGAGCCCGACTGTGCCGGCCCTGGTTTGGGACTTGTCGGCTTAGGAGATGTGCTGGTAGTGTCTCTGATCTTGAGGCTCCCAGCTGCAGCAATCGGCCTGACAACCTTCTTCTTGCCCTGATCCTCGACAGGCCTTTTCCCGGCTCTCTTGGAGTCGGGTTGGGCGGCAGAAGGACTCAACGGCCTTTTCTTCGACTTTACAGCCGACAGCATTTGGGAGTCTTTGTCAAACTCCTCACATGATTGCAAGCAGTTCAACAATATACATCACACACTGCAGAAGCAATCAAGCATACAGACATTCATCACAAATGGACAGCAAGGGTTACCTTCGGACGAGGCTGTTTTTGGCTGAAAGCTGCGACGGAGCGCTCCACATCTTCGGTTTCGATCACCCCACTGGTGAAATAACCGGACAAGACTTTAGTCACTTTGTACTTGTCGGCCAGGTCTCGGCTCTCTCGGTCAGGATTGTTTCTTCCTTGGTAGTCCCAGCAGAATTGGCTTCTTAGCTTCAACGGCTAGATGCGACGGGTCAGGAAACGTCTGGCCACCCAGGGACCGGTCAGTCCGGCACTCTTCAGCTTATCCAGTCTCTTAAGCAGTTGATACACCTGGCCCATCTCCTCAAAAGTTGGCACCGATGACCAGTTGGACAAGACTACAAGAGGCAGACCAGTGAATGGAGGTAGAGAGGGTTCCAGATCAGAACAGTAGAACCACTCTTTATGCCAACCCTTCAAGGAAGTTTTTAGAGGGAGATGAAGATAAATCCTTTTCATTTCACCCCTCAGCTAGAGGCCAGCTCCTCCTATCACCTAGACCTTGTCCTTAGAGGGCTGGGGTTTGATGTGGAACAGATATCTAAAAAGATTCAAATGGGGTTCCACACCCAGGAAACACTCGCAAAGAGCTGCAAATATAGAAATTTGCAAGACGGAGTTGGGATTCAAATTCACCAACTCCAGTCCATAGAAGGCAAGAAGACGGTGGAAGAAGTCGGAAGACGGAAGAAAGAGACCCTGGTCGAAAAAGGAGGCAAAAACAACGGTCTCACCGGCCTGGGGCTCCGGAACCGATTCACCTTCAGCCGGACACCAATGGATGATGTCGCAACTCTGTAGTCGCAGCAACCCCTCCAAGTACTCTTGCTTGGCCCGACCGCAATCTGAAGTCGGCCAAGCCCCATCCGACGCCTCCAGAACATTTGAAGCCCTCAGATGGTTAGAGACAAGAAGATTTGGAGGAATGCGATTGGGGGCTTGGAATGGACGGGGAAAGAGCGGGATGTCGTGCAACGAAGTTTTTGAAGAGGAAGTGCTTGCAATGGCGAACCCTAGCGGGGCGAGGCGCGAAATTTCGGCGCGGAAGCTGGAAGACGAAATGATTGGTAGATTGGAGAAGATGAGGGAATCTTTTCTCTCTCTCCCCACCTTTTTATAGAAGTCTGTACCTGGTAAGTGGGCTTGGCCTGCGAAATCGGTACTAGACCACCAAGATATTGAGTTTTCTACAGTAACACACTCTATTGAGGCCGTTTGCAAGCTGTGTTAAAATCACAGTGCTGGTGTTACTTACGAAAATCGATTAAATAATCAGATATGCTTCATGCTAAGCCTCTAGTGTCTGTATACATCTGAGTATCTATATTATTTACTAGGTATTGAGAATATATCCTTATAAGGATCACAAGCTGGTCTCCATTGAAATTGGGGATGGCAGGTATCTCTCAATACACTGACCACTCATGATGTGGATAATCCATAAAGTGGTACTCAGCCTACATGCTTGGTCATAATGGCCATGAGCAAAACAATTTCCCAGCTGACATAGACTGCTGAAGAGTCTAACTTCCGAGTGGGGACGCCACTCGGGAGAGAGCTAATATAAACGCCTTTTCTGGCTGACATAATTATCGAAGAGTCTAAATTTCCATGTGCATATCACTTGGGAGAGACTATAAATACTTTTTTTCTTGCTGACATGAAGCTGAAGAGTCTAATTTTCGAGTAGTATACCACTCGGGAAAGACTATAAATCATTATCCCGGCTGACATGATGCGATGAGTCTTATATCTCTATAGTATACTACTCGAGAAAGACTATAAATTATTCCGGTTGACATGATACCGAAGAATCCTACATAGAGTAGTGCACTACTCAGTATAGACTACAAGGTTAAAGATCTTTGACTTTATGTTTAATTGTTTCACAATTAAGCACAAAGTCGGGGGCTACACCTAATAGGTGCGCCTATTCGGTGCACCACATATTCATTTCATACTTCAACATTGGAGCCTTCATAGCCTCACTGCCAGCTGACATGAAGCAGGAATCGGGAGAAGAAGCACTCGGACCGAAGAGTACTCGGGAGCAACGCACTCGAGAAAACTTCACCGTGGACGATGAGCACTCGGCATCAGCTGTGACTCAACTATGAAGGTCTCAGGGGCTGCTGTGGAGGCCATGGGCCTCGGGTACCTCATGACAAGCAATATGGGCCACTCGGATAGAGGATGGCCTAGCCTTGTTAATTAGAGATATGATTGAACCCGGCCGTTTGCTCTTGTACATAAGGAATATACAGTCCTAACCGGGCACGTTATATCTCTAGAAGGAAATCCTTTAGCCGTATCTGACTGGGACTCTTATCTTGTAACCCTGTCCCCCAATATATAATGGGAGGCAGGGCGCCCCATGAGGGCAAGACAGATACAAGTTTGCCAGAATTACCACCATAATTCCTCAAAGGATACATCCCTTGGACGTAGGGCATTATTCACGATAAGGGCGGTGAACCAGTATAATACCACTTGTGTTCCTTTGCAATCCACCGAGTTTGCATCCACCGAGTAGCCCTATAATCATATTGCCAGTGTAAAACATCGACACTAGCGGAGTCAATTGTGGGACAATCCCGTATTCCTTTAGATGATTACCAAATTCGAGGCTTAAATACTCGCCTTCACGATCAAATCGTAGAAACTTAATTATTTTGCCTAAATGATTCTGTACTTTATTCTAGAACTCTTTAAACTTTTTAAATGATTCAGACTTCTACCTCATTAGGTAGACGTATAATTCCCATATCTAATACCAAGTCATCGGTGTAAGGTAATAAAGTACTGATGACCCCCTCTGGCTAGTTTGAACTAACTCATTGGTCGCACATACATCATCGCTATGTACGAGTGCCAATAGTTCACTTGCCCTCTCACTTTGTCCTGTGAAAGACGCCTTTGTCATCTTACCAAGTAAACAAGACCCACATGTCTCAAATGATTCAAAATCAAAAGTGTCTAGAAGACCATCTCTATGGAACTTTTCCATGCGTTTCTCATTTATAATAACCCAAACGAAATGCCAAACAAATGTGGGATTTAAATCATTAGGACGTGGCCTTTTTGCATTAATGTTATAGACTGGCATATCATCAATACTCACAATGTATAATCCATTCATCATAGGTGCATAGAAATAGAAAATATCATTAAAATAGACTGAAGCAACCATTGTTCTCTGATCTAGAACTATAACTTCCGCTTACAACATGAAGTGGAAATGATGTTCTTACACAAAGTGGAACACAATAATAATTATTTTAATTCCAAAACTAATCTGATGGCAAAGATAATGGCATAGTGCCAACTGCACTACGCACTTTTGCTCCATTGCCCATGCGAATGTGCACTTTGCTTCTCGCCAAGCTCTTACTTGTTTTTAGACCCTGCAACGACTTGCAGATGTGAGAAACCAATCTGGTATCAAATACCCAAGAATCAGTAGTGGAAGTAGCGAGATTAATTTTGTAACCCCCCGGTTTTCGGGCCGTTAGAAAAACTATTTTAGTAAAAACCCTAATTTCAAAAAAATTTGGATTTTTGTGTGTGCTTAAGGATTAGTGCCGTAGATCTCAAATCAAAACCTCCTTGAAACCCTAGAAACCTCGGTCCCAAACCCTCTCCAGATTCTGAGACAATTCGACTGTCTCTCCCTAAATTTCCTCGGAAAAAATTCAAATTCTCTGTACTAGGGTTCGAATTTTGCAATTCGAAGCCTCCAATAAAACCTTTGGAAATCGCCTTTGAAGCCTCTATTTAAAATGCTCCTCATTTTTGTTCCCCTCGAAAAACTCTGAATTCCATCGAGACCCTTGCAAAATTTGCAAATATATTTTCTAAAACCCTCAAATTCCAAGAATTAAATCCTAAAAATCCTCGAGGTCCTCCAATTCTAATCCATTGCAAAAATTCCCAAAATATCCTTGAGAATGAAATACCAAATTAAAAATTCTAGTTCCAAGTCCCCTATTGATCTCCTCTTTTTCTTTTTCCCAAATATCACCCAAAAATCAATATATATATATATATATACACTCAAATCCAAACCACAGAAATCCCTCACAGAAATTTCCCAAAAGTCCCAGGAGTTCAAGAATCGAATCCAAATTTAAATCTCCAAATTATCCTTTCAAAAACTCTCTCTCTAAACCTCTCTTTCAAATATATATATATATATATTAGTGTCCCTGTTGAAATTTCCCTTGATTTAATTCCCGAGAAATCAAACACCAAATTCCAAAATTAATACCCTTTCAATTCTCCAAAAATCCCCATCCATTTCTTCCATATATATATGTATATATATATATAAATATATATATATGTATATCTATATCCACACAAATATCCAACCTTGGTAGTACAAGTCTCCTCAAAATCTCAGGAATTTTGTGGGCCCGAGGAGGAATTTGGATTAAATCCCTATTAGAATCATCAAAACCTTCCAAAATATATCCTGGAAATTATCAAAATTTACTGTTCCTACGGGCCGTCCCTTCCCTTTCCCGGCCCAAACCGAACTGGCCCACGCATGCGCACGCCTCGGTGCTGATGATCGGGCCACGGTCAGGCACCGCCCACCCGCACCACAAGCACAGCCGCGTGCGTGCGACACGTGCCTGGCCTCGGGCCCCGCTTGTCAGCACACCTCCGGATGCCGTATCGCGACACGCAGGCTCTGCGCATCAGATCCATCCCTTTCCTCCCGTCGCCTCTTTCTTCTCTCTCGTGCCCGGCCCCTGCTCTATGAAATGGGCATGAGGAGCACGCGTCGCCGCCAAGCAAAATATCTCCTCCAAGGTCAACGCTCGCGAAGCACCGTCCCGTCGCATCACCCAAACTGCACCCATCCCTCTCGGTCTCCCCTTTTTCCCCAGCCCCAGTGCATGACGGTGGCCGTGGCCACAGTGCGTGCCATGGCCTGAGCTCTCATCGCGTCGCGTCATCTCTGCCATGGGCACACTCCGCTGTAGCCACCGTCCTTCTCCCTTGTCGCAACGCGCCGCCCCCCGCGCCTATAAATCCTCTGCACCGTAGCGCCATCTTGGCCCCCCCCCCAAGCTCGAGCTCTCTCTCCACCGCCGCCATTACCGTTCAGCCTTGATTCAATCCGCCACCATCACTGCCCAATCGACCAAGCCGCCATCGTCGTTGAACTCCTCAGGGCGCCACGATCTCCCATGCCCCTCACCGTGACCATGCCGCACCGAACCAAGCTCAGACGCCGCAAATCCGGGCATCCTCCCTACCATTTCCACTCGGGATCTCGTCGTTGTGTCAGGTAGAGGCGATTACCCCTTCTCCGCATTCTCGTCGTCTCACCGCAATGACCCAAAACTTTCCCGACCCCTTCTGCGCCCCTTAGTCGCGGCGGTGGCCATCCGCCGTGCGGCCTCGCCGCTGCTTGTTGTCCCTCGCCACCGGCCGCCCTCAAGCCTCAATCCGTCAATCCGAGCTGCTCACTGCATTTCCTGTCTCCTCCGCTCCACACCGCCTTGCTCCGATGCCTTCGGCGAGCTGCCGTTCACCGACGTCCCCTCGGCTACCATCGGCCATCGATGCCGGCCATCTCCTATGCCTCGCCCTCACCCTCTGACATATGGAGCCCCTCCCTCTCTTTGATGAGGACATCCCTTCCATGGATACAACTCATTCACAAAAAGGACCACTTACTCCAGTTACTCAAGGACCACTTACTCGAGCTCGTGCTCGTCAACTTAATTACCAGGTGAATTTATTCCTAGGTTCATATATTATTGAGAATAGTCTGCTAACTAATGCAAATGATTGCATTGTGATTAGGAATCTGGGAAAGGATGAAGGAAAGGGACCAAGTCAAGCAAGAATTCGAGATGGACTCGTTCTGGAATCAGATTCGAACTACTGCGATGGTACCAAGTTTAAACGGGCATAGCTTCCTCATACGGACTCCGTTTGGGATGTTCTTGTACTTTACGGAAAGCTCATGAAGTCTATTTTCCAACGGATCCAACCTCATCTTCAAATTCCTTCCAAGCCGGCCGCAATCATTAAAACAATTATGTTGGTTCCTGAGTCCGAGTCAAACGGGTGCTGCGCCATCCCCACTTGGGCCCATGGGCCTTGTAACCCTAGGCGTGCGCGTGGGACGCCCCCCTGGTTGTCTCCCTATTTAAGAGCCGCCGCCTTCTTTGCTACGACTTGGATTTCATTGAGTTTAGGTTTAGCCCCTGTGCAAACTTCTGTTCTTCAGTTGTGTAGGATGATCACCTATAAAGACAGCTTCAGGATCCCAACTTTGTGTTCGCAATACAATTTATGCTTCGTTCATATTTCAATATCAGATTGCCTACGTCCTATTCTTGCTGGTTTAGAGATTGCTAAGGTGCAAGCGACATCGTGCGTTTGTAGTCGGATTGCCAGGGTCATCTCCACCAACAAATCGATTGCTATCAATCTCATCGAAAGATCGGGCACCTCGCCCCCATCACTCTCTCTCGGTCACAAACCCATGGGCCCGCCTGGATAAATATATGACATGTGGGGCCGGATATAAACAAAGATTAAATTAATACCCACTTACAGGTGGATCCCACCTTAATCCCTTGTCCCAGTCTCTGCCAAGTGGGTCCAGCCCAATTAAAATTTTAATTAATCACTATTTGCAAATATGTTCCATTGACTAGTGGGCCCATGCACAGTGAACCACCCAATAATTTCATATTTCTCTCACTGCATGTGGGGCCACCCTGCTCTCTCTCATGTCCACTTCCATGTAGGCCCCCATCAATTCTAGGTTCCTATGACTTGTGGGGCCACCCTGTCACCCTCTCTCTCCTTTTCAATGACATGTGGGCCTTCCTGTCACTCTCTCATCTCTCCCCACCTATGACATGTGGGCCAGCTCTCCATTTCTCTCTCCCAGTCACTGACATTGGACTCCACCTGTCAGCCAAGGGAATATTCCCTTGGCATATTCTTTTTCAATTCAAATAATCCCTTTTTAATTCTAGAAAAATACATTAAACTTCCAAAATCCATATCTTTTCAATCGTAACTCCGATTGACCCTGTTGAAGTCTCTAAATTTTTCTAAAAATAAGATCTACCTCATGGCACTATTAGTTATTAATAATAGTATATTATTTCTAGGGTTTTGTGTGTTTTCCCTCGTTTTGTGAGTAGTTGATGCTTCGGAAATTCGTCGGACATCGGATTTTTGCGAAGTTTGAAGATGAAGACTAAGGCAATTCACTCCTTGATCATATTGCTCCTAATTTTAAAATGTTTTTTTGTTTGCAAAATTGCATGGTTAGTGTGCATGTTAAATTGATCGGCCTCGGTTTACGTGTCGAACCGACAGACCTCCCCAGTAGTTGCATAAATCTGGTAGGCCACTGAAACCCTATTCCTTGTCGCTCCACCTCATGGTACCTTGGTTACCGTGCTCTCTGAGCATGGATTCTGATGGTTCTACCCACATCTCTGTTGTTTGTCGATTGGGAAAAATTGGGGTTTTCAAAGGTTTAAAAACCCGACATACGATGTTCGGCGAAATTGCGAAACAAAATTAATTACGAAAATCCGTGGTGCAAAGTGATCGCCTATGTGGTGGCACTTTGTATTCGCATATAAGGACCGTTTGCTTGGGGAATTTCATCCGAGCATCTCACAGTGCGACCACACGGGTGGAATGGGACATCCCTAGCTAAGTAACTAGTGTTCCCAGGATGGTTTTCTGTTGCTAATAAATGTGGGAGCGGTTGAGTGCCAAGAGGGCAATATACCCCATCCCTGAGTACAGGAAATGAGTCCCTGGTACTTGGTTGAGAGAACCTATTTATAGTGGGGCCAAACGTGCTATCCTGGGTAGGCTTTGGAAAGGCCTTGTCGTGAACCTCCCCACTTGGCCAGTGTGGGAGTAAGCTCGCGTCGTGTGGATAAAGTGTGCACCCTTTGCAAAGATTTATAAACTGTTCGAACAACCGTGCCCATGGTTATGGGCGAATGTGAGGTGATTCCTCTAGCGTAGTTTTGTTTGCCAATGCTTTGCGAAAGTGATTTGTGGTATGGGAATCGTTACCAGAATCAGCCTCAGTGGCTAATGGATGACCTGAGTGGTCTAAAACGAGACTGTGTGACCCGGGATGTCGAATGGCATCATAGTTTAGGCTTCCCGAGTAGAAGTAGTTTGTGAAATAAGTTGAGTTATGAATGGCTCAAGGAGCCACTGAGATGAGTTATGAGATGAGATGAGGTCCTGGATAGGACTAAAGTGAAAGGGAAATAATAGAGGAAAAATGAGATTATGTCCTGGAGTGGACGAAATTGAAAATAAAGTAAGAGATGAGGATACAGTGGAATGCTGCTTGAGGGCAGACCCATTGAACCGCTGTCGTGATCCGACAGGCGGTACACGAATACCTAAAAACAATTAAAATCTGATTCGTCCGCTTGAATTGTTGAAAAGCAATTCGCGGACAGAATCAAGGTGAGAGCCTCCTTCCAGTCACATTGAGACAACTCACACTTAGGTTTTTGAAAGTGTTTTCAAATGAAAATGTTTGCGAAATAAACCCTAGCCTCTCTTTGATAGCCTGCATAACTCACTTTTCCGTGACTTGCTGAGTACGTAAGTACTCAACCTATTCCTTTTCTCCCCTCATTCAGGAAGAGTGAAGTGGACGTGAAGATTAGGGTTTCTTTCCTAATTCCAAGCCGTTGCTTGTGGATTGGGTTCTCGCTGTGCTGTCGTTCCCCTACTGCTGCTCTGTTCACAGGTTGCCTGCTCAGGGTTGCCCGAAAGTCGCAACTTATAAAGGTATAATATATACATATTTAGCTAATTGCTGTGGTACATCTCTGTTGACCGCGGGTACCAGCAAGGTTTCCTAGGACTGGTACTGGCATCGCATCATTCCAGGGGAGTTGGTTACGCCATCTCTCGGTGCTTCATCTCTGGTATCATTGTAGGTGGTGCCAGGGATGGGGGCGTCACAAATTTCTATAACATTAATACCTAAGACGGAACTCTTTCCATCCAGCTGCTTCTTCTTGAGTTGTTCTAGATACTTCTTGCAGTTCCTTTTCCAGGGACCTATCTCCTTGCTGAAGAAACACTCAGTGTGGAGGCCATGGGCCCCGGGTACCATCACCACGGACAGCATACTGGGCTCGGATAGAGGATGGGCCGAATTATGTAATTAGAGATAAGATAGCACCCAGCAGGCTTTACCTTGTATGATAAGGAAAATAGAGTCTTAGTCGGATAAGATTCTATCTCTAAAGGAAATCCGTTAGCCGTATCCGGCTAGGATCTAATATCATGATACCCCTGTCCAACTAGTATATAAAGGGAGGCAGGGCGCCCCATGAAGACACGGAAAGATCATCGATCAACACAACCCATCAGAAGAATAACTCCACAACTGGACGTAGGGTATTACCTCACATCGAGGGCCTGAACCAGTATAAAATCTTTTTGTTCCTCTGCAATCAACTGAGTTTCCCCTCACCGAGTAGCCCTATAGTTCTATTGCCGGTGTAAAACATCGACAGTTGGCGTGCCAGGTAGGGGCTCCGGCGAGTTTCACATCCAAGATCTCGATGGATCCAACAAGAGGAGTCGACAGCAACAAGTTCTCCCCCGGAGACGTGATTTCCTTTGGAAGCCTCGACTTCATTGCCGACCAAATCGGCAATCTGACCTTGGCCGAAGCAGATCTAATCCGACCGGCCGAGGAACCAGCCGACTCCGCGCCAGTCGGCCCACCAAATGCGGCGACAATCATCAAGCCGCAGCACCAACTCTCTGCGTCGTCGGCCACGAGACAACTCTCCCAACCGGCGTTCGGCCCGAGTCAGGCCTAAAGTTGACTCAGGTCAGGCAAGGAAGGAGGGAGATCCTCAATTTCCCACTCGGATTCGGCAACGTCACACGACCGCATCCCGTGCGGCACTCCCGATCTCCCGCGCTTCAGTTTGGACACGGCCCTGGGTCGTTTCAGATTGGATCTAGGATAATTGGGGCGATTCTTACTCCGCTCAACTACGCGGACTCCGACTCCCAGTCGGACACCAATTCGAACTCTGGTTCGGACACTAGTTTAGCAGGTCTCCTCATCGCCTGCGAAATCTTCATGGCATCACAGGAGATTCGCTGAGCGCAAGAGGAACAGCAAGAGGAGGACCGCCGACTAAGACAATAGGAGGAAGCTAACCATGAGGCTCGCAACGACGGGCTGCGATAGGCTAGGCGAGTCGCCCAGCAGCAGATCCTCCAAACCAAAGTTGGCGACCATGACGTCTTCGTCACGCCACAACAGAATGTCGTGGCCGCCACAACCCTACTAGACACACTCCAACTCGGGCCTGACCACTAGGCCACCCCAACTATCACCAAGATCAAGGCGATGATCACAGCTGCCACCTGTTAGCAGTAACAGCAGTCGGGTGACACAGTTATACCGACCAATCGGTCGGGTTCTCCGGCGGCAGGATCATCTGCGTCAACTCTACGCCGAGCAGCCAGCTCTAGTCGGCCACACGAGGAGTCCCGACAAACCTCACTCGGTGGCACCAACAACAACCGGCGGTGCCACCAGTTCGACTGCCGACCCAATCAAGACCTCCGAGTCCAACTACAATGCGACCTTCGCCATACCATAAATGCCCGGCACGAAGAACGCGAAGAAGATGAGCGTCACCGAATGGAGGACGAAAACGAACGCTTCGGTCTCCACCACGAGCGGTTACGCCGCCCCAGACGGAGCCGGAGCCCTGACAAAGACGAAGGCATTCCCGCTTTCACACGGGAGCTCCAGGAAGTTGACTGGCCGTCGGGCTTCAAGCCTACGGGGATCGAGAAATACGACGGCAAAACCAACCCCAAATCCTGGCTCACCGTATACACCCTGGCGGTTCGCGCAGCAGGATGTGATAGTAAAGCCATGGCCAACTACCTCCCAGTCGCTCTGGCTAACTCAGCGAGGACATGGCTGTCAGGCCTCTCGAGGCGGTCGATCGGTTCCTAGGGACAACTTAGGGAACGGTTCATCGCTAACTTCCTGGGGACCTACGAGAGGCCATCTTCAGAGCATGATCTTTATCAGCTGCACCAAAAGAAGAACGAGTCTCTGCGCGAATTCATCAAGAGGTTTTCCGAGAAGCGCAACCAAATTCCAACCATCAACGCCTTCCGCAAGGGAGTAAAGGACGCCCCGTTCATCGCGAAGTTCACTTGGAAGCCACCATCCACAGTCTGGGCCCTCTTCGACATGGCTAACAAATACGCCAACTCGGCTGAAGCAGTCGCTGAGGCCCTCGACGAAAAGAAGGAGCCCCGACAAAAAGATCAGAAGGCAAAAGCTAACAACAAGCCATCTCAAAACAAGTCTGGCAGCCGCAAGCGGAAGTCGGACAACGAGGTGGCCAACATGGAGCGCACTCGGTCATGGCCCCAGCGGAATAACAGCTACCAAAAAGTCATGAGCGGGCCATGCCCCTTCCGCCCCAAGGGCAAGCAAGCGGCCAAAGACTGCTACATGCTTAAGAAGTTTGCCTCTGAGCAGGTTTCATCATCTGGCGCTGACAAGGACAAAGACAAGCCAGATCAGGGTTCGGCCGATGATTTTCAAGATCCTCAAGCCAAGCTCAACCATATCTTCGGAGGACCGTCTGCCTATGAGTCCAAGCGCAAACAGAATCTATCAGCGCGCGACATCAACACGGTCTCTACAACGGACACCCCCCAGTACCTGCGCTGGTCAGAGATGGCTATTACCTTCAACCGCGCAGATCACCCAGATCGGGTTTCACACCCGGGACGCTATCCACTTGTCCTGGACCCGGTCGTCAGAAATATCAGGCGGAAGAAAACCCTCATCGACGGAGGCAGCGGGCTCAACATCTTATTTGCCAAGACTTTGGACGAGATGAAGATTCCTCGTTCAGAATTACGGCCGAGCACTGCGCCGTTCCACGGGATAATTCCCGGCCTGTCATCAACTCCACTCGGGTAGATCACATTGCTAGTAACCTTCGGCACACGGGATAACTTCCACACGGAAAACGTCTGCTTCGAGGTCGCCGACTTCAAGACCGCGTACCACATGATACTCGGACGACCGGCACTCGCCAAATTTATGGTAATACCACACTATACATATATGGTGCTCAAGATGCCTGGGCCAGCAGGAGTCCTCTCCCTCCGCAGCGACATCAAGCAAGCCTTCACCTGCGACAAGGAGAGCTGCGAATTGGCTCAATTACAAGAGGCAGCAGTTGGGCGCAACAGCATTCGGCAAGCCGTCACAACCGAAGTCCAGGAAGATCCAGTTCTGGCAAAAAAGGCGACGAAGTCGGGAATTTCAGCGGACTCTGACACGAAGAAGATCCCCCTGGACCCTTCCGACCCCTCCAAAACTGCTCTAGTCGGGACCGGACTTGACCCTAAATAGGAAGACGCGCTTGTCACCTTCCTCCAAGCTAACAAGGATATCTTCGCCTGGAAACTGTCCGACATGCCGGGCGTACCAAGGGAGGTGATTGAGCACGCCCTCAACGTAAAGACAGACGGCAAGCCGGTCAAGCAATGGCTGCGGTGCTTCGCTCAAGACCGCAAGGATGCTATTCGGGAGGAGATCACCAAGCTCCTCGCAGTCGGGTTCATCAAGGAGGTCTATCACCCAGACTGGCTGGCAAACCCAGTTCTGGTCCAGAAGAAAACGGTAAATGACGCATGTGCATCGACTATACCGATCTCAACAAGGCGTGCCCCAAGGACCCATTTGGTCTTCCCAGGATAGATTAGGTGGTAGATTCCACGGCCAAGTGCGACCTACTCAGCTTTCTCGACTGCTACTCAGGATACCATCAAATCAGCCAGAGGGAGGAAGACTGCTTAAAGACATCTTTCATCACGCCGTTTGGAGCGTACTGCTACATCACAATGCCGTTCGGTCTGAAAAATGCTAGAGCAACCTATCAACGGGCAATTCAGCGGTGTCTGCACACTCAGGTTGGGCGCAACGTGGAAGCCTACGTCGACGACGTGGTGATCAAGACCAAGTCCAAAGAAGACCTCATCGCTGACCTGGAAGAAACCTTCCAAAATCTTCGACGATTCAAGATGAAGTTGAACTCGGAAAAATGAGCCTTCAGAGTGCCATCCGGCAAGTTACTTGGTTTCATCGTCTCACATCGTGGCATCGAGGCAAACCCGGAGAAAGTCAACGCCATAATGAACATGGCTCCCCGGCTAACCAAAAGGACGTCCAGAAGCTGACGGGCTGCATGGCGGCACTCAGCCGATTTATTTCCCGACTGGGCGAATGGGGTATGCCCTTCTTCAAGCTACTCAAAAAGACGGACAATTTCCAATGGACTCCGGATGCCCAACAAGCCTTCGAAGACTTCAAACAATTTCTCACATCACCTCCCGTGTTGGCGTCACCTATGCCCCAACAACCGCTAATGCTGTATCTGGCGGCAACCACTCAGGTAGTCAGCACGGTGCTGGTGGTCGAGCAATCCGAACAGGGTCACATCCAGAAAATACAACGGCCAGTTTACTTTGTCAGCGAGGTGCTTGCCGACTTGAAGACGAGATATCCGCAGGTCCAGAAGCTGTTATATGGCCTGCTCATCACAGTCTGGAAGCTGGTGCACTACTTTCAAGCACATCAAGTCACGGTTGTTACATCGTTCCCACTCGGGGATGTCCTTCATAATCGTGAGGCCACCGGCCAAATCGCTAAATGGGCACTTGAGCTGATGGCGTTTGATATCACCTTTCAGCCACGGACAGCAATTAAATCACAAGCTCTAGCTGACTTCGTGGCCGAGTGGACAGAAGTTCAACTGCCTACGTCAACAGCGAAGCTAGAGTACTGGACAATGTACTTCGATGGTTCTCTACGGATCGGCGGCGCCGGGGCTGGAGTCATATTGACATCCCCCACCGGTGAAAAACTCAAGTACGTTCTACAAATCCACTTCCCGGCTTCCCACAACGTCGCCGAGTAAGAGGCACTTATCCACGGGCTCCGGATTGCTATATCACTCGGCGTACATCGACTGGTTGTGCACGGGGATTCTCAACTCGTGGTGAACCAAGTCATGAAAGACTGGACCTGTCTCAATGATACCATGGTGGCATACTGTCAGGAGGTCCGCAAGCTGAAAAATAAGTTCGATGGGCTGGAAATAACACACGTCCTGTGCCAATACAATGACATGGCAGACGAGCTAGCAAATATGGGATCCAAGCGAGAAGCGGTTTCGACTGGAATCTTTGTCGAGCAACTCATGGAGCCATCAGTCAAGAAGAAACCGACGCCGGAGCAGTCGGGAAGCGAACATATGTAAAGACTGGCGAGCCCCTGTTGTCAAATTTCTCCTGGATGACGAACTCCCTGACGATCGCAGTCGAGTCGAACAAATCAAGCGTCGAAGCAAAAGCTTTCTACTAGTCGGAGAAGACCTGTACCGAAGGAGCGCATCCGGTGTCCTCATGCGTTGCGTCACCACCGAGGAAGGCAAGCAGATCCTGCAGTCGATCCACTCGGGTATATGTGGCAACCATGCCGCATCCAGGACGTTAGTCGGAAAGGCCTACTGGCAGGGATTTTTCTGACCCACAGCAGTAACAGACGCAAAAGAAATTGTTCGCAAGTGCGAAGGTTGCTAGTTCTACGCAAGACAAAAAAATCTCCCAGCCCAAGAACTCCAAACTATCCCTATTTCATGGCCATTCGCAGTATGGGGGCTTGACATGGTCGGGCCTTTCAAGAAAGCACCAGGAGGGTTCACACATCTATTCATCGCGGTGGATAAGTTCACCAAGTGGATTGAGGCGAAACCCGTTGAAACTATAACAGCGGCACGAGCAAAGGACTTCATCATGAATATACTATACAGATTCGGGGTTCCTAACCGCATCATCACCGACAACGGTACTTAGTTCACAGGCGGCGCATTCCAAGACTTCTGCGAAGATTTTGGCATCAAGATCTGCTATGCATCTGTGGCACACCAACGGAGCAACGGGCAGGTCGAACGAGCCAACGGTATGGTCTTACAAGGCATCAAGGCCAGGATTTTCGATCGACTACAACCATATGTGGGCCGGTGGGTACAAGAACTCCCATCTGTTCTCTGATCTCTCAGAACCACAGTTAGTTGGGCAACAGGGCAATCCCCTTTCTTCCTGGTCTACGGTGCTGAGGCTATGCTACCGATAGAGTTACAGTTCGGCTCTCCACAAGTCCAGGCTTACTCAGAAGATGTCTCAAACAATACCCGACTAGTCGAGCTAGATCAGTTGGAAGAAGCAAGGGACATTGCAACAATCCAGTTGGCAAGGTATCTTCAAGGCCTACGTTGCTACCACAATTGCAATGTCCGTGGCTGCGCCTTTTTGGTCGGGGATCTCGTCTTGAGAAAAATACAAACCACCAAAGACAGGCACAAATTATCCCCACTTTGGGAAGGGCCGTTCATTATAGCCAAGGTCACGCGGCCAAGCGCCTACCGACTGAAGACCGAAGACGGTGTCCTCATCAACAACTCATGGAATATAGAACAGCTACGTCCTTTCTATACCTGAGCTTTATACTTTATCATGTGTACAGTTTTCTCTGACTCACTACGCCGCTTGTATCAACCGAGTAGTGAGTCGGGGGCTGCATGTATTATATGTGTTTTGTCAATAATATACGAGCCTTTCTTACTCCAATTATGAAGCCTTACTACGACTGTCACGTTTGCCCGAGTGCACTTTCTTACAGTGAACGATTTTATTAAGTTCCGATAGACTAACTCGGCGCAGACTACACATTCGAGTAAAGCTAATGACAACTGAGTAGTAATTCAAGGCTTGGTGGCACTGCACATATATTTACACATGTTTTCCACAAAATTTTATATATACCAACTACATGATATATTACTCTTACAGACCCAGGTCTCGGGTGATTATCTCAGCAGTCGGCCTCGCCTGGGCTATCAGCTCCAGTGCCTCCTCGGGCGTCGTCTCCTCGGCAAACCCCTCCCCGATGGCTTCAATGTCTGCCCTCGGGTAGATTGATTTGGTCATCGCAAGGGTTTGGGCCACGCCGGCAATGACATGCTCATCCGAGTACTTCTTCAAGGCACTCGGTGCATCCTCAAGACGCGCCTCTACTTGGGGGATCCTGCTGCAACTGGTTCCCACAGGGCTGGGATCTATGAGGTCAAGGAGCCCTTTCACGGACCCGACGAGGGCTTCTCGTGACTCCCTGATGACTCTTATCTCCTCTGTGTAAAACCGATATTGGGCCTGGACATTGGCTCTCATGTCTGTCCGGGTCCATTGGCAAGTAAACTTGTGAGGCTCGGTTGCAGATGGAATGACTAATGGATTGGTTAAGATCACGGTCAGATTGGGGACTTGCTTTCGTAGTCGGCCTCCCACTTGGCTACGGTTTTCTCCAGTTCAGCTTTTTCTTTGCCAAGCCTGATGGTGGCCTCTTTTAACTTGGCCTTTTCTCGTTCGAGCTTGGCGTTAGCCTCTGTCAGGTCAGCCTTGACCTTCTCAAGCTCAACCTTGGCTTCTGCGGCCTCCCTCAGCTGGGCTTCCCTCTCTGTTCGGGTCTTTAACTCTGCTTCGAGGGCTGCACGACATATTAGTCAAGAACTCAACCTTGCAGCCAAGACGCAACTGGGCAGTCGGGAATAACGCAGCTGGACAAATACATCAAGGGTTCAATCGGGAAGACACATTCGGGGGACTTACCTCTGATCTTCGCGGCTCGGGCCCAATTTTCATCCCTGAGCTGGGTGGCGGCATCCTTCAGCCAAGCTTCCCTCCCCGCGTGGCGCTCCTCCATCTTAGCCTTCAACGCCCGGAGCTGCTCTAATTCCGCGAGGTGGGGGCCATTTCGACCAGGATCTCCATCATCTCCTCATTGCGATCGACAAGTTTCTGCTCAGAGAAAGAATAAGTCAAGAGCGGAGTCAGACGTCAGAACAAGAAGACCACCACGACTCTGCCACAAGAATTATACCCCAACTCCCTAGGACCCGGTGATGGCGGCGCGAAGCAAGCTTTTGCGTTCCCTTCTCACCGCGGCCTCATCAAGCTTGAAACTCTTCACGGTTCCGTCAGCCGCCGTCCAGGTGAATGTCCGAGGGAGCCTACGCGGAGGAGCTTCAATCCGAGGAAGGTTCGGGATGTCCGATGGCAGCGGCGACGACGACGACCATGATGGAGACAGGGTCCCGGCCCCCACATCGGCGTCCTCTGTGGCCTCAGGGGTCGGCTCGGGGCTCCAACAACGGCCTCAGCAGCGGGCGTCGCTCAGGGCTGGGGCAGCAACCTCAGCAACCGCTCCTTGGTTGGGCGGCACCAGCGACCGCGTGGTCGGGACCACCTCAGTCTCCGTGACTAGGCTGGCCACTAGCTCAGCGGGTGCGCTCGCAAGCGCCGGCTCGGCTGGGACGGGCTCTTCACGAGGAGCGGTCGGGGCGGTCTCCTTGAGATCGATATCGGCACGCTTCCTGCATGGCGAAACAGTCATCAAAGTACCATTGCAACAGACAAGAATCTCAGAAGATCCAGAGTAGCATACCTCTTGGAGAACTTCAGTCTCCCGCTGGGTGATCCGGGTCCCTGTGGAGCGCTGCGCTCGGTTGTTGGCCTAGTCGGCGAAGCAGTCGGCGGCGATGCGGCAACTGAAGGCGACCCCGTCGGTGGCGTGGCCAACTCAGGAACCCGTGTGCTTGGCGGCGCCTGCTCGGACCGTGTGCTCGGCGGTGCTTTTGCCGGGCTTGGTAGCATCGAGCTCGGCCGTATTGATCCCAACCTGGGACTTGATCGCCTAGGCGCCGTGGTGGCGGTGTCCTTTATCTTCAGGCCTCCAACCACGACACGCGGAGTCATGGCCCCCTCGCCCCGATATAGAACAGGTTTTTTCCCGGCTCTCTTGGAGTCGGGCTGGGCAGCAGGAGGGCTCCTTGGCCTCTTCTTTGATTTGACGGCTGACAACGGGCGGGAGTCCTCATTGAACTCCACGCATTCCTACAGAAGATTCAACATCTATCACATAATGCAGGGCAATCACACATACAGACCCACTGGCATTTGACACAGATGAGGGACAAAGATTACCTTGGGGCGGCGCCTAAGGAAGCTATAAGCAGCAATCTAGCGTTTATCGTCCTTGGTCTCGATCACCCCCTCGGAGAAGTAACCAAACAGGGTCTCGGTTACCTTGAACTTATCGGCCGACTTGTGGCTTACTTGGTCAGGATCAAGTTTGCCTTGGAAATCCCAGCCGAACACGCTCCTTAGCTTCAGCGGCTGGATGCGCCGAGTCAGGAAACGCCGCGCCACCCAAGGCCCGGTCAGGCCAGCTTCTTTAAGCTTGTCCAATTTCTCCAGTAATTGATGCACTTGGCCCATCTCCTCAAAGGTTGGATCTACTGACCAATTTGGTAAAACTACCGGTGGCAAGCCGGTGAATGGATGCAAGGAGGGAGCTAGATCGGCGCAATAGAACCACTCCTTGTGCCAGCCTTTCAGGGAAGATTTCAAGGGGAGATCGAGATATGTTTTCTTCCTATCACTCCTCAACTAGAGACCAGCCCCCCCAATCACATTGACATTATTCTTAGAGGGCTAGGGTTTGATGTGGAATAGATGCCTAAAGAAATTAAAGTGGGGTTCCACACCCAAAAAACACTCGCAGATAGTAACGAATATGGAGATTTGAAGAATCGAGTTGGGATTCAAATTCACCAACTCCAACCCATAGAAGTTAAGGATGCGGAGGAAGAAATCTGAAGAGGGAAGGCACAAACCCCAATTGAAAAAAGAGGCAAAAACTACTGTTTCGCCAGATTGGGGATTTGGGACCAACTCACCCTTAGCCGGCCACCAACAGATCACCTCCTGACTGGGCAACTTCAATTCACTCTCCAGTAGCCTCAGTTTCACTGAGCCACAATCCGAAGTCGGCCAAGCATTCTCCAGCGCACTCGCAAGATCCGAAGCTTTCAGCATGGTTGGGAGCGGAAAGATTTGGGGGAAAAGCAAATTGGGGGGGGGGAAAGCAAATTGGGGGCTTGGAACGGGTGAAGCGGACTGGAATCGCCGAGTTCGAGCAAGGAACAGCAGCAGCAGCAAACCCTAGCTGAGCAAAAGGTGAGATTTGGGCGCGAAGATGGAAGACGAAACGATTGGCTGATTTGGGGAAGATGAAGGAATCTTTTTCTCTCTCCCCGTTATTTATAGAGCTTGTACCGACTAAATGGGCTTGGGCCTATACAGTCGGTGTTGGGCCACTAAGATATGAGTTCCTACAATAGCATGCTCCAGGTGGGCCGCCTGCAGGCTTAGTTGAAATTATAGCGCTGGTGCTACTAACATGAGCCGATGAGGTAAACAGATATGCTTCATGAGAGCCTTATTGCTAAACATATATGTTTGGGTATCTGTTTTATCCACCAGGTCTCGAGGATATATCCTTATAAGGATCACAAGCTGATCTTCATTAAAATTGGGGATGCAGGTATCTTTCTTGAGTACACCTGACTACGCTGTGGATTTATTTTCATAAAAGTGGTACTCGGCCTACATGCGTGGCCATCAGTTGCCATGAGCAACATCATTCCAGCCGATATGACGTTGAAGAGTCTAACTTTCGAGTAGTGCACTACTCGAGAGAGACTATAAATTTCTTATTCCCGCTAACATGACGCGGAGGAGTCTAACTTCTGGGTGGGACGCCACTCGAGAAAGACTATAAACCCCCCTTTCCAGCTGACATGATGCTAAAGAGTCCCATATATGAGTAGCATCCTACTCGGCAAGACTATAAACACACATTCCGATTGACATGAAGTCGAAGAGTCCTACATACGAGTAGTTTCCTACTCGGCAAGACTATAAATCATATTCCGGTTGACATGATACCGAAGAGTCTCATATACCAGTAGTAATCTACTCGGGAAAGACTTCCAGGTTAAAGATCTTTGACTTTATGTTTAATTGTCTCCACAATTAAGCACAAAGTCGGGGGCTACACCTAATAGGTGCGCCTATTCGGCGCACACTATTCGTATATCTACATGAAGCCCTTAATAGCCTCGCTGCCAGCTGACACGAAGCAGGACTCGGGAAGAAGACTCACTCAGATAAAGAGTACTCGGGAGCATTGCTCTCGGGCAATCTTCACTATGGAGGATGAGCACTCAGCATCAGCTGTGACTCAACTATGAAGGTCTCAGGGGCTACTGTGGAGACCATGGGCCCCGGGTACCTCACCACCAGCATTTGGGCCACTCGGATAGAGGATGGGCCGAATTATGTAATTAGAGATAAGATAGCACCCGGCAGGCTTTACCTTGTATGATAAGGAAAACAGAGTCTTAGTCAGATAAGTTTCTATCTCTAAAGGAAATCCCTTGGCCGTATCCAGCTGGGATCCTTATCATGTACCCCTGTCCCCTAGTATATAAAGGGAGGCAGGGCGCCCCATGAGGACATGGAAAGATCATCGATCAACACAACCCATCAGAAGAATAACAGCACAACTGGACGTAGGGTATTACCTCACATCGAGGGCCTGAACCAGTATAAAACCTCTTTGTTCCTCTGCAATCCACCGAGTTTCCCCTCGCCGAGTAGCACTATAGTTCTATTGCTGATGTAAAACATCGACACTCGGCCTCCTTAGCGGGCCTAGTCTTCTGAGTCTTGGCCTTAGCGGCAGCATTTCTCGTGATCTCATTAGGAGTTAGCTTTCTCTTAGTACAAACTTTCTTGATGTTGGGCTTACGCTTTTGCGTCATCATCACATGAGTTGCATTTTTCTTGATGCTTTCCTCGGCTCCCTTAAGCATCCCATGCAATTCGGCCAAGGTCTTGTTCATGCTATTCATGTGGAAGTTCAAGATGAACGGTTCATAGCTTGAAGGCAGCGACTAAAGAATTATGTCAGTAGCCAACTCTTGGCTAAGGGGAAAACCAAGTCTTTGCAGACTCTCAATGTAACCAATCATCTTTATCACATGGGGACTAACTGGACTTCCCTCTGTAGGCCTGAACACAAACAAGGATTTTGAAGTGTTGAACCTCTCAGTCCTTGCCTAGTTCTCAAACATTCTACGTAGTCCAGTGATAATTCTATAAACATCCAAATGCTCATATTGCTTCTGAAGATCAGGGGGCATTGTAGCAAGCATGAGACGCAATGATCACAATCTTGATAGGTGAAACCAATGGAAGGGCATTAGTACTACCTAATTTTTCTAAGGGATTCTATCCTATCATGTCAACATATCACACAAATAATTGCATGAAATTAAGATAGATAAACAGCACAGATAAATACATTCAACTATGAAATAGCATGGCCCAATAAAATCACCATCTTCATTCATATGTAGATGATCTCCATCCTCCACATAGCTCCTTTGGACCATCATGCATGATATCTATACCCTTAAAACTAAGCTACCAATGATAGCTAGAAATAGAAGATTACATAGATGGTTCAAGTATCGACACGCAGGCTGTTACAATAAGGACAACCAATGAGGCTGAATAAGTATGACTCACAGGCCATGAAAGAATATTATATGTATCACATACATACAAAAGGGGCCATACTATTCACACCATTCTCTGTAAAAACAAGTTAGACGTAGAATCGCATTCTACCTAACGACATAAACCCAAACAAAATCTAAGGGGCAACACACCCGACGCTGTATTGGTGTGGCTATTGATGGGTTACGGGTAGGGTACGATAGTGCAAAACAAAATTTTCTACCGCAAAAACTAGGAAACTAAGCGAGGAAAGGATCATGGATCATTACCACTCGACGCGTAGAGCAGCGGAAGCAGCGCGCCAACGTAGAGGAAGTGTCGATCTCCTCAACCCGATCGTCACCTCCTTTGTGCGAGCGTCTCCTTCTCACGTGTAACGCCCCGGTTTCCGGGCTGTTAAAAACTATTTTAGTAAAAACCCTAATTTCAAAAATTTTGGATTTTTGTGTGTGCTTAAGGACTAAGTGCTGTAGATCTCAATCTGAATCTTCTTGAAACACTTAAACCTCGGTCTCAAACTCTCTCCTAAAATCCGAGACATGAATTTTGCAATTCGACCGTCTCTCTCTAAAATTCTTTGGAAAATCCAAAATTAAATATCTTACCAAAAATTCTCTGTACTCGGGTTCGAATTTTGCAATTCGAAGCCCTCCAATAAAACCCTTCGAAAAATCATCGTTGAAGCCCTCTATTTAAAATCCTCTTATTTTGTTCCTCTCGGACACCTTGAATTCCATCGAAAACTCTCTTCCCAAAATTTGCCTCAAATCCCAAGAACTAAATTCAAACCCTAATCTCCCCTCGAGATCTTTCTTTCTATAATTCTTCTCTCAGAAGTTTCCCAAAAAGTCCTTGAAGTCCAAACCTCAAATCCGAATCTAAAACCCAATTATCCCTTTGAAAACACTCTCTAGACCTCCCTACAATGTGTATATATATATGTATATATATGCATATATATATAAATATATTCGAGTCCCTCTGCAAAAATTCTCTTGAATTTATTCCCCGAGAAATCAAGCATCAAATCCCAAATACCCTTTTCAATTCTCCACAAATCCCCATCAAATTCTTCCATATATATATACATATAAATATATATATATATATATATATATATTTATTTATCCAGACAAATATCCCAAAAAAGTCCTCTCCTTAAATCTCAGGAATTTATGTGGATCCCAAAAATCAAATTTTGGATTGAAAATCCCTTTCCAAAACCTTCCCAAAATAATTCCAAAGAAAATAATAAATGCCACTGTTCCTACGGGCCGTCCTCCTCTCTCCTTGGCCCGAAACTGCCCGGCCTCCTCTCTTTCTTCCTTTTCTCCTCCCCGCGCCGGCCCACCTCTGCCTCCTCTCCTTCGCGCTGGCAACCAGGCCCCGCGAGCGCAGCTGCCGTGTGCGCGACAAGTGCCCCGGCCTCGAGCCCCGCCCAACAGCGCCCCCATCCGCGGACGCCGTCGCCCGACCAGTAGACCCCAGCGGTCAGCGACGTCGTCTTCCTCGCGTTGTCTTCTTCTTCCTCGGCCTCTCTCCGCTCTTTGTCTCTCTCTGTTTCTCTCTCTCTCTCTCGATCCTTCTCGGATTCTCTTCCTCGACACAGGACACCCCGGCCCATACCCCGTGTCTCCCGGCAAGCTTCAAGGTCAGCGCCGCAACCTCGTCCTGTTGCCATCCCCTCTGTTCCTCTCCTCTCTCTCTCGTGGCCGCCCAAGGAAAGCTCGGTGACGCCAGCTATAGAGCTCAGTGCGCTGCGTCCCGTCCGTCAACTCACCGCGGCCCTCCTCTTCTTTCTTTTTCCCACCGCAGTCACGCTCCACCTCTCCGTCCCGTCCCATCATGCCGCGCTCACCTCGGCCGGCGTAGCAGCCCCGCCATCCCGAGCCCCACGCACGGCCTTATCCCAAGAGCTCCACGCCTCTGACCGTCGTCGCTTAGCGCCGCGCCTGCGCCTATAAAATCCCAGCCGCGCCGCGCCGCGCCATTGCCCAAGCCGAGCTCGAGCTCTCTTTTTCTCTCTCCGCCGCCAAAGCCCCTCTATGCCCGCCCAAATACACCGCTCCTGACCATAATCGATCAAACCGCCGACGCCATTGGATTCCCTAAGAAACCATGATCATTTTCCACCTCTCGCCGGCGCCAAATTGGCACTGAGCGAGAAAGCCCCAATTTGGCCACCGCCGCCCCGCCATTGTTGCCGCTCGGGATTTCGTCGCCGTGATAGGTAGAAGCTGACTCTCCCCTTCTCCGCTCTCCTCTCGTCTCACCGCCTCCAAACCAAAGCCCCCAGCCCCCTCCACCACTCTTTTGGTCGCCGGCGACGGCCAACCACCGCTCCTCTTCGCCACCGCCCTCTGGGTGCCGCCGCCCGCCACCCTCGACCATCCCAGCCTCAATCCGAGCCGCTCAGAGTATTCTCCATCCACTCCGCCTTCCATTCCTGTGCCTCGCTCCTCCTCTCTCGCCTCCGGCTACCGTCTCCCCTCCGGCCGCTATGCGCCTCTGTCAACTGTCCCTGTTCCCCGTCCGGCACTCTCCTCTCTCTCTCTCTGACTTGCGGGCCCCGGGCACAGTGTGACACAGTATTCCCTCCTCTCTCTCAGCCTCCCTCTGATCCGTGGGCCCCCTCGGGTGAAATATATGACATGTGGACCCGTCTAATAAGTGCACAGTGTCTATACCCCCTCCTACCTAGTGACATGTGGGCCGGCCCATTAAAAATCCTAAATAAACTTTATTTTAAATAATGACTCAATGACAAGTGGGCCCCTTTGCATTATATACAGTAACCCCTTCCCTGTCCCAATGCCATGTGGGCCCTGCTGTCATTCTCTCACCCCTCCATCTCCTATGACATGGGCCCCTATCTTTCTATGTGCCAATGACAGTGGGCCAGCCCTCATTCTCTATCTCCTATGACACATGGGCCCCCCTGCCAGCCACTGTTCACAAAATAGTTCTTTATCCAAATAATCCTTTTTCCTTTCCAGAAAATCCTCTAAACTTCCAAAAATCATATCTTCCAAACTGTAATTCCGATTGAGCCCGTTCAAGTCTCTAAATTTTTCTTCCGATTGAGCCCGTTCAAGTCTCTAAATTTTTCTAAACATAAGATCTACCTCATGGCACTATTAGTTATTAATAATAGTATATTATTTCTAGGGTTTTGTGTGTTGTTTTCGCTCGTTCACGCGTAGTCGACACGTCGAAATTCGTTGGACGTCGGATTTTTCACAAGGATTCGAAGACGAAGTTTGAGGCAAGTCACTTCTTGACCATTGCTCCTTAAATTTAAAATGTTTGTTTGCCAAAATTTGCAGACTAGTGTGCAACGATATAAATTTGTTTGGACCCTCGGTTTCGCGTTTGTGGAACCGACGACCTCGCCTGAATAGTATGCATAACCCATCTGTAGACTTTGATAGTCTATGTCCTCCTTGTTCGCTCCACCTAGTTGTACCTTGTCCGTACGACGTCCTCTTTGAGCATGGATTCGATGTTCTACCCACAACACAATGTTTGTCGATTTGTGGGAAAAATTTGGTTCTAAGGATTTAAAAACCCGACATGCGATGTCGGCGGATTGGCGAAACAAAATTTATTGTGGAAAAATCCCATGGTGCAAAGTGATCGCTTGTTGGTGGCACTTCGTATCGCATATAAGACCGATTCCTGAGGGAATTCATCCAGCATTCTCACAAGTGCGACGCACACGGGTGGTATGGACAGCACACCTGGCCAAGTAAAGTAGACCCAGGGTTGGCTTGGTCGCCATTGACATGGAGTCACCGGGGTTACGCAATATGATGAGATGTACCCCGCGATCCGAGTATCGAGGGTCTAGGACTTCCGTCGGGTACTTTGTCCTGGGACCCATCCACTTGGCTTCAGGCAATCTGGAGACACTTTGGGAAAGGCCCTGTCGAGTGTCGAACATTCCACTGACGAGGTATGGGAAGCAAGCTCGCGTCGTGTGGGTAAAGCGTGCACCCTTTGCAAAGGTATACGAACTGTGGTCGAACAGCCGCGCCCACGGTACGGGCAATGTGAGGTGATTCTCTAGCGTAGATTTGTTTGCAAGTGTTTGCGAAAGAGATTTGTGGTATGGGAACCGTTACTAGAATCGGCCTTAGTGGCTGATGGATGACCTGTGTGGTCTGAAACGGGGTTGTATGACCCAGGATGCCATATGGCATCATGGATTAGGTTTCCTGAGTGGAAACAGTTGAGTTGAAATATGGATGGCTTGGAGCCATCGACATGAGTTATGAGATGAGTTATGAATGGCTTGAGGAGCCACTGAGATGAGATAAGACAAATGAGATTATGTCCCGGAGTGGACGAAATTGAAAATAAAGTAATAGATGAATATACAGTAGAAGCTGCTTGAGGGCACTCATCCCACTGAACCACTGTTGTGACTCGTACAGGCGGTATAAGAATACTCGAGATCAATTAAAATTTAGACGCGAGGCGTATGAAAGAATTCGTCCGCTTGAGCTGTTGAAAAAGCAATTCGCGGACAGGATCGAGATGAGAGCCTCCTTCCAGTCACAATGAGACAACCCACACTTAGGTTTTTCGAAAATGTTTTTCAAATGAAATGGTTTGCGAAATAGACCCTAGCCTCTCTTTGATAGCCTGCATACTCACATCTTTCGTGACTTGCACTAATGAGCTACATAAGTACTCAATCCATTTCTTTTTCTCCCCTCAATCAGAAAGTGTGAAGTTGAAGTGAAGATTAGGGTTTCCTTCCTAGTCCCAAGCCATTGCTTGTGGATTGGGTTCTCGCTGCGCTGTCGTTCCGCTGCTGCTGTTCTGTTGCCGGTTGCTGCTTAGGGCTTGCCCAAAGCCGCAACTTATTAAGGTATAATATATATATCTTTATTTATTTTGTTAATTGTTGTGGTACATCTCCGTTGACCGCGGGTACCAGCGAGGATTCCTGGGACTGGTACCGGCATCGCGGTTTCGTGGGAGTTTGGTTCACGCCAATCTCCTGCGGAGCTTCCTCTCTGGTATCACCGTACGAGGTTACCAGGAAGGGGGCGCTACATCGCGTGATTGCTTTCTCACTTTCCCCACCGACCAATGCCGCAACGTAGCAATGCCTCTACCGGTATCCACATGTCCAGGGTTGGAACGCCGTGCGCGGGAAGTGCTAGCGCCCGTGCGTGGCTAGGGTTTGGCTCGTGGGGAGAGGTGCAGCTAGGGTTTTTCTTTCTCCTGCAGAGAGAGTTTCCACCGCGCCTCGCCCTGAATATATATAGCATCTAACTGGGCCTTCTAGGGCCATTAGGAACTCTATTCGGATCACTATCCAAAATGAACTATATTAGGATCTCTATCCCAACAGTTCATTCCAACCCATTAAGTGTGCGACCCTGTAGGTTCAATGTGCACTCGGTTGCATCCCAAAAACAACTTTTCGGTTCACATGTCAATAGCGGTCTCTAGCAAGGCATATTGACCTGCCGGGTGCACACGAAAATCATATCAGCTAAACCTGTAGTGTATACATGTACGAACCTCTTTGCCACATGATAACGATTAAGCTCAAGGCGAGAAGTGTGCCATCCTTTCATTAGCTCAATCATTCACTTGACCATGTGATGGATTACTCAACTCGTGATTGACTCCTCAATCACTCGGCTTGGCCATGCACTTCGGTAGTCCATTACATCGAGGGGCCCAGAGATATCTCTCCCATTAACTGGGAGGGGCAAATCCCATCTTCATTATTCATATCCCACTACATGTTTCATAGCAAATCTACAGACTACTTTTATAACTACCCAGTTACGGAGTTACATTTGGCAGTCCCAAAGTAAGTCACTACACATGTTGAGAACCGTGATAATCTCAGGTACAAAAGTTCTACACCAACACTATTTGAGACAAACTGATGGCACATCAAATAAAGCTCTTGTTGGGTCTATCCAACAATATTTTCTCTAACATGTGTTGGCATTATTGATTTGGTATCTTCATACCATGATCCATGAGACATGATCATCAATCAATACATGCGCTGACCTTAAAATCATATCCGTTCCATATATGATATATAATCAAGGATCATTTAGAAATAGTAACATATCATATAAAGAGTCTCATGAATAAGTCACATACTTATTGATCAATAATAAATTAACTATCTCATGGAATACTTTATTCATAAATTCATAAACATAGTGTGTGATACAATCATCTCTATGATTGCCTCTAGGGCATATCACTAACAACTATAATTGGAGTGGCTATGAGGGATTAGATCTGTTTTTCCCTCTTGCAAAGTATTCTTGCGCCTTTGCTGTTCTGGACTTTGGTTCAGTACCGCTGGTCGTGCAACTCTACCTTGAATACTTTTATGTGAAAGAGGGCGGTAAAGTCCTTGCAGATAATGATCCATGCAAGTAAACACAAGAGAGGCAAATTAGCCCCATAATTCAGCCCTCATTAACAGGAAACTACAAGTAATTAGTTGTCTTATTAGAAAATAAAATAAAATGCGTTATTTCACTTGTTAATATGGGTGAGCAAGGAAGCTTACTCATATTTAAAACTTGTTCCCTATCATGTTGTTCCTTTTGTCATTCCCAAATTCTAATGCCACCTGTCAGACTCCGGGAGTATATACTGTTAACAACTCTAACGCATGTTACCACGAACTATCTAGTTATATGGGATGGGATCCATACATGCAAATACCCTCGTACACTTACACTGACGTGAACGATTTTTGAGATAATAGTCACAATACCAAAGTAGAAACAAGGGAGTTGTAATGGAAAAGAGCACGACAATCCCGCGTCGAGGCATGTATCTAGTTACCTGTTCAATGATGGCGACCCAGAGTGTATACCCTAGAGGACACAAATGATGCTATTTTACAAACATCTCAGTTGTTCGAAATGTCAAAGTGTATACCCTAGAGGACCCAGATGATGCTATTTTACAAACATCTCAATTGTTCACAAGCACATATTCATGCATAAGCTAACACACTAGGAAAGTAGCTAGCTATGCACTTCCATCTTAGGCATTAGATACCACAGGTAAATATAGTTAAGTCATACATAAAGTTAGCTACATAATTTACATAGATCACCCAGATGAATAAGAGAGAGTAATAGCAAAAGAAGCAACATAGATTCAAGTATACCATCCGAAGCATCTAGGCCCCAGTGTTAATTTTGGTAATTAATGACAAGCACCAATTGTGGACTAACTATTTCATTTGAGAGAAATGAATTGAGTTAGGTCCACATGATGGGACACCAAGAAGAATTACCGCTAGTCAAAATTTGCTGGTGCAAGGCGAAGGCTTGAAGGTGATGAACTAGTCTAGGATTGTTGATCGAGGTGTTTGGGTGATCAACTAGGCTAAGTTTCTTTTCTAGTTTTGTTGTACTATCAAGATGGGTGGTAATCTTGGCTAGTGATGATCTTGTGCCATATTAGATCATTCGCATTTGGGTTTGGGAGCAAGGCTACACTCTCTCTCCTATGTCGATCTGACCATGGCCCTGTAGCCGGTCAAACCAACGGGTGAAAGCCGGTCTGACCACAGGTTCCCTAATGGTTAGAACAAGATCTGTCCTTAGGTGGCCTTTTTTTCTAAGTCCCCAGTCTGACTGATGGTCCCATGGCGGTCTGAATGGCCATGGTTTGACCAGGCCAAGCTCGGTCTAACCAAGGTGATACAAAGCTAGGGAAAAGTGATAGCTTGGCGATATAGACTGCCAGAGCCGACCCTGGTCTAATCAAGCCGACGGCAATCTGACCAGAGCAGAGACCGAGCTGACTGTCCCCCTTAAGGCGGTCTGACTGGGGGTGCATTTAATGGTCACCGATCTAATTGGCTGCCCCATAGCGGTCAGACCAGCAGCACACAGAGTTGGGGATTTCAACCCTCGACGGCTAGTAATGTTGGTGAGGAGTATTTATAACCCACTCTCCTCTAGCAAGGAGGCTCTCTTGGCACCTCATTCAATTCACTTGAGCCCTCATTCAATCTCACACCACTTGAGCACATTTACTTCATTTGTGGGTGTTGGAGGGTAGATTAAGCCAAGACAAGTGCATTGCATCATAGTTTGAGCTAGTGTGACACTTGATCATCCCCAAATTTGGTTTGCTACTTGTTACTTTTGGAGGTTGCCGCCTCTAGACGGCAGCTTGGTGTTGTCTTGGTGACCTCTCCGAGGAGATTGTGGAGGAGGCCCGGTGGTGATTGTGAGTAGTTTGATGATTACTATCTCTGGAGTGGAGAAAGAACAACTCCTGGTGATCGAGACTTGAATAGACCACTTCGGTACTAGCTCCTACATTGCCCATCCCTTGACGAAGGGATTTGGAGGCTTGATGGTTTGAGTGGTGGAGTTGGGCTCGCCTCAACGGGGAGTAGGAAACCAATGGGTTTCCAAACCTCAAGTGAGAAATCCCTTTGTCTCTTGTCTCATTTATTTATTGTAATTTACTTTGTGTAATTTACATTCATACAAGCTTATTGATCCCATGTCACCCTAGCATTCCAAAACTTAATTTAATCTAGTTAGTCTTGCTCCCTCACCAAGCCTAGCAACCTCCCTCTAGTCGACATCTTGATCTTACACCATCTACCAAATCATACAGCCAACCGACTAGAGGCAGCCCCTAGTTTGAACCATCCTAGAAATCCTATTCACCCACAGCAAAGAAATCGTCACTAAGCATATTGTCACTTCCATCTAAGTGTAAGTGCAATAACAAAAAAGTAAGGGTCAGTACAAAAATGTACTGGCAAATATCAATGCCAAATCTAAATACATGCAAGGGTCAGTAAACTATAGCATCAATAATAACATGCTTATTGCCCTCCATAGCCACTCTCAAGTATAACATAAATACCACTCTCAATTTAGAAGCACATTTGAAAACCATAAAACTATACTAGTAACACTTCACCATATTGCTTATGATTGGGAGCATAGCTAATTAATTAGTTTAACTCTATAGCTTCTTCATATTTTTCCACATGACGCAAAACAGTAATCATGCAATGTATGTGACACAATACCTTAAGGTACTCGTTTAACTACTTTACCTCTTAGGTATTACATTGCATAAAGTCTAACCTTGCACCAGCAATGTCAAGTAAGACTTCACACTAGGGGGCTGGCCCAATGCTGCTAGGTGGCGAGCCCATGCCTCAAACCTAGCACCGTGAGACGAAATCCCTACCTCCTCCATGAGGCATCACATTGTTATATAAATGGTGAATGGCTCATTGGTCAAAGAGAATCGCTTCACGTGGTCATGGTGGTGGTTTTCCAGCCGAGTTAGGATGGTGGTGGTCGCAGGTGTTCGTGGGTGCGAACTGTGGAGAGAAGGGAATAAACAAGCTTATAAGGTGAAGATGGTGGCAAGCTTGGTTTGCAGCAAAGCTCACTAGTGGCATCACAGTCACTGTTGAGTGCTCGCTAGTGTTGAGAAGATGCCTCTATTCCTAGCGAACACCAAAGCATGAAGCTCTTGGGTTCGAGCAGTGTTGCGACAAGGGCAAGCAGGGGTTTCTTGCAGCATGTTGGGTGATTAAAAGGAATATGTTTCCATGATGGTCTATGGAGTTGACAGCTCAGGTGCAATCTAGGTTTGGTTTCTTGGGTTCTGCTAGCAATGGAATGGGGCAGAGAGTCCAGCCGGGAGGTGTAATAGTGCTTGACTTCAGTGGGCTCCCTCTGTTTAGTCGCACGGTGCGGGCTATGCGATCGCGAACCTACCTGCATGCTGGTGTGTGAAGGCCATGGGCCTCGGGTACCTCAAGGAAAGTAATATGGCCACTTGGACAGAGGGTGGGTCGGCCCATATAATTGGGGATAGAGTAGGACTCGGTGTCATGTTACCTTGCACATCAAGGTAAGGGATATAATTCTAGCCAGACTATGTACTCGTAAGGGATACCCTGGGTCATATCTGATTGAGTTTCCTATCTTATAATCCTCACCTCTCCGATATATATAAGAAGAGGTAGGGAGCCCCTGGGCATATAAAATCTCACCAGAGAATACAACAAAAGCAATACACCACAACAAGAAGTAGGGTATTACCTTACATCGAGGGCCTGAACTAATATAAATTCTTGTGTTCTTTCCAATCTATCTGTGGAGGCCATGGGCCCCGGCCCCGGGTACCTCATGACAGGCATATGGGCCACTCAGATAGAGGATGGGCCTAGCCTTCTAATTAAAGATATAATGTAACCCGGCTGACTTTGCCTTGTACGATAAGGAATACGCAGTCTTAGTCGAGCATGATATATCTCTAGAAGGAAATCCCTTGGCCGTATCTAGCTGGGATTCCTACCATGTAACCCTGTCCCCCGATATATAAGGGGAGGCAGGGAGCCCCGTGAGGGTAGATCATCAGAGATCACCACATAGACAATCGCAAACTACCACCATAACCCTCAAGGGAATACATATCAACTGGACGTAGGGTATTACCTCTCATCGAGGGCCTAGACCAGTATAAAACTCCTCTGTGTTCCTTTGCAATCCACCAAGTTTCCATCCGCCGAGTAGCCCCATATTCGTATTGCCAGTGTAAAACATCGACAGTTGGCGTGCCAGTAGGGGATTCGGTGAAATTCACATCTACAAGCTCGATGGTCCAACATCTAGAGTCGACGGCACCAAGTTTTCTCCTGGAGACACAATAACCTTCGGAAGCCTCAATTTCATCGCCGATCAGATCGGCAATCTCACCTTGGCCGACACTGACTTGATCCAGCCGACCAAGGAACCAGCCGACTCCGCGCCAGTCGGCTCACAAGATGCTGCAGCTACCCTCATCGATTTACTACAGCAATCCACTACATGCCCGAGTCTCGGGGCAACTCTCTCTTTCAGTGTTCGGCTCGCACTAGGCCTTGAGCCAGTCCGGGTCGGGCTAGGAAGGGGAGAGATCGTCAATCCCCCGTACAGACTCGGCAACGCCACGATTCTACATCACACGCGGCAGACCCGATCCCCTACGATTCAGTTTGGACAAGGCCCTGAGCCGTTTCAGATTGGATGTAGGGAGGTCGGAGTCGTCCTTACTCCGATCAAATACTTGGATTCCAACTTCAAGTCGGACAACGGTTCAAACACCAGTTCAGACACAAGTCTGGCAAGCTTCCTTTTGCCCCAAGAGGTCTTTATGGCTTCAACCCCCCCCCCCCACTGGAGGTACGCCAATTGCAAGAGGAGCAGCAAGAGGAGGCACGCCGACTATGGCAATAGGAGGAGGCCGATCGCGGGGCTCGCAACGATGAGCTACGCAGGGCTGGGCGAACCGCTCAGCAACAGATCCTTCAGACTAGAGTCAGCGACCACGACGTCTTCATCATGCCGCAACAGAACGTCGTGGTCGCTGCGACCCTGTTGGACACACTCCAGCTCGGGCCTGACCATCAGGCCACCCCGACTATCGCCAAGATTAAAGCCATGATTACAGCTGCTGCCTGTCAGCAGCATCAACAGTCAGGAGAAACACTTATACCAACCAAATGGTCGGATTCTCCAGCGGCAGTATCGTCTGCATCAGCACGACGCCGGCCGGCCGGCTCAAATCAACCGCACGAGGAGACACAGCGAACGTCACTCGGCCATACCAATAACAATAATCGGCAGCGTCATCAGAACGATCGCCGGTTCAACCAAGACCTCCGAGGACGTCTACAGCGCGATCTCCGCCACAACATCAACGCTCGACGCCACGAACGCAAAGAAAACAAGCGCCGCCGACTAGAGGACGAGCACAAGCGCTTTGGTCTCCATCATGAGCGGTTTAACCGCCATGGTCAAAGCCAGAGCCCTCACGGAGATGAAGGCGTACCAGCATTCACTCGGGAGTTACAAGACGTCGATTGGCCGATAGGCTTCAAGCTGTTGACGCCGAAAACCGCCGGGGGCTGTCCGGCGTCTGGGAGACACGCGAAGGCCTGGGAGATTTGCTTCACTCCAGTGCAGGTCCTAAAATCTTGAGGTTCGTAGGCGTGCCAGTCAATTTGACCCTGCAATTGACAAGGAGAGAAGATGTCAAATTCGTGAGCCAATCGGCTGGAAGCCGGCTTGGACTCATCTCATCGGCCGATGGGCGATACGCACTGTAGCACTTATACATCGGCTAAAAGCCGATGACGGCAAGAGCAATAGCATAATAATAAACAAGTATTGCGCTAGCCGATCATCGAAGGATGCTCAAAAAACCGGCTATAAACTTGGTAAAATAAACAGGCAGAATGCATAAGTAAATAGATCAAATAAACTCCAGCCGATCATAGTTTAAAATTACTGGTATTGCTGTGAAGATACTGCCGGCACCCGTGCCCGGGCCCCTTGCTCACATCGGCTCCCGGGATCTTCATCCGCTGTTCGTGCCCATGCTCGGGTTCTTACCTATGCTCGTGCCCGGGTCCTTACCTGAGGTCGTGCCCGGGGGCTTGGCTGAGGTCATGCCTGGGAACCTGCTGGTGCTCGCATTCGGATCGGCAGAATAAACCAATCGGCTAGCCCCTATCCGATAGTAATAGTAATGCAGGCAAGAATGCACAACAAGGCAAGCAGTATAATCGGCTGTATTTAATAAGGGATAACTTATCGGCTAAGCACTCCGATAACAACATCGCATAAAACCCATCGGCTTATTAAGAATAACGTTATTATTCAGTCTAGTAGATCGGACCTAACCGTTGCAGCACAGACTGATAATAATAACGAAGTCTTGATAAGCTGATGGACCTGATGCGATCGTGATGCTAAAACATGATAACTTACCGGCTATGCACCCCGATAAGACGCTTGCACATAAAGCATCGACCTAGCAGGACCGATTTATCGCTAGCAGTTTAGTAGGTCGGACCTAACCGATGCAGCACAAACTGATGATAAATCGCTCCTAGTAAGCCGATACGATCTATGCATACGTGATGTGATATACCTAATCAATCTATGAGGTCAAACTGAACTGTTGCAGCCATAGATAAAGTAAATATATCGTGGTAAGCTGACTACCATAAACCGACTAGAATATCGGACCCAACCGAGGAAGTCCTAGCCGATAGGTAGCCGGGGTGACGAGACTTACCCTCTCGCAGGAGGTCGGACCTAACCGATGCAGCCCGGCTCGAGAAGCAAGATCCCGTCGGAAGGGTGGCGATGTGCCAAAATTGTATTGATCGAGTGATATCTTACAAGGTCCCTGGGCGTACGTATTTATACCCCGAGTTACACGAGTACTTATTGGACACGGTACATGATTTCCTAATTATAACAGAAAACGCTAACAAATCCTGACCAGACACGAGGTTGGGTTTCCTAAAGACAAACACTTGCCTAATTAATAGGTACAATAAACAACTGCCAAACAACAGTCTTCACGGCTCCCTCCCGGAATCGGTCTCTTCTGGATCAATTTCCGCCAGTTGACTGCAATTTCCCCTTTGACCGAATCTGACACAGGGCCTTACCAAATTTTGGCGTTAACACATGCCCCCCAATTTCGGAGTTCTCTATAGGACTTCGAAATTCTTTCATCTTGGGCCTCCAGATTTCTTCCATACCGAGGCGGCCCAAGGTAGCCCACTTGCCATAATTGTTTGAAACAGTGCCAACGGCCTCGATTCCCGCCCGGTCATCACATCTCTATAAAACGCTTTGTCTCCCTAGCCCTTTTTTACGCTTTCACATCACCAGAGCACCACCGCTTCATCTTCCAACGCTTCAACAAGCTCCAGCGAATCCAGACGAACCGTCGCAGCCCTCTTCTTCGGCCGTTGATTCCTGCATCTTCTTCCTCTCTCGCGATGGCATCGGCATCTACAGTTCCTGAGGTACTCTTCCTACCCGATTATTTCTCCCGATTTTGTGGCCTAGACGCATCCAATCCGCCATGTTCTTCATCTGTTCTTTGCTATGTTCTTGTTTACTGTAGCATCTTAGAGACCAGATCTTGATCTCGGCCGCCGATTACCCAAACTTTTTCTACCATGGCCCTATGAGTAGCGAAGATCCCACCGATTTCATATGCGCCGAGACCCAACGCATCCCTTTCAAGAACTCGGCCATGCGAATCAGTGACTGGACTAACAGCTTCAGGTCATGGCCGAGCAAACTGCCTGGGTGAAGAGATTGGTACGCCAGGGTGTCGGCTGCGAAGAGAACATACTGGGAAGAATCACATATCGGCCATTGCATCAATCTCTCTCTGGCCAATATGGAAAGGAATGAACCCCTGCTCACATCGGCCTCATACTTCTGGTCCGATGCCCTCAACGCCTTCCTGTTCGGGCACGGGCCAATGACCCCCATTTTGCTGGATGTGACTATGCTGACCTGTCTGGACACGACAAGCTACATCGACCCCTTCAAGCTCCGCTTCAAACCTGCTCATCGGCTCCAAGCAAAGAACATCGGCGGCTGGTCCAGGTACATATCCATTCATAATAAGGGAACTGGATCGATTGATGACCGGGAACACGTTGCTTTTCTGAACCTATGGCTGGAGCGGTTTGTTTTTGGTGGCGCAACCCTCGGTCCAACAATCAACATGCAGTGTTTGGCAGAGTGCTTGGTTGATCGGAAACAAATCCCCTTGGGTCAATTCCTCCTTGGCGCCAGTTATCACCTGCTTCACCAAGTGGCGACCAAGCTATCAGCCGGCCAGCCCGTCGGCCATATCGGGGGTCCTTGGTGGTTTGTACAGCTCTGGCTCAATGTCTACACCTCCAAGGCCTTCTCGGGGACTTCTCTTCTCAGCCAATCCTTTCCAGCCGACCACACAGAAGACCAAGATCCCATTTACCGCCGATGCGTTTCCATGGGCGAAGCTGCATCGGCCCTCTCTGGCGGCAAGATAACCCCCACTGGACTCAGTCAGTGGTTCAAGGGGTTTTATTATGGTTTCACCAGGGAGGCCACACTCTGGTTCGCATACAACGATGCATCATCATTTGAGATGCCTTCTAACCTCGACCCACTCAATGCTTTGGACAATGATGAGTCCAAGGCCATATTCTTATCGGCCATCACCCCCCGTCTGCTACCAATTGGCTTCTCTCTGGGCCGATCGCAGCCCTCATATGAGTTTTACCATCCATCGGTCGGCTCCCGCCAGTTTGGCCTTGGTCAGCTTCCGATCGGCCTATTCTTCATCAACAAACTTCAGGCCCGGGGCATGGTCAGCAACACCCTAGAATATGATCGGATGTGGACTTTGACAGACCCCCTTCTTCTAGGCGCCGCCACCGAGGTGTATATCTGCACTGCCAACACCAAACTTTTTGTCCGATGGTGGTCAGAATGGAAAAAACATATATTCAGCCTAGCGGCCACCTGCTACTGCTCTCGTCTTGACACCGAGTACGTCGAATCTGATGAAGAGGTAACACCTGTAAGCCTTAATCGCCTTCCCTGATCAACTCTTACCCCTAATTTTGCAGGCTACCAGCGTCGAGCCCCCAACAACAAGCAACAGCGGTCGGCCGATTCGATATCAACCTCTATCAGCCACTCCAAACTTAAGGCGCGACGCTCCATCTCCATCAGCTCTCCTCAAGGCGCCTCGGCCGATGGGACAAAAACGGAAGAAGTTAGCGCATCGCCCCTCCTCAAAGAAGCAGAAAACCGATGCCGATGTCGTTGCCCCGATGCCACCTTCTCCTCAAACAACATCGGCTCCCTCATCTCCTCAGGTATGTGTCAAGTCTCAATATTATTACCCGCTTTCCACTTATCTTACCAGTTTTATTTTCAGCTCGAGTCATCGGCTCCAGAACCTCAACACTCCCCTGACATCCCTCCAATCACTGAGCCGATGGCTTCTCCAGCTGCCCCAATCTCGGTACCAAGTCCTCCAACCGTCGATGAGACTGCTCCTATTCCATCGGCTGACATCGGCCCCTCTAAAGAACATCCTATTCATCTCACTGAAGCCGATGTCACCCGATCTGCCGATGTCCTTCCTCAGGTAATCTCCTCACGCCCATACTTCACTTTTAACCTTTTACTGATCCTTTTACCGATGCCAATTTTGCAGTCCTTAGCCGATTTGTTCTCCTTTGACATCGGCAAGTACTTGGAGGCAGAAGACGAAACAGCCACCAGCGCAGCAACCAAACCGTTGTTCCCAGCCGATGTGCGCGATTATTTAACAAGCATCAACAGTCGGCTGGAAAACCCAATTGATGCGCTAGTGGAAGACTGTGGGCCGATTCGGGCAAGACTCACAGAAATTGAACACCATCTGCCCGAAGAACTCGTCGACGCGTTAACCCCCGCAGCATACCTGGAGTCTCATAGGTTTAAACTCATCAAGCTTAGACAGCGCATAGCCAATCGCGCTGACCAACAGAAGATCACCGAAGACATCCAAGCCGATCGGCTGCTAGCTCAGATAGAGAAGAAAAGACTTGATGACATGGCAGCCGCCCCCCAAGAGCTCCAACCCAAGCTAGATCAACTGAAGAAGAAGGAGGCCGATTTGCTGGTAGAACTCGAGAAAGTTCGCAAGGATCTTGAAGCCACAGAGTCCCAGCTTATCGGCCTGCCGCAAGCCATCCAAGACCAAGAGGCTAAGGTTGCAGCGACGGTGCGTCAAGTCATTCATCGGCGTAAAAACTTGAAGACCATCCCGGGCTCCGATGAAGACGACATCCGGGCCATCAATGAAATTGACCAAATCCGCCTGCACGCAATCAAAATGATCCAAAAGTTCATGTAAATTAATGACCGATGGCCTCCTGAAACATTAATTGTACTGTAATATATCCTGATCGGCTCTACTGCCCGCTTTCTTCATCCTTGATAATATTTCTGTTTGATCTAAAGGCGATATCGATTGATAACGGCTGTCTTTAGGCGATGCAAAAACATCGGCTTTCCGAACTACTTTAGAAATCGGCCGCACTTAACCGATTTAAGAATTGATCCAAACGATGGGATGGTATTTCTTGAGATATTTCCCGTTAAGCGCTTTAGCAAACTCCGTCCCATCAAGATCTTCTAATACATAGGCATTACCAGGCACACAGCGATTAATCCAATAGGGCCCTTCCCAATTAGGCGACCATTTTCGAAACTTATTATCTCTGGACCCGATCGGCAAAATCAACTTCCACACAAGATCTCCCTCGGCAAACGACTTATTCACCACCTTTTTGTTGTAATGCCGAGCTGCCTTAGCCTTATTTTTCTTGATCCTTTCCAACGCCCATAACCGATTCTGAGCCAAATCTTCAAGTTCATCTGTCATTAAGTTATAATAATCATCGGCTGTCAACTAATTCTGCAAAGAAATTCTCCTAGAGCCGATGTTAGTCTCCCACGGTAAAACCGCCTCATGTCCATATACCAACTGATACGGCGGCACCCGAGTAGATCCATGACATGCCATCCGATAGGCCCACAATGAATCAGCTAATGTAGTATGCCATCGCCGCGGTTGCTCATCAATTTTCCGCTTAATCAACTTGATCAAACTCTTGTTAGAAGCTTCCGCCTGTCCATTGGCCTGAGCATAATAAGGCGATGAATTTAATAACTTGATCCCCATACTGGCAGCAAACTATTGAAACTCATCAGATATGAAGATAGACCCCTGATCAGTAGTTATCATCTGAGGAATTCCAAACCGATAAATTATATGCTCCTTTACAAACTCGATCGCTTCCTTGGACGTAACTTTCTTCAAAGGAATAGCCTCTACCCATTTGGTAAAATAATCCGTTGCCGCCAATATGAACTTATGTCCCTTACTTGATGGAGGAAAAACTTGGCCGATCATGTCAATTCCCCATCCTCTGAACGGCCACGGTTTGATGATAGGATTCATAGCCGACGCTGGTGCTCGTTGTACATTTCCAAATTTTTGACAATCTTGACATCCTTTATAGCACCTGAAGCAATCTTCCAGCATTGTCGGCCAAAAATATCCTACTCTTCTCAGCAACCACTTCATCTTATGAGCCGATTGATGAGTCCCACAGACGCCTTCATGCACCTCGCACATAACCACTTTGGCTTCTTCCAAATTCAGGCACCTAAGCAGAACTCCCTCAAAAGTCCGATAATACAGTTCCCCATCAAGCAGCACATACGTAGTAGCTCTATACCGAATTTTTCTGGAAACCGATTGCGACGGATTTTGCAAGTAATCAATTATCTCCTGTCTCCAGTCATCGGCCTTGTTCTGAATGTCAATATCGGCTATCTCAACCTCAACCTGCCTATTCAGCCGATACCCTAAAGCAATCTGCGCAAGATCATTGGCTTCTAAATTCTGCTCCCTGGGAATATGATCTATTGATACCATCCTGAAATCCTTTAACAAATCCGTACACTCCTCATAATACGACCTCAAAACATCATCCCTGCACTCATATTCTCCAGACAACTGCTTGACCACCAATAAAGAATCGCCAATTATCTCTATGACATCGGCCCCGATCTCCTTTAAGAGTTGAAGTCCTTTTAGCACCACCTCGTATTCTGCCTGATTGTTAGTCCGATAAGGCTTAATTGTAAAAGCAAACTCAAAACTTGCCCCCCAAGGCGATATGATAACTAAGCCGATACCAGATCCATGCTTGCAAACCGATCCATCAAAAAACAAAGTCCATGGGATCGGCTCTACATAATCTTCGTGAGCCCCTCTATGTTGTACAATGAAATCGTCTACTGCCTGTCCCTTAATTGCTTTAGCCGATTCATATCTCAAGTCAAACTCTGTCAAAGCAAAAATCCATTTACCAACTCGCCCTTTCAAGACTGGAGCCGACAACATATATTTGACCACATCGGCCTGGCAAACTACTGTACACTCAGCCGATAGGATATAATGCCTTAACTTTGTATATGAGAAATATAAGCACAGGCATAACTTCTCCACCGCAGGATACCTTGTCTCAGCATCCAAAAGCCTTCTGCTCAGATAAAACACAACTCGCTCTTTTCCCTCAAACTCCTGTATCAAAACGGACCCGATGGACTTCTCATCGGCTGATAAGTACAACCTGAACGGCACTCCTCTCTGCGGCGGAATTAAAATAGGTGGGGAACTCAGATAGTTTTTGATCTCGTCGAACGCCTTCTGCTGTGCTGCCCCCCACACAAACTCTTGATCGGCTTTCAACTTCAATAATGGAGTAAAAGACTCAATCCTCCCTGACAAATTCGATATAAATCTTCTTACAAAATTAATCTTGCCGATCAATGATTGCAGCTCTGTCTTATTGCTTGGTGGCTCCATAGTCTTGATGGCTCTGATGCTTCGCTGACTAACTTCAATTCCTCGCTCATGAACCATAAAACCCAAAAATTGCCTAGCCGATACACCAAAAGCGCACTTATTGGGATTCATTCTTAGTCCGTATTTCTTGGCTCTCTCCAGCACTTTTCGTAGATCAGCTATATGGCTTTCCTCACTTTTAGACTTAACCACCACATCATCAATGTAAATCTCTACCAACAAGCCGATGAGATCATGAAATATATAATTCATCGCTCTTTGATAAGTCCACCAGCACTTTTCAATCCAAAAGTCATTACTACCCACTCATACAAGCCGATAGCTCGTGGACACCGGAACGCGGTCTTATGTATATCTTCTTCAGCCATAAAAATCTGATTGTATCCTGCATTGCCGTCCATGAAGCTGATAATCTTGTGGCCTGAGGCTGCATCCACTAATAAATCTGCTATCGGCATTGGGTATTCATCCTTGGGGGTAGCTTTATTCAAATCCCGAAAATCAATACATATCCTCAATATTTCATTTTTCTTCTCCACCGGGACGATATTAGAAACCCACTCAGCATATCGGCATGGCCTTATGAACTTGGCATCATATAACCTTGTGATCTCTGCTTTGATCGGCTCATATAACTCTGCCTTGAATCTCCTTGGAGCCTGCTTGAATGGCCGATATCCTGGTTTAATGGGCAGCCGATGTTCAACAATTGATCGGCTTAATCCTGGCATCTCATGGTACTCCCAGGCGAAACAATCCCGATACTCCTTCAACAGTGCTATCAATTCTTCTCGAAGTTCAGGACTTAGTTTTTTGTTTATGTACGTCGGCCTTGGCTTATCTCCTAGTCCTATGTCAATTTCTTCCAACTCATCGGCCGACGTAAATCCTTGCCCCAGTTTCCCCTCGAAGTCTTCAATGGAGCCCATCAGAGTAACAATTCAGAGCCGACTTGCTAGATCGGCTATATCCCCTGGCTAGTGACCTTAAGGTAGTCCCCTCCCATATTTTTCCGGATAGGCAGTCAACACCATCGGCTTCCCAGACTGGTAGATCGGTCATGGCAATGTTGGTTGACCGATCTGCTAAGACCACTTCGACTTGATCTCCCTGCCACTGTATCAAACACTGATGCATTGTCGAAGGCACGCAACAGTTCGCGTGAATCCAGTCCCTGCCGAGAAGAAAACTGTACGACCCCTTTCCGTCGATGACGAAAAACGTGGTGGGTAATGTTTTATTCCCCACTGTCAACTCCACGTTCAATGCGCCTTTCGCTTCTGATGAATTCCCACCGAAGTCTTTTAGCACCATATTTGTCTTGATCAGATCTTCGGCAGTCTTCCCCAATTTCCGGAATGTGGCATGAGGCATGAGATTAACTGCTTCTCCCCCATCAACCAACATCTTTGTCATCGGCTTCCCATTCACATAGCCCTTGATATATAACGGCTTTAGGTGCCGATGCTCTGACTCTTCAGGCTTATCAAATATAGCCTGATCGGGTTGCAACATCAGTTGAGCAAAAACCTCCTCATCGCCTTCTTCATCTGATGCAAGTGCTTTATATTCCCGAGGTAAAAAGAACACCATATTTGCTGGGGCCGATTGATCAGGTTCATCGTCTTTTCTCTTCACGCGCCAAACCTATTTAGTTTTCTTGTAACGATGATCAGCCTCTCCCTGATCTTGACTCTATTCTTCCTGTTGCTCTTGGTGTCGTAGACGCTGGGCCCTTCTCTTCTGATTTTTCGTGAATATCCCACTAGGGCACCATTGAGGATTCTGGACTTGTTTCTCACGTACTTCCTCTTCATCTTCTTCAAAGAACTCTTCATGGATCGGCCCTAATCGGCTATGAACCGATGCTCTTTTTCCAGACAACCGATCCTGCAAAACCCCTGATGCTAATCATGCCGATTCCCTGTATTGCTGCACTCGGGGCAATTTTCAACTGATGGCAGTCTCATTCCTTGATCCCAGCAAAACCGAAAGAACGGGCAGTCCCCATGTGGATTATATCTTTCTAGCTCATCCCTCTGTTCCTCATATCTAGAATATTTTTCTATCATGTCCGATGAAGTAATCCTTGATTTATACCTTTGATGTCTCGCTCCATCGGCCTGATCTCTTGACGATGATCCCGCATAGACCATATTTACGGGAAACGGGTGCCCATCGATCTTCATCGGCTTCTTGTCTTCGAATTTGATTCTGCCCTGTTCGACAGCTGACTGAATTTGTTGCCAAAAAACCTTGCACTCATTAGTATGATGCGCTATAGTATTGTGCCACTTTCAATATCTTTTCTTCTTTAGTTATTCGGCTGATGGAATCACGTGATTCGGCGGCAGTTGTATCTGCTTCTCTTGTAACAATAAGTCAAAGATTTTATCGGCTTTACTAATATCGAAATCATACCGCTCCTCCTTGCCGATATCTTTGACCCATGGGCATGATACTGATTTCTTGTTCCTGGCCCACTCCGCCAATCCAACTTCAGCATCGGATTCCTCATCGTCTGAATCTGATGAATAGACCTGTACTTGAGCAACCCTTCTCTGGTACTTATCCCTTTTTGCCTCTTGAAATCGGCTTTCATGAGCCGATACCTTCTGTACCAGGTGCGCCAGGGACTCGAACTCTTGCGAAGAAAATCTCTCCTTAATCGGCACCAAGAGACCCTGGAAAGCCAGATCGGCCAGATGCCCATCGCTCAGGTTTAAACTATAACATCGGTTTCTGATATCCCGAAATCGCTGAACGTATTCCGGTACTGTTTCATCTGGTCGTTGCTTAACCGATGTCAAATCTGACAGTCTCAACTCATGAATTCCAGCAAAGAAATATTTGTGAAACTGTTTTTCTAGATCGGCCCACCCCCGAACGGAATTCGGTGGTAATGAAGAAAACCACGTAAAAGCCGATCCCGATAGTGATAAGGGGAAAAACCTGACCCTCAGAGCCTCTTCAGCCGATGCCTCCCTGCACTGTGCCAGGAATCGGCTGACATGTTCCACTGTAGACGTGTTGTCCTGCCCTGAGAACTTAGAAAAATCTGGGACCCTGTATTGGTGTGGTAATGGAACCCTGTCGAACCACTCAGGATATGGATGCCGATACATGAATGTTTGTTCCTTGGGCTTGATCCTGAACTGCTCCCTCACTATTTCAGCAACCTTAGTTGATAGATCTTCTTCCCTCAGGTTGTCTTGTTGATACTGCACGGGTGGAGTTTGTTGCCGATTCTGTCTATTATATTCCCTCTGGTAAGTACCTGGATCGGCCCCGCCTCCTGGGTAATTTTGCTGATATCCTCCATAGTAAGAAGACCGATGGTACCCAGCAGGAATATCCTGTTGCCCCCTAGCCTGGTTCTGTGCAAACACGTTTTCTGGTATATCTCTGCTGATGTTGTAAGCAATCTGAGTCGGTTCAACCTTCGGTGGGAGGTAAACAGGACCCCGAGCAGGCTCTTGAATAATTGATCCATCCACCGTCTTCTTTATAAGATTATGAAGTGTGTTCACCAGAATTCCAGACTGATTAATGAGCGCGTGATGAACTGCTTCATTCACCATCTCTTGTAAGGGTTTTACCAGTGGACTCTCAGGTGGCGTACAGCTCGATTCTCCAACCAATACTGGCTTCGGAAACTGGGAATTTTGAATTGGCCCTTGCCTCGTCATGCTGAAGGACTCTAAGCACAGCTTCTGAAAGTTGGCCATAGTTTGCTCAATTTGCTGTTTTTGTTTTTCTGTTAAATCTTCCAAGCTGACCGGAATTATGTTGTCTGTTTTGACTTCTTTCCCGGCCATGTTGCTAATCCGATTGTTGAAAACTTCGCGTTGAAACTTTGCGTCGAAATTTCACGTCCCACTGGGCGTGCCAAAAACGTGTTGACGCCGAAAACCGCCGGGGGCTGTCCGGCGTCTGGGAGACACGCGAAGGCCTGGAAGATTTGCTTCACTCCAGTGCAGGTCCTAAAATCTTGAGGTTCGTAGGCGTGCCAGTCAATTTGACCCTGCAATTGACAAGGAGAGAAGATGTCAAATTCGTGAGCCAATCGGCTAGAAGCCGGCTTGGACTCATCTCATCGGCCGATGGCCGATACGCACTGTAGCACTTATACATCGGCTAAAAGCCGATGACGGCAAGAGCAATAGCATAATAATAAACAAGTATTGCGCTAGCCGATCATCGAAGGGATGCTCAAAAACCGGCTATAAACTTGGTAAAATAAACAGGCAGAATGCATAAGTAAATAGATCAAATAAACTCCAGCCGATCATAGTTTAAAATTACTGGTATTGCTGTGAAGATACTGCCGGCACCCGTGCCCGGGCCCCTTGCTCACATCGGCTCCCGGGATCTTCATCCGCTGTTCATGCCCATGCCCGGGTTCTTACCTATGCTCGTGCCCGGGTCCTTACCTGAGGTCGTGCCCGGGGGCTTGGCTGAGGTCATGCCTGGGAACCTGCTGGTGCTCGCATTCGGATCGGCAGAATAAACCAATCGGCTAGCCCCTATCCGATAGTAATAGTAATGCAGGCAAGAATGCACAACAAGGCAAGCAGTATAATCAGCTGTATTTAATAAGGGATAACTTATCGGCTAAGCACTCCGATAACAACATCGCACCCCCTTATATACTGGGGGACAGGGTTACAAGGTAGGAGTCCCCGTCGGATTACAACTAGGAGATCTCCCCTTAGAGATATAACGCACCCGACTAGGACTGTATATTCCTTCTATACAAGGCGAAGTCTGCCGAATCTAGCTATATCTCTAATTACAAGGCTAGGCCCATCCTCTATCCGAGTGGCCCATATGCTTGTCATGAGGTACCCGGGGCCCATGGCACCCACAGTAGCCCCCGAGACCTTCATAGTTGAGTCACAGCTGATGCCAAGTGCTCATCCTCCACGGTGAAGTCTTCCCGAGTGCATTGCTCCCGAGTGCTCTTTGTCTGAGTGCTGCTTCTCCCGAGTCCTGCTTCATGTCAGCTGGCAGCGAGGCTATGAAGGGCTCGATGTAGATGTTGGAATAGTGTGCGCCGAATAGGCGCACCTATTAGGTGTAGCCCCCGACTTTGTGCTTAATTGTGAAGACAATTAATCATAAAGTCAAAGATCTTTAACCTGGCAGTCTTTCCCGAGTAGTATACTACTGGTATATGAGACTCTTCGGTATCATGTCAACCGGAATATGATTTATAGTCTTGCCGAGTAGGATACTACTCGTATATAGGACTCTTCGACTTCATGTCAGTCGGAATATGCGTTTATAGTCTTGCCGAGTAAGATGTTACTCGTATATGGGACTCTTCAGCTTCATGTCAGCTGGAAAAGAGGTTTATAGTCTTTCCCGAGTGGCGTCCCACCCAGAAGTTAGACTCCTCCGCATCATGTCAGCGGGAATGAGAAATTTATAGTCTCTCCCGAGTAGTGCACTACTCGAAAGTTAGACTCTTCAGCGTCATGTCGGCTGGAATAATGTTACTCATGGCAACTGGTGGCCACGCATGTAGGCCGAGTACCACTTTATGAAAATAAATCCATGGCGTGGTCAGGTGTACCCGAGAAAGATACCTGCATCCCCAATTTTAATGAAGACTAGCTTGTGATCCTTGTAAGGATATATCCTCGAGACCTGGTGGATAAAACAGATACCCAAACATATATGTTTAGCAATAAGGCTTTCATGAAGCATATCTGTTTACCTCATCAGTTCCTGTGGGTAGCACCAGCGCTATAATTTCAACTCAGCCTGCGGGCGGCCCACATGGAGCATGCTACTGTAGGAACTCATATCTTGGTGGCTGCTACCAAATAGCTGGCCTGAGCCGACCTATCCGGCATAGCTCTATAGAAGTATCATCCATCGCCTGTCAGGATGAGTTTTTTGGTGTCGGTAACCGCAATCAGCCAGAGAAATCCTTATTCGCAAGCCTTTCCGACTTACGTTCTGGATGCAAACTGGTTGCCACGTAAGCCTGAGTGGGTATAATGCAGGATCTGCTTGCCCTCCTCAGGTGTGACACAGTGCATGAGAACTCCGGATGCACTTTGACGATGTAAGTCTTCTCTGACTTGGGTAAAGCCGAACAAGGTACTCGAACCTTGCATTAGCAGAGGGTTCGGCTGGCGACCCTCATGGGGCGTACCCTATCCAACAGAATTATAGCCAAGCCAGGCACCCGAACCTTGCATTAGCATAGGATTCGGCTAGCGACCCTCATGGGGCGTACCCAACCTGACAGAACCGTGACCAAATAAGGTACCCGAACCTAGCATTAGCGTAGGATTCGGCTGGCGACCCTCATGGGGTGTACCCTACTTAGCCGAGTGGTATACAGCCCCGACTGGCGCAAGTACTCGGTGAGTAGCCCTCATGGAGCATCCCGAGTGTATTTTGGCAGACTTGTCCAGCCCCCGAGCGTAGGAGATGGGCTCGCAGCCCTGAGTTCCTGTCACGCGTATCCGGAGCTGGGCCTGCAATATAAAGATATCGGATAAGTAGCATCTGATGATGGAAACAATCATCCGAATTAAATGTATTTTACAATGTATGTAAATACGTGTTCTTCCTCTTTTTGATATTAATTTCCTCGAGTAGTTGACCCCTTACGTTTAAGCACTCTGCCCGACTAGTCATAGCCCCCTAGCGTCGGGAGTTGGCTCATGGCTCTTTCCCAGGCACGCGTTTTGGGTGACTTGAGTTCGTCTTACATGGAGCAGAGTTTCACGGATCGAGATTTATGCTACTCGAGTACTTTTGTAATCATTTAAGAGCAAAAACGGAAAAAAAGTAAATGCGCAGCTTGTACACCTATTAGGTGTAAGCGGCTGTGGCACTAGCAAGGCCGAGTGAGGAGATGTTTATCAGAAAGCGACTTAGCTGTTCGGTATTTGGGAGTGGGGATGCCATCCTCGTGTTTGAGCTTGTGAGCCCCCGAGCATGTCACTTGTTGTTCTGATAATCCTCAGTTGTTGAAGGTCAAAGGCGGTTGTGACCGACTGCCACAATGGAGCCGTCTGACTTGCGTTTGCGATTCCCAGCTTTAGTCGGGACCGCGTCGTCGGTGTCGTCCCGCTTCTTCTGTCAGGGTGACTTGTTGTCATCGAGGGCCTCGGCAACAGCGTGGGCCGAGTCGGCGTACTTGTTTGCCATGTCGAATAGGGCCTTGACAGAGTTGGGAGGCTTCCGCGTGAATTTATCGATGAACGAGGTGTCTTTGACTCCTTTTCGAAAGGCGGCGATGACGACCTCATCCTTGATGTTTGGGATCGAATTTTTCTTCTCAGAGAACCTCTTGATGAAGTCACGAAGAGACTCGTTCTTCCTTTGATGCAACTGATATAAGTCGTGCTCGGAAGATGGCCTCTCGTATGTTCCCTGGAAGTTGGCGATGAAGCGTTCCCGGAGTTCTCCCCAGGAGCCGATTGATTGCTTGGGAAGTCCTGTTAGCCATGTCCTCGCTGAGTCGGCTAGAGCGACTGGGAGGTAGTTAGCCATGACTTTGTGATTTCCCCCAGCTGCTCGGATCGCCAGAGTGTAGACCGTGAGCCAGGACTCGGGATTGGTCTTGCCATCGTATTTGTTGATGCCTGCAGGCTTAAAGCCGACTGGCCAGTCGACCTGTCGTAGTTCCTGGGTGAAGGCCGGTATGCCTTCGTCTTCATGAGGACTCCGACCCCGACTACGGCGGCGAAACCGCTCGTGGTGGAGGCCGAAACGCTCGTTCTCGTCTTCCAGTTGGTGTCGCTCATCTTCTTCTCGTTCGCGGCGCCGAGCATTGGTGTCCTGCCGAAGATCACGCCATAGTTGGCCTCGGAGATCCCGGTTGTCCCGACGGTCACTTCGACGTTGCCGGTTGTTGTTTGGGTTGCCGAGTGACGTTTGGTGTGACTCCGTGGGCAGCCGACTAGAGCCGGCCGCTCGGCGTCGCTTTGAGGTAGACGAGACTGCCATTGGGGATGCCGACCGATTGGTCGGTATGAGGGTATCGCCCGACTGTTGGTGCTGCTGACATGCAGCAGCGGTAAGCATGGCTTTTATCCTTGCGATGGTCGGGGTGGCCTGGTGATCAGGCCCAAGCTGGATCGTGTCTAGTAGGGTTGCGGCGGCCACGATGTTCTGTTGTGGCGTGACGAAGACGTCGTGGTCGCCGACTTTTGTTTGGAGGGTTTGTTGCTGAGCGGTTCACCCAGCCCTGCGTAGGTCGTCGTTGCGGGCGCGCAGGCGTCTTGCTTCTTCCTCCTGTTGTTCTCGCAGTCGGCAGGCCTCCTCCTCTTGTTGTTCGTGTAGTCGGCGTGATTCCTGAGTAGGAGTGGAGCCTTTGGATGCCATGAAGATTTCTCGTGGCGGAGAGAAGCTTGCCGAACTGCTGTCCGACTTAGAGTCGGAATCCGACTGGGAGTCGTAGTCCGACTGAGAGTCGTAGTCGGAATAGTTGATGGGGATGGGTGTAACTCCGACCTCCCTAGATCCGATCTTGAGCGGCTCGGAGCCGTATCCGAGTCGAACTCCAGGGGATCGGGTTTGCCGCGTCGGATGTAGATTGTAGATATCCGCGGCGTCGCCGAGCCCGAACGGGAAGTTGACGATCTCTTCCCTTTTCGGCCCGATCTCGGCCAGCTCAGAACCGAGTCCGAGTCGAACACTGGAAGGAAGAGTTGTCCCTAGACTCGGGCGTATTGGAGATCGCCGCAGCACATCGGTGACGGTTGCCGCAGCATCTTGTAGGCCGTCTGGCGCGGAGTCGGCTGGTTCCTCGACCGGTTGGATCGGGTCCGTGTCGGCCAAGGTGAGATCGCCGATCATGTCGGCGACGAAGTCGAGGCTTCTGAATGATATTGTATCTCTGGGAGAGAAATTGCCGCCGTCGACTCCGGTTGCTGGATCCATCGAGCTTGTAGATGAAGATCTCGCCAAGACCCCTACCTGGCGCGCCAACTGTCGATGTTTTACACCGGCAATAAATATATGGGGCTACTCGGCGGATGGAAACTCGGTGGATTGCAAAGGAACACAAGGAGATTTATACTGGTTCAGGCCCTCGATGTGAGGTAATACCCTACGTCCAGTTATGGTGGTATTCCTTTGAGGATTGATGTTTGCTTCTATGAGCTCGTGCCCTCAGGGGGCACCCTGCCTCCCCTTATATACTGGGGGACAGGGTTACAAGGTAGGAGTCCCCGTCGGATTACAACTAGGAGATCTCCCCTTAGAGATATAACGCACCCGACTAGGACTGTATATTCCTTTCTATACAAGGCGAAGTCTGCCGAATCTAGCTATATCTCTAATTACAAGGCTAGGCCCATCCTCTATCCGAGTGGCCCATATGCTTGTCATGAGGTACCCGGGGCCCATGGCACCCACACCCGGGAACCTGCTGGTGCTCGCATTCGGATCGGCAGAATAAACCAATCGGCTAGCCCCTAGCCGATAGTAACAGTAATGCAGGCAAGAATGCACAACAAGGCAAGCAGTATAATCGGCTGTATTTAATAAGGGATAACTTATCGGCTAAGCACTCCGATAACAACATCGCATAAAACCCATCGGCTTATTAAGAATAACGTTATTATTCAGTCTAGTAGATCGGACCTAACCGTTGCAGCACAGACTGATAATAATAACGAAGTCTCGATAAGCTGATGGACCTGATGCGATCGTGATGCTAAAACATGATAACTTACCGGCTATGCACCCCGATAAGACGCTTGCACATAAAGCATCGACCTAGCAGGACCGATTTATCGCTAGCAGTTTAGTAGGTCGGACCTAACCGATGCAGCACAAACTGATGATAAATCGCTCCCAGTAAGCCGATACGATCTATGCATACGTGATGTGATATACCTAATCAATCTATGAGGTCCAACTGAACTGATGCAGCCATAGATAAAGTAAATATATCGTGGTAAGCCGACTACCATAAACCGACTAGAATATCGGACCCAACTGAGGAAGTCCTAGCCAATAGGTAGCCGGGGTGACGAGACTTACCCTCTCGCAGGAGGTCGGACCTAACCGATGCAGCCCGGCTCGAGAAGCAAGATCCCGTCGGAAGGGTGGCGATGCGCCGAAATTGTATTGATCGAGTGATATCTTACAAGGTCCCCGGGCGTACGTATTTATACCCCGAGTTACACGAGTCCTTATTGGACACGGTACATTATTTCCTAATTATAACAGAAAACGCTAACAAATCCTGACCGGACACGAGGTCAGGTTTCCTAAAGACAAACACTTGCCTAATTAATAGGTACAGTAAACAACTGCCAAACAACAGTCTTCACGGCTCCCTCCCGGAATCGGTCTCTTCTGGATCAATTTCCGCCAGTTGACTGCAATTTCCCCTTTGACCGAATCTAACACAGGGCCTTACCAAATTTTGGCGTTAACACAAGCCTACCGGGATCGAGAAATATAACGGCAAAACCAACCCCGAGTCTTGGCTTACCGTATACACTCTGGCAGTTCGAGCTGCCGGAGGCGACCACAAAGCCATAGCTAACTACCTCCCGGTCGCCTTGGCCGACTCTGCGAGGACATGGCTAACAGGGCTCCTAAGGCATTCAATTGGCTCCTGGGGGGAACTCCGGCAGCGCTTTATAGCCAACTTCCAAGGGACTTACGAGCGGCCATCTTCTGACCATGACCTCTATTAGCTGCACCAGAAGAAGAACGAGTCGCTCCGAGAGTTCATCAAAAGGTTCTCCGAGAAGCGCAACCAGATCCCCATGATCAAGGACGAGGTCGTCATCGCCGCCTTCCGCAAGGGAGTCAAGGACGCCCCGTTCATCGCAAAATTCACTCGGAAGCCTCCGGCCTCTATCAAGGCCCTCTTCGACATGGTGAATAAATATGCCAACTCAGCAGAGGTGGTCGCCGAAGCTCTCGACGAGAAGAAGGAGTCTCGGCAGAAGGACCAAAAGGAGAAAGCCAACAACGAGCAATCACAGAACAAGTCCGGCAGCCGCAAGCGAAAGTCGGACAACGAGGTGGCCAACATGGAGCGCACTCGGTCACAGGCCCCAAGAAACAACAAATACCAGAAAGTGATGAACGGGCCTTGCCCCTTCCATCCCAAGGGCAAGCATGCGGCTAAAGACTACTTCATGCTCAAGAAGTTTGCTTCCAAGCAGGCTACATCATATGGCACCGACAAGGACAAAGACAAGCCAGATGTGGGTCTAACCGACGATTTTCAAGATCCTCAGGCTGAGCTCAACCACATCTTCGAAGGGCCGACTGCGTATGAATCCAAGAGGAAGCAGAAGCTGACAACACGCGACATCAACGCAGTCTCTACATCTGACGCCCCCCAGTATTTGCGCTGGTCAGAGACGTCTATCACGTTCAACCGCGCAGATCATCCAGATCGGGTTTCTCACCCGGGATGCTATCCACTCGTCCTGGACCCGGTTGTCAAAAATATCAAGTTGAAGAAGGTTCTCATAGACGGAGGTAGTGCGCTTAACATCCTCTTTGCCAAGACCCTAGATGAGATGAAGATTCCTCGTTCAGATTTGCGGCCGAGTACGGCGCCCTTCCACGGGATAATCCTTGGGCTTTCTTCAACTCCACTTGGGTAGATAACTTTGCCAGTCACCTTCGGCACCCGGGATAACTTCCGGACTGAAAACATCTGCTTCGAAGTCACCGACTTCGAGACTGCGTACCACGTGATACTCGAACGACCGGCGCTCACCAAATTCATGGCAATACTGCACTATACCTATATGGTGCTCAAGATACCCGGGCCAGCCGGAGTTCTTTCTCTCCACAGCGACGTCAAGCAAGCCTTCACCTACGACAAGGTGAGCTGTGAGTTGGCTCAATCACAAGAGGCGGTAGATGGACGCAACAGCATTTGGCAAGTCATCACAACTGACATCGAGGACGATCAAGTTCTGGCAAGGAAAGCAGCGAAGTCGGGAATTTCAGCGGACTCTGACACAAAGAAGATCCCCCTGGACCCTTCCGACCCCTCCAAGACTGCTCTAGTCAGGACCAGACTCGACCCCAAATAGGAAGACGCGCTCGTCACCTTCCTTCAAGACAACAAAGATATCTTCACATCGAAACCGTCCGATATGCCGGGCGTACCGAGGGAGGTGATCGAGCACACCCTCAATGTCAAGACAGACGCCAAGCCAGTCAAGCAATGGCTATGGCACTTCGCACAAGACCGGAAGGATGCTATTCGGGAGGAGATAACCAACCTCCTCGCAACCAGGTTCATCAAAGAGGTCTACCACCCAGATTGGCTAGCAAACCCAGTTTTGGTTCGGAAGAAAAAGGTAAATGGCGCATGTGCGTCTACTACACCGATCTAAACAAAGCGTGCCCCAAGGACCCGTTTGGTCTATCGAGAATAGATTAGGTGGTTGATTCAACTGCGGGGTGCGAACTTCTCAGCTTTCTCCACTGTTACTCGGGATACCACCAAAAGCCTGAAGGAGGAGGACTGCCTAAAGACATCTTTCATCATGCCATTTGGCGCATACTGCTACATCACCATGCCGTTCGGTTTGAAAAACGCTGGAGCAACGTATCAACGAGCAATTCAGCAGTGTCTTCACACTCAGATCGGGCGCAACGTGGAAGCCTACATCGACAACGTGGTGATCAAGACTAAGTCCAAAGAAGACCTCATCGCTGACCTTGAAGAAACTTTTCAAAACCTTCGGAGATTCAAGATGAAGTTGAACCCAGAAAAGTACGCCTTCGGTGTGCCATCCGGCAAGCTACTCGGCTTCATTATATCACATCGCGGCATCGAGGCCAACCCGGAGAAAGTCAATGCAATCATGAACATGGCACCCCCGACTAGCTAGAAGGACGTCCAGAAGCTGATAGGCTGCATGGCGGCACTCAGTAGGTTTATTTCCCGACTAGGCGAACGGGGCATGCCCTTTTTCAAGCTACTGAAGAAAGCAGACAATTTCCAATGGACTGTCAAAGCCCATCAAGCCTTCGAAGACTTCAAGAAATTCCTCACATCACCACCCGTGTTAGCGTCACCCATGCCCCAAGAGCCACTAATGCTATACCTGGCGGCAACTACTCAGGTAGTCAGCACGGTGCTGGTGGTCGAGTGACCCGAGTCGGGTCATATACAAAAAGTTCAATAACCAGTCTACTTTGTCAGCGAGGCCCTAGTCGACTCAAAGATGAGATACTGCAGGTCCAGAAGCTGCTTTATGGCCTACTCATCACTGTCCGGAAGCTTGTGCACTACTTCCAATCGCACCAAGTCATGGTGGTCACAACGTATCTACTCGGGGACGTCCTGCATAACCGTGAGGCTACTGGCCGAATCGCTAAATGGGCACTAGAGTTGATGGCGTTCGATATCACCTTTCAGCCATGGACAACAATAAAATCACAAGCTCTAGCCGACTTTGTGGCCGAGTGGACAGAAGTTCAATTGCCTACATTAACAGCGAAGCTAGAGTACTGGACAATGTACTTCGACGGTTCTCTACGAATCGGCGGTGCCGGGGCTAGAGTCATGCTAACCTCCCCCACCGGAGAAAAACTCAAGTATGTCCTTCAAATTTACTTCCCGGCTTCCCACAATGTCGTCAAGTATGAGGCACCCATCCACGGGCTCCGCATTGTTATATCACTCGGCATCCGTCGACTGGTTGTGCGTGGAGATTCCCAACTCGTGGTCAATCAGGTCATGAAAGATTGGACATGTCTCAATGATACAATGACAGCATACTGTCAGGAGGTCCGAATGTTGGAAGACAAGTTCGACGGGCTGGAGATAACACATGTCCTACGACAATATAACGAAGCAGCAGACGAACTGGCTAACATAGGATCCAAGAGAGAAGTGGTCCCGACTGGGATCTTTGTCGAGCAACTCAGGGAGCCGTCAGTCAAGAAGAAACCAGTGCCAAAGTAGTCGGGAGGCGAACCTACCCCAGCGACAGACGAGGTACTCATTATATCCCAAGATTGGCGAATTCTTGTTCTCAAATTCCTCCTAGATGACGAACTCCCAGAAGATCGCACTCAAGCCGAGCGTCGAAGCAAAAGTTTCCTCATAGTCGGAGAAGACCTGTACCGAAGAAGTGCATCCGGTGTCCTCATGTGCTGCGTCACCACCGAAGAGGGCAAGTAGATTCTGCAATCAATCCACTTGGGCGTATGTGGCAACCACGCCGCATCCAGGACGTTAGTCGAAAAGGCTTACCGACAGGGATTTTTCTGGCCAACAGCAGTAACAGACGCAAGAGACATTGTTCGCACATGCAAGGGTTGTCAGTTCTATGCACGACAAACAAATCTTCCAGCCCAAGAACTCCAAACAATCCCAATCTCTTGGCCCTTTGTAGTATGGGGGCTTGACATGGTCGGGCTGCTCAAGAAAGCACCAGGAGGGTTCACACACTTGTTCATCGCAGTGGATAAATTCACAAAGTGGATTAAGGCGAAACCCGTTGCTACCATAACCGCGGCATGAGCAAAGGACCTCATCATGAGTATATTATACCGCTTCGGGGTTCCTAACCACATCATAACAGACAACGGCACTCAATTCACCAGCGGCGTGTTTCAAGATTTCTGTGACGACTTTGGCATCAAGATCTGCTATGCATCCGTGGCACACCCGCAGAGCAATGGGCAGGATGAGCGTGCCAATGGTATGGTCTTACAAGGCATCAAGACAAGGATATTTGACAGACTACAACCATACGTGGGCCGGTGGATACAAGAACTCCCATCCATTCTCTGGTCTCTCAAAACCACGGCTAGTCGGGCAATAGGGCAATCCCCTTTCTTTCTAGTCTACGGTGCCGAGGCTGTGATACCAACTGAGTTAGAGTTCGGCTCTCCACAAGTTCGGGCTTACTCAGAAGGCATCTCCAATAGTACCCGATTGGTCGAACTAGATCAGTTGGAAGAAGCTAGGGACATCGCAACCATCCAGTTGGCAAGGTATCTTCAAGGCCTACATCGTTATCACAGCCGAAATATCCGTGGCCGCACCTTTTTGGTCGGGGACCTCGTTCTGAGGAAAATACAAACCACCAAAGACAGGCACAAACTATCCCCCTTGTGGGAAGGGCTGTTCATCATTGCTGAAGTCACTCGGCCAGGCACCTACCAGTTGAAGACTGAAGACGGTGCCCTAGTCAACAACTCATGGAATATAGAACGGCTATGTCCTTTCTATACCTGAGTTTTATATATCTTCATGTGTACAGTTTTCCTCTGACTCACTACCTTGCTTGTTCCAAACAAGTAGTGAGTCGGGGGCTGCATGTATTATATGTGCCTTGTCAATAATATACAAGCCTGTTCTACTTAAGTTACGAAGTTTTGCAATGACTCTATTATGTTTGCCCGAGTATAAGCTTCTTGCGGTGAACGTTTTTATTAAGGTCGTATCGACCAACTCGGCGTAGACTACACAGTCGGGTAAGACTAATGACAACTGAGTAAAAGCTTAAAGCTTGGCGGCATTGCACATATATTTACACATGTCCTTACAAAAGTTCATATACACCGACTACATGATGGACTGTTTTTATACATCCAGGTTTCGGGTGATCTCCTCTGCAGTCGGCCTCGCTTGGGCTATCAACTCCAGCGCCTCCTCAGGTGTCGTCTCCTCGGCGAAACCCTCCCCGATGGCTTCAAGATCTGCCCTAGGGTAGATCGCCTTCGTCATCGCCAGGGTTTGGGCCACGCCGTCAACGATGCGCTCGTCCAAGTGTCTTTTCAGGACACTCAGGGCTTCACGAAGGCACGCCTGCACCTGAGAACTTGTGTTGGAGCTGGTTCCCACGTAGTGAGGATCCATATTGTCAAGGAGCCCTTTCACGGACTCGGCAAGGATCTCCCATGACTCCTTGACAACCTTCATCTCCTCTGCAAAGGCTCGAAACTGGATTTGGGCATTGACTCTAGCAGCTGCCTAGGTTCATCAACAAGTAAACTTGTTAAGTCAAGCTGCAGATGGAGTACCTAATGGATCGGACAAGATCATTGTCAGGGGAAAGACGTACTTTCGTAGTCAGCCTCCCACTTGGCTATGGCTTTCTCCAGTTCGACCTTCTCCTTCTTGAGCTTGGCGTAGGCCTTCTTCAAGTCAGCTTTTTCTGCCTCAAGCTCGGCTTTGGCTTTTGTTAGGTCGGCCTTGTCCTTTTCAAGGTCGGCCTTGGCTTGCTCGGCCTCCTTCAGCTGGGCTTCCCCCTTGGTTCGGGTCTTCAACTCGACTTTGAGGGCTGCACATTAGAACAGTCCAGAACTTAACGTTGCAGTCAAGACACAACTGGGCAGTCGGAAAATAATACAGTTGGAGGATTATACTAACAGATTAGCTGGGAAGACATGTTCGGGAGTGTAACACCCTAAAATTATCCCTATATAAAATATTATGAAAAAGGAATTTTTAGAAATTAAATTAAAAGTCTCAATGAGTGAAAAGAATAAAATCAGAGGAAATTCTAAAAAAATGGGCTTGAAAATAATTTTATAAAATTCTTTGCTTAATTATTTAATTTCTGGAATTTTCTAGGAATTAATTGATTAGGGGAAGTATTTTTGGCAAAATAAACAAACTCACAGCATTAAAACAAAAAGAAAAAGGTTTTAAAAACCTCTCCACAGTTTCTGGGCCATTTCCGGCCCATTACTGTGCGTAGCCCGTTTCCTCTTCGCGTGCGCGTCGACCTGCGTCCGCTCGCGTCGCCCGCGGCCACCGATAGGTGGGGCCTGCCTGTCGGGTCGTCGTCTTCCTCCACCCGTGCGGCACTGTTGCACCCGAGCGCCGCCGCCGCAAATCCCACCTAATCCGCTCGCCTCGGACCCGATCTCTCCAAATTGGTTGAGGGAAAACCTCGCCCCTATCTCCTTGTACCTAATCCCCAAGAAACCAGAGCCAAATCGCGCATGGAGTGGAGACCTGAATCTTCCCGAGTCGGACCTCCAATCCCTAACCGGCGCCGCCACAAAACCTGTCGAGCCCGAGCCGGAGTCCGCCCCTCTCTGCCTTAAATAGCGACCTCGAGGCCCCTAGGATCGTTTTCGCCCTTTAGATCGAGCTCTAGCTAGCCCTAGCCATCTCCCAGCGTCTCGCGCTTGCTCCACCACCGTCGCCAAGCTTTGTCCGCGCGTCGCCGTCGCCCCAGCCGCTGTTCAAGCCTGCCACCGCCTCGGTTAGGTTCGCCGGAGCCTGTAGAAGCCAGGCTGCCGCCTTTTAGCCCTCGGGAACCGCCGGAACACTGCCGTCGACAAAGACCCGAAGCTTTCCGCCGCCTCAAGCTCGCCACCGGCCGTCTCCGTCGCCGTTCTTCGTGCCTTCACCCTCGGTAACGATCGCCTCGACCTCCTTTACCCTTTCCAGCTCTCCCCGTGCGTCGCCACGCCACCGATCGCCGTCGACCATCAGGTTTAGTGCCACCGCTGTCGTTGTAGCCACCGTGGCCGCCGACGTGGTCGCCGTGTAGGCGCCAGCTCGACACCACCTCAGCGCCGTTAGCCAATCCAATCGGGATTGATGTTAACCATCGGATCTTCTCGGTTAGATCCCATCCGTCCGATCACAGGGAGATTACCTTGACACGTGGCTAGATCGTGGCCGTCCGATCCATACCCTAGAACCCTAGCCGTCGGATTCCCCTCATGGACCACGGTGGACTTGATTCACCATGGACCCGCTGCCTCCCTCGCCGACAGTGGGCCCCACTGGTCAGCCGAGAGCCTCCTCTCTCCTGTGACATCATAAATCCCTTTTCCCGAATAGAATTAATTCAATTATGACGCAATAAATCGGATAATTCTTTTAAATAGGCTATAAAAGGGTCAAAACTTCTAAAAATCATAACTAATTCATACGAACTTGGATTGAGGTCGTTCAAGTCTCTAATTTCTCTAAAAATCATGAACTATCCATTAAAAATATAATACTATACTGTTCATGTGTGTTGATGTACTGTTTTTGCTTGTTTTGTTTATTGCCTGTAGCTACCGACGTTCAGGAAGTGACGCAGTTTGTCGAGGCAGGTGTTGAAGACTGTGTGGAGCTACAAGGCAAGTCACACAGATCCCCCTTTTCCCATTGAACATATTGTTCCTATGATTAAAGCTATGTTTTCATTCAACGCTGCATTTATTTTGGAATGTCATCGGGACAGGGAAACCTTAACCTTTGTTTATGGCCCCTTTGATTTGATTACTTGACACTGTGCCTATGGGATTAATTTTGACTAGCTACCTCTATTTACTGGTTAGTTAGAATAACTCTAGGACCCTGCTTAGCCATGCCTAGCAAATGATAGAATAACTTATGGGTTGTCACCATAACTCTTATACTACTATTCAGTCACATGAAAAGATGTTCCATTTACGACGGTGGTCATATGAGGACATTTTAATGGTTCACTAAAACTTGAATAAAAGGTGGGTTGCGAGCACCAGGGTTGGAATTATTGCTAGCGGTGCTCGTGACAGTTAAGGACCGGTTCGCGGACTACCTATTGCGAAGCAATACTCGTGCTAACCACAAGCTAGTATGGGTAATAGTGGGAACCAAAGTGTAGTACGTTCAACCAGGGTCCACCATGGTGTGTTGTGGCTGTGTCAATAAGACCACCATGGCTGCGTCAATAAGTCCATGTCTTGGGCGTTGGATCGTCTCCCAGACTAGGTATCTGATCAATCCTATCGGAGACTGGTGGTCCAACGGGTGGCTCCCTTATTGTGCGGGTTACATAGAGGGTCCTATCACAATTCCTTTCCGAGGTACCATGGTGGTATCAAGGGGCACAGTGATGTGCTGTGGAGTTGTGTCTTGTGGGTAAATTGGTACACCTCTGGCCAGAGTAAAACTATTCGAATAGCCATGCTCGTGGTTAATGAGCGGCCTAGCAATGTTTTCTGTGATTAGTCTCACACTATTCTTAAAACTTGATGGTTGAACAATGGAACATGTGTAGCTCCAGGTTGGAGTGGTTGGGCCTATACCGTTTTGGTGAGCGGTATAGTGTTGATCAATATTGCTATTTAACTAATGTTTTATTACTCTCTCAAAATGTTTTATTACTTGCTTTTACGCAAACTTGAGCTATATTATGCCTTCCTTTGTTATCCCGTGCATTTGCATACTTATTGTGTGGCTTGCGGAGTATTTCATGTACTCACCTTGCAATCAACAATCATCATTCAGAGGAGGACTACAGTGAAGAGGACTACTTGGAGGACTGAGTGGGAGCCCGGTCAAGTGCGTGGAGTGGGAATCGTCATGCTGTTATTTATTTATCCGATGTTAGAACCTTATTGTTTTAAGAGGTACCATTCGCCTCTGTAATAAATGTATACGCTATGTAAACAATTACTTTGATTATCAATGTTGTCATGTGTGCCTTGGTTGATTCCTGGACGAGGGTTTACACACAATAAAACTCCAGAATTTTGGATGGAAATTCTGGGCGTGACAAGGAGACTTACCTATAATCTTCCTGTTTTGGTCCCAATTCTCATTCCTGAGATTGTTGACGGCTTCCCTCAGCCAAGCTTCCTTCTCCTGGCTACGCCCCTCCACTTTGGCCTTTAAGTCTCGGAGTTGTTCCAGCTCTTGAAGCTGGGGGGCTAGCTGAGTCAGGACCTTGCCCATCTGCTCTGCGCGGTCAACGATCTTCTGCTCGGAGTAAAGACAGAGCACAAACAGAATAAAGCAGAATCAACTATCAAGACATCCAAACGACGAAGACCGACAAGAGCTTGTCACGACGAAAGTCTTACTCGGGCCCCTGGGCTGCGGCAATTGTGGCTTGAAGAAAATCCTCGTGCTCCTTCTTCGCTGCGGTTTCATCATGCTTGTACTTCTTCGCCACCTCATCAGAGGTTGTCCAGCGGAAGGTTCTTGGGAACTTGCGGGGAGGAGCCTCGAGCCTAGGGAGGTGAAGACGATGACGATGACGACGATGACGACGGCGACCAAGACAGCGACGGGGTCCTAGCTCTCGGCTCGGCGGCCCTAGGGGCTCCGGAGGTTGCCTCAAGGGTTGGAGAGATAGCTTCAGCATCCGACCCTTGGTCGGCCGGAGTCGGCAACCCTGCAGTCGGGACGATCTTGGTTCCCGCAACCGAGGTTGCCTCTGGCTCAGCAGGTGTGCTCGCTAGCACCGGTTCGGCTAGGGCCAGCACTGGCTCAGCGGGAGCTGGTGCTACAATAGGTGTGGTCGGCGTGGTCTCCTTGAGATCGATGTCGTCTCGCTTCCTGTGTAACAGATTAAATGCCAAGATGCTACCATGACGAACAAGATTTTCAGAAGACCCATAGCGACTTACCTCTTGGAGAACCTGAGCTTTTGCCCGGGACTTCTGGGAGTCGGCATTGGAAGGCCGCTGGCTGTTGGGCCTAAGGGCGCAGCTGTCGATGGCAGCGTTTCCATCCTAGTCGGCCCCATTACTGGTGTGGCCGGCTAGGGGGCTTGGGTACTCGGCGTTGCTGTCCTTGGGTTCGATGTTGTTGACCCTAGCGATGTTGGACCTGGCCTTGCACTCGACGCTGCTCTTCTTGGGCTCAATGTTGCTGAGCCAATGGCGCTGGTTCCTGTCTGGGGCTTGAAGGCCTGGGAGCTGTGCTGGTGGTGTCCCTGATCTTGAGGCTCCCAGCTGCGGCGCTCGGCCTGATAACCTTCTTCTTGCCCTCGTCTACGACAGGCCTTTTCCCCGCTCTCTTAGAGTCGGGTTGGGCAGCAGAAGAACTCCTCGGCCTCTTCTTCAACTTCACGGCCGACAACGGACGGGAGTCATCATCAAAGTCTTCGCACGACTACAAGCAATTCGACAATATATATCACACAATGCTGAGCAATTATGGATATACAATCTGCAGACATTCATCGCAAATGAAAAGCAAAGGTTACCCTTGGACGAGGTCGCTTTTGGCTATAAGCCGCAATGGAGCGCTCTTCGTTTTCTATTTTGATCACAGCACTGGAGAAGTAACCGAATAGCACTTCGGTCACCTTATGCTGATCGGCTGCATCTTGGCTTTCTCTGTCAGGGTCGTTTTTCCCCTGGTAGTCCCAGCAAAACTGGCTTCTCAGCTTCAGCGGCTGGATGCGCCGAGTCAGGAAGCGTCTGGCTACCCAGGGGCCGGTCAGACCGGCACTCTTCAGCTTCTCCAGCCTCTCCAGCAATTGATGTACTAGGCCCATCTCTTCAAAGGTTGGCAATGACGACCATTCAGATGTGACCACCAGAGGCAAACCAGCAAATGGAGGCAAAGAGGGTTCCAAATCAGAGCAATAGAACCACTCCCTATGCCAACCTTTCAAGGAGGATTTTAAAGGAAGATTGATATAGATTTTCTTCATCTCACTCCTGAGTTGGATGCCTACTCCTCCAATCACCTGAACCTTGCTCTTAGAGGGCTGGGGCTTGATGTGGAACAAATGTCTAAAGAAATTGAAGTGGGGTTCCACACCCAAGAAGCACTCACAGAGAGTTACAAATATAGAAATTTGTAGGACCGAGTTGGAATTCAGATTCACCAACTCCAGTCCGTAAAAAGTCAGAAGACGGCGGAAGAAATCAGAAGATGGAAGGAATAAACTGCGGTCGCAAAAAGAGATGAACATAACAGTCTCATTGGCCCGGGGTGCCGGAACTAATTCACCTTTTGCTGGACGCCAATGGATAACGTTGCGACTCTGCAGTCACAGTTGCTTCTCCAATCGCTCCAGCCTGGTCCAACCGCTGTCTAAAATCGGCCATGCCTCACCCGATGCCTCCATCAAATCTGAAGCTCTCAGCATGGTTAAGGGCAAGGAAATGTGAGGGAAAAAGTTGTCGGGGGCTTGGAATGACCAGAGGAAGGCGGAATCGCCTGAGTTTCTGTGAGGAAGAGCAAGCACAAGCAAACCCTAGCGAAGCGGGAGGCGAAAAGTTCGGCGCGAAGGCGGAAGACGAAACGATTGGATGAATGGGGAAGATGAGGGAATCTTTTCTCTCTCCCCCTTCCTTTATAGAGCCTGTGTCGACTAATGGGCTTGGGCCTGCATAGTCGGTACTAGGCCACCAAGATATGAGTTTCTACAGTAGCACGCTCAACATGGGCCGACTGCGGATTGTGTTAAAATCACGGTGTTGGTGCTACCAACAGAAACCGATGAGATAAACAAATATGCTTCATGAAGGCCTAATTGCCGAGCATATGTGTTCGGGTATCTGTATTATCCACTAGGTATTGAGGATATATCCTTGTAAGGATCCTGAGCTGGTCTTCATTGACAATGAGGATGCAGGTATCTCTCAAGTACACCTAACCACCTAATGGATTAAGTTTCATAAAGTGGTACTCGGCTTACATGCTTAGCCAACATTTGCCATGAGCAAATATTATTCTAGCCGACATGACGCTGAAGAGTCTAACTTCCAAGTGGGACGCCACTCGGGAAAGACTATAAATACCTTTTCCAGCTGATATGAAGCTGAAGAGTCTCACATACTAGTAGTATACTACTCGGGAAAGACTATAAACAATCATTCTGGCTGACATGATGCCAATGAGTCTCATATACCGGTAGTCTACTACTCGGGAAAGATTATAAACTCATTCCGGTTGACATGATACTGAAGAAAATTATACTACCAGTAGTACACTACTCGGTATAAACTGCAAGGTTAAAAATCTGACTTTATGGTTAATTGTTTTACAATTAAGCACAAAGTCAGGGGCTACACCTAATAGGTGCGCCTGTTCGACGCACACTATTCATACTTCTACATGGAGCCCTTCATAGCCTCACTGCCAGCTGACATGACGCATGACTCGCGAGAAGAAGCACTCGGACAAAGAGTACTTGGGAGCAATGCACTCGGGAAAACTTTACCGTGGAGGATAAGCACTCGGCATCAGCTATAACTCAACTATGAAGGTCTTAGGGGCTGCTGTGGAGGCCATGGGCCCCCGGTACCTCATGACAGGCATATGGGGCCACTCGGATAGAGGATGGGCCTAGCCTTCTAATTAGAGATATAGTGTAACCCGGCTGACTTTGCCTTATACGATAAGGAATACGCAGTCTTAGTCGAGAATGATATATCTCTAGAAGGAAATCCCTTGGCCGTATCTAGCTGGGATTCCTATCATGTAACCCTATCCCTCGGTATATAAGGGGAGGCAGGGAGCCCTGTGAGGGCAGATCATCAGAGATCACCACATAGACAATCACAAACTACCACCATAACCCTCAAGGGAATACATATCAACTGGACGTAGGGTATTACCTCTCATCGAGAGTCTGAACCAGTATAAAACTCCTATGTGTTCCTTTGCAATCCACCGAGTTTCCATCCGCCGAGTAGCCCCATATTCGTATTACCGGTGTAAAGCATCGACACTATCGACTTTAGGTCCGACGCATAGCCCCATATTCATTATTGCCGATATAAAACATCGACATGGTGGCGCCACTTGGGGGGTGATATGGCAGCTATGGGCTTGTCCACCGTGATGGGGTGGCTATTTCGCTCTAGGATATGGAGTGGACACCTAGTTGACCGGTTGGGCTGAGCCAAAAAATCGGAGACGCGCGGTCGAGCTTCAGCATGATTGCTTGCATGAAGTAGGAGTCGCTAGTAAGCCATAAGGCGGTGAATCCATTCCCGGGGCTCTGCTAGGCTTCCCTTATTTGGGATCCCTAGAGAAGAGGATCAAGTTAGCCCTTGCGAGTAAGTTGAGCGAGTAAGTTGTTTTGGCGAACTTTAAAGAAAAAACTCTCCTCCGTAAAAATTTCTTCTAAAAATACCAAACCCAACCGTTGCATAAAAGCTCTGCACGATATGTGGGGGGCGTATGTGGCCTCACTCAAGCCGTGGTGGAGAGAGCGAGGGAAGGAGAGGAGGCAGCGCTGGGCTGTCCACAAGGGCTGACAAGTGGGGCCTCAGACCTCTGGTCTACTGCAAGTGAAAGACATGGAGAATTCGAGGTAAAGTCTAGGTTCTTAAAGCACACATTTTTTGGCCACTCGATTTAAACCCAATTAATGTGAGGTAAAAATTATGACAAAATTTCTCTGAGTACAGTGATTCATATTGAGTATATCAGCCAAGAATCAAAGTCACCTGAATTATGGATTTAATGTGGTGAAATTGTGAATATGCCAAAAACACAGGAAATAAATTGCCCCGCAGAAGATGTACTCTTTATTACCGAGGTTACTAAATTTACATTTTTAAAAAAATTAGATATGTTATACCACCGAAGCCAACTACATACGTCTGGTTTGTAAGATCAAACAGTTAGCTCGATAGCTAGTCCTACTTTCGTGACCGAACAAAAAAATAGCAGAGGAAAAAAATGACACTAAATGAGTTGGGAGAAACCTAAAATATATAGTCTGGAACATTGAGTAGGAGAGCAAATAAACTATTTTGTAAATGGGCTATTTTACTGTAGAAGGAATTGAGACGTACCATTTTCTGTTATAAATTTTGGTAGTTTTCAGTATCTCTGAAACCTGGACCATAACATCTCTTTGTAAATAGATTGGTGACAGTTGGAGCTTCGCCTAATAGTCAGCTAGGAGCTTCTTTCCTGTCACTCATTTTATAGGTGGAGATCACTTGACTGCCACGCATGTCCGAGTGCTGAGCGTACCGTGCATCATTTTTTATCACCAGTCGAGAGCGCTGTATGGGAGATCCATTATAATGGACGGGTTCTTTCTTCATCATCAACGGTGTACATACCTTCAATGACACTGTAGCAGTGCAGCCTGCTCGGAATAAGGCAGCAGAAATACTGAGACGGTGGTGCTCATCAAATATCGGTTTCTAAACTCTAGAAATAAATCTCTATGTCTGATCATAGCTGGTTATATTTGGCAATAATGATTTGTGTTTGTTTGTTGAAGATATTGTCTGGAGTTCTAAGAATTTCCTTTATAAAGTAAAAACCTATGGTCTACTCATTAGTAATAATTGTGCCTGTTGTTTTGTTTTTGGATACGATGCTTTTGAAGGGTCTTCATTGTAGTTCACATGTTGCTTTAGTGGTGTATGAGGACGAACCTCACTTGTAGTTGTAGCCAGCATGTTCTCTTGTGTTTATTATTTTTCGTTAGCACGTTTTTCAAAATATAAAACGATGTGTTTTATAAAAACTTTCTATATAAAGGTATCTTAAAAAATTAAATAGATCTATTTTTCAAGTTTTAATAGTTAATACTTAATTAATCATGCGTTAATAATTTTTTTTACATACAGCAAGCCGTACGAAAAGCCAAAACAAACAGGGTGTTAGTCATGTCATTCTTCTTTTTTCTGTTTTTATAATACCTATAGGTTACCTACATCGTAGTTATACAGATTGATCTTAAAGTAATTATATTATTTTAATATAATTATCTAATATCAATAAAGCTAGCTTTTATCTTTAATATAAGCAGTGCAGCCTCATCTACGCGCCACGCCACATATTTTACCAGCACCAGATAGTAAGGATTTGGTACCAGCCCCACAGGCTGATCTATGCGGCACCGCTTACACTGTTCGAGTTAATAGAGGGACTCAAAGGCATCACTAGGACCCGTTTGTGGCAGCCCATTCGTTCGATGACTTCTGCTGCACTAACGGGCTTTCCATAGTCTGACAATGGATGGTCGCATGGACTTCCATTGAAAGTATCAATTATGTGCCACTGTTCTCCAGGATGAAAACTTGGCTATGTTTTCGTTAATTAGCTAGATCCAGCAATGCTAGCATTAGGTTGTCAATTCCTTGTTGAAGATGTTGTCTTGGAGCTGTGCCTCTCTGAGGTGAGAAATCCATGTCTGACATTCCCTAGCTTGACCTGACCACATTAGCATATTTGTGTTGTTTTTTGAAGGATTTGTGATGGAGAACTGATTTTTAGGCACATCTTTTAATTGATCTAGCCTTCACTGTTTTTTAAGATGCACATTAGCAGAATCCATGGCTGAATTTCCCTAGCTAGTCGACCTAGCCAACTTTGGAGATGTCAATTCATGATGTATTTCTGATGTCAAAAAAATAAAGATATGGTTAAGAATATAATCAACCTTGTAACACCCTGAAAATTCTAAAAATAAAAATCAGTAAAATTTTCAACTTTGTAAAACTTTTGCATCATGCTGGATGTTATTTTTGTCAGTGCTTACCAAAACCATAAATTGTCACAATGGAAATTGAATTGAAGTCCCACTTCTAAGTCGAGAATTATAATATACAAGAATATTGCATCTATTTCATAATTATAAAAACACAAGAAAACCACTGTCAGAGGATTAAACCTCGACGGCGGGAAATCGGGAGACCCCCCTTTTGAGATTCGGCCAGGGGAGTAGTTCTCAGGCGAAGCCGACTTCGGGTGGAAGAAGATGAATCAACGCTCGGGACAGAAACAGAGGGGCCCGAGTTGGAGACAGAAAGGTCCGGACCGTCCGAATCGGGTCTGAACCGTCCGATCTGTTGTGACCACGCGGGAGAGACGGGGGGATTTATACAGGTTCGGGCCGCCGGAGCGTAATACCCTACTCCTGTGTTTTGTACTATGAGAGAGAGAGAGATGAATGTGGAGCGGAGTTTACAAGGAGAACCCTGGGAGCTCGGAAGCTCACCGGGAACCCGGAGGTGGCGTCGGTCGTTCTACCAGCGACCGGACTCGAGGAAGGAGGAGGAGATCTCTGTTGTCTAAAACCGGAGCCTGAGCTGCCTGCGTTCGTCTACGGCATGGATCCTCCTTTATAGGCGAGGGGAGTCCACAGTGCCGGTACGCGGAAGGAGATATTTTCCGGTGAGGTCTCCTGTGCGCCCCTCCGCCTGCGACACCCATGCCGGAGTTGGAGGAGCGTCCCGTCGCCCCTGTCCGCCTGCAACGCCCACGCCGGAGTTGGAGGAATGTCCCGTCGCTCACCTCCCCGCCAGCCGTGCCCACGCCGGAGCAGGTATACAGCGGGCGGTAGAGTCGTGAGGATGTGATGGGGCATCTGGTCGTCTGGTCGACGGAGCGGGGAGACGTGACGGCGCACGCCTCAAGTCAAAAGGCTCTGACTGTGAACGGCGATTGCACAGTGAAAGGAGCCTCCGTAGTCAAAAAGGTTCTGACTGTACAGGAGCGGACGACAGGCGTGTCTTGTCACCTCATCGTTAATGTGGGTAGTTGGTCAACCGGTGCTGTCTAATAAGGAACCCGATCCAGGAGAGGCACTCGGGAGAAGCCGTAGCCGATCAACTCGGGAGGTGCCGATCCCGCCGAGGGAAGCCGATGCCGATCGCCTCAGTTGGGAGAAGCCGAGTCCCCCGTCGGCACCCGGGACTCGGGACCGAGGCAGTCGGCACCCGGGGCCCAGGGCCGGGGCAGTCGGCTCCCGGGACCGGGGGCCAGTCGGGGGAGAACCACTCGGGAGCGGGTGGTTCCCGGGCTCTAGGTTCTTAGCTGGAGAATAACCGTAGTCGGCTATCACTGGTGTAGATTGTGGACCCTGGTGGAGCTGACGTGGCTGAAGACCCACGCGTCCCCAGGGCATGTGGGACCCCCTGTCCTATCTTGTCGACAGTGGCCCCTGGCCCTGTTGCTCGGCCGGAACCACTCTGGGCAGGAACGGGGCTATGTCTTGAAGAAATGAGGGGACGCGGGGTCCGCCTGGTTTGCCATGGACCTCCCGAGAAGGAAGCGTCTGGTCCCAAGAGGCCGGGCTCGCGTCTCGGGGGTGTGCGTTCACTGCGCGCGAGGAGGTCGCGGTAGAGTCCGCTGCCCCGGAAGCAGGGTTCCTCAACCGCGGCGAGCGCCTTGAAGAGCCGATGTTTGACGAAGGGGTCAAGGAAGAGGCCGGTTTTCTTCTGACGCCGTCCGGGGCCGCCTCCCGGGCCCGGGGGCCCTTCGTGCCCCCGAGTACTCCCCTTCCGTCGTCACCCGAGGTCCGGTCAGAAGTACTCCGGTGACGCCCCCCGTACGATCAGGGCCTCGCTCGTGCTTACGCTTGGCCTTTTGCCTGTCTGGTACAAAGAGAGACATTTGTATATGTATGTGATTATGTTTATATTTTCGCACCTTGGCCTATTGTGTTTTTTGGAGGTTGCTGTCTTCTGGGGCTCGGGGGCTCGTGTCCGGGAACGTCGTGCACCGGCAGCGAGAGCCGAGAGCCCAGAACAACCGTAGAGTCTGAGGTCCCCCTCGGGTCCTGGTGCGGCAACCTGCCCCGGGAACTCGGTTTCCGGGAGCAGCGAATTGTGATGGTGGCCCGTCCCGAGAACCCGGTTCTTGGGGCCGCGAACAACCGGGCGCGAGGCTTGCGGAGTGGCGAAATCTGTAGATTTGACTCCCTTAGTCTTCAGCATCCGGGGGCCCCCCGTATCGCGGGGATGGGCCGCTCGACGGTGCCCGGGGTCGCCGGCCAGCGTAGTACCCAGCGCCTCGGACTAATGGTCGGGGAGGAACTGGCCAGACCAGGCACCGCAGCCCGCCCTAGGAATCTAGGCTGGCCCGACGGGGGGCAGCGCTCGAGACCCCGGGGAATCGTCGGTACCCGAGGCATGGTCCATGACCCGGCCACCAGGCCTTGGCGACAGGGGCTCCGCTAGTCGGCGGCCCCCGGCCCCCGTCGAGACTTGGAGAGCCCCTCCCCTGATCCCGCCGGGGACAGGTCTATCCTGCACACGATGCACTGTGAGAGTATTCGGTCCGTTCCCTTGTCCCTTCCATGCTACGAAGCGTGACATCGACCGCTTCCCGAAGGCGTCCCCCCAGGGGGCGGGACTGTCACGAACGCAACACCCGGAAAGGAAAAAAGGGACGAGCCCGGAAATAATGATAAAAGTGTTGATTATGGAAACGAATGTACATGGGGGGCCCCGGCCAGCATAGCACCCGGCGCCTCGGGCTGGTGGTTGGGAATGAACTGGCCAGACCGGGCACCGCAGCTTGTCCCGAGGATCTAGACCGGCCCGACGGGGGGCTAGGCCCGAGACCCCGGGGGACCGACGGCGCCCGGGGCGCAGTCCACGGCCCGGCCACCAAGCCCCAGCGACAGGGGCTGCGCTAGTCGGGCGAGCCCCCGGCCCGGGAGGCATGCAACTTACCAGATATGGCTACCGATAAATTGGCCCGGAGGCCCCGACGGGGGTGCGACTTGGTGTACGACATGGTTTGGTATACGCCGGGGTCCGGGGCCCGGGCTTACATATGGTACCGGAATCCGGGGTTCCGGGCTTGGAACGTACGGGGACGATTTCCCGGGAGTTGCCCTCGCCTGGTTGTGGGTGTTCGGTTTATCGCTCCCTGTTGAGGTTGTCCCGGGCGCCACGTTCCTAGGCTCGCACTCGCCTTGGCGAGGCCACCCTGGTTCGGGCTCCACGGTGTCGGGCCCCGAAGGCGGATCTCGGGCCACGCGCTTTTGGTGCGGGGGGCCCCGGGGACCCGGGGGCCTGACTGGAATATGGTACCGGGATCCGGAGTCCCGGGCTTGGAATGTACGGAGACGATTTCCCGGGAGTTATTCTCGCCTAGGCGAGGCTGTCCGGGTATCACACTCCGTTGAGGTTGTCCCGGGCGCCACGCTCCTAGGCTCGCACTCGCCTTGGTGAGGCCACCCTGGTTCGGGCTCCGCGGTGTCAGGCCCCGATGGCGGGTCCCGGGCCACGCGCTTATGGTGTGAGGGGCCCAGGGACCCGGGGGCCTGACTTGAATATGGTGTGATATGTGCCGGGATCCGGGGCCCCGGGCTCGGATATGGAACCAGGACCCGGGGTCCCGGGCTTGGAATGCTCTGGGTGTCGCGCCCCAAGACGCGCAATCGCCCCGGCGATTTTGCCCGAACACTGCTCTGGTTCAGGCCCCCCAGAGTTGGTCTCGGGAGATTGCCCCGGAGTGGGTGTCGAGTTTGGACCGTCCGTTCCGGAATCGGACCGTCCTAACCCCGACGATCGGACCGTCCCCTTAGGGGTCGGACCGTCCGACCCGCAGCAATCGGGCTCAGTCTGCTACCGCTCCGGACGGAACTTCTCGATATGCTCGGTGAAGGATTTTGGAGTCAAAAATTATGCTTGAAATATTCATGGTGACACCATGGTGGCGGCCCCCGGCCAGCGCTGAGACTAAGAAGAGTCCGGCGCTGGCCCGAGCATCCCGCAACTTACAGAATGCGCCTATGGATAAAACTTGCGAAGATGCTCGATGTTCCAGGGGTTGGGAAGCGGGGTCCCATCCTCCTGGACCAGTCTTACCGAGCCCGGCCGGGGAACACCGATCACCAGGAAGGGGCCTTCCCACATGGGGGAAAGTTTATTCCTTCCGGCACGCGTGAGAACACGGCGGAGGACTAGGTCCCCGACCTGGAGTGACCGGGCCCGGACCTTACGCTGGTGATAGCGTTTAAGGCATTGCTGGTAACGAGCGACGCGAAGCGAGGCGCGCCGCCTTCGCTCCTCGAGGAAGTCGAGGTTGTCGAGGTACATGCTGTTGTGGTCGGGGTCGTCGCTGTAGCGCTCTACCCGGGGAGAGCCGAAGGTCAGCTCCGACGGCAGCACAGCTTCGGCCCCGTACACCAGGAAGAAAGGGGTCTCCCTAGTGGCCCGGCTTGGCGTGGTACGGTTCGCCCAGAGCGCGGCCGGAAGTTCGTCGATCCACTTGACGCCATGCTTTTTGAGCTCGTTGTAGGATCTAGTCTTGAGGCCCCGCAGGATCTCGGCATTTGCCCGCTCGGCCTGCCCATTGCTAGCCGGATGGGCAGGGGAGGCGAAGCAGAGCTTGATACCAACGTCGGAGCAGTACTCGCCGAAGAGCTCGCTCGTGAACTGCGTGCCGTTGTCGGTGATGATGCAGTTAGGGATTCCGAAGCGGCTGGTGATCCCCCGGATGAACTTGAGCGCCGAATGCTTGTCGATATTGATCACGGGGAATGCCTCCAGCCACTTGGTGAACTTGTCGATGGCGACATATAGATGTTGATAACCCCCGGCTGCACGGGGAAAAGGGCCGAGGATATCGAGTCCCCAGACCGCGAAGGGCCAGGACAGGGGGATCACCTGGAGGGCTTGTGCCGGCTGGTGACTTTGTTTAGCATGAAATTGGCAGGCGCGGCAGCGCCGGACAAGGGATCGAAATGCGGCGTGATTGCCACATTCCCCTTCGTGGATGTCGGTGAGGATCTTGGCGCCGGTTTCACGCGGAATGCACTTGAGCAGGACACCGTTGGCGCCGCGTCGGTAGAGGTCCCCTTCTACCATGACGTAGCGTTTAGACAAGCGGGCGATTCTTTCTGCTTCCGCGTCGTCTTCTGGGAGATGCGCTCGAAGGAGATATGCCCGGATTTCATCCATCCAGGGAGGCGCGCAGGGTACGGCCACGAGGATCAAATCCTGGGACCGGGAGCGCGTGTCTGGTTTGGCTCCGGGCTCGGGGGCGGCCCCCGAGATCCCGGGGGAGCGTGCCGAGGGAGCCTCGAGGGCTTCCTGGAAGACCCCCGAGGGGACCGGCGCCCGCGAGGAAGCCAGTCTTGAGAGCTCGTCGGCGGCGAGGTTGCGACAGCGAGGGACGTGGCGAAGCCTGAGGTCGTCGAAATGGCGCTCGAGCTTCCGCACTTCGTCCACATACGCGGCCAATTGGGGATCCAATGTCTGGTACTCCCCGGACACCTGGTTGATGACGAGCTCGGAGTCGCCTTGCGCGCACAACCGGCGCACCCCGAGGGCGATCGCGGCCCGGAGGCCGGTGAGAAGGCCCTCGTACTCGGCCATGTTGTTGGTGGCTCCGAAATTGAGGTGGACGACGAAGCGGAACTCATCCCTGGCGGGCGATACGAGGGCGACTCCGGCCCCAGCGCTGGGGCGGGAGGCCTGCCAGGCGCAGGAGCCGTCGAAGTTCATTGTCCAGCAGAGGTGCAGCTCCGGGGCCGGCTCGGGGACCGGGGATGCGTCGTCGAAGACGGGATCCAGCTCGGGCCCCGGCGTCCATTCCGCGAGGAAGTCCGCCAGGACTTGGCTCTTGATGGCATGGCGCACCTGGAAGTGGAGGTCGAACTCAGCGAGTTCGACCGCCCACTTGGCCACGCGGCCTGTCCCCTCCCGGTTATGCAATATTTGCCCGAGGGGGAAGGAGGTGACGACCGATACCTTGTGCGCCTGGAAGTAGTGGCGGAGCTTCCTAGACGCGACGAGAACGGAGTAGAGCATTTTTTGCGCCTGAGGATAGCGTGATTTGGCATCGCGGAGTACTTCGCTGACGAAGTACACCGGCCTCTGCTGCGTGCTCCCGGATCCCGGCCTGTCAGGGACCGGGAGCTCGGGCTCGGCTCCTTCGGGAGGGGGCGAATTCTTGCCACTAGGAGCACACGTGGGCCCAGGACCCAGATGCCTCGGGTGCGCCTTGGTAGGTAAGGGGCGCTCGACGACGAGCGCCGCGCTCACCACTTGTGGGGTTGCCGCGATGTAGAGCAACAAGGGCTCGTCTGGCGCCGGCGCCACAAGGACAGGGGGCGTAGTTAAATACCTCTTGAGCTCGTCGAGGGCTTGATTGGCCTCCTCCGTCCACGCGAACCGCCCGGTGCTCTTGAGAAGCTTGAATAGAGGGAGGGCGCGCTCCCCTAGCCTGGATATGAAGCGACCGAGTGCGGCCACGCACCCGGTCAACCTTTGGGCCTCCCGGAGCCTGGTCGGGAGACGCATACGGTCGATGGCCGCTATCTTCTCCGGGTTCGCTTCAATGCCGCGGCTGGACACAAGGAACCCAAGGAGCTTGCCGGCCGGGACCCCAAAGACGCACTTGTCCGGGTTCAGCTTCATCCTCGTGCATCGAAGGTTGCTGAACGTCTCGGCCAGGTCGTGGAGCAGAGTGGCGCGGTCGCGCGACTTTAGCACCAAATCGTCGACGTAGGCCTCCATGTTGCGGCCTAGCTGTGGTTCAAAGGTTACCCGGACGACGCGTTGGAAAGTAGAACAAGCATTCTTCAACCCAAAAGGCATGCACACATAACAATAAGCCCCCTGGGGGGTAATGAAAGAAGTTTTTTCCTCATCCTCCTCTGCCATGCGGATTTGATGATATCCTGCATAAGCATCAAGGAAACACAAAAGGTCGCACCCCGCGGTGGAGTCGACTATCTGATCTATGCGTGGCAGAGGGAATGGATCCTTTGGGCAAGCCTTGTTGAGGTCGGTGTAGTCTACGCACATACGCAGCTTCCCGTTAGACTTGGGGACGACGACTGGGTTAGCCAGCCACTCCGGGTGGATGACCTCGCGGACGAAGCCGGCCGCAAGAAGCTTATCGATCTCCTCGCGGATGAAGGCTTGGCGCTCGGGGGCCTGTCGTCGTGCCTTCTGCCGCACCGGGCGTGAGTCCGCGCGGACGGCCAAGCGGTGCTCTATCACCTCCCTGGGGACCCCGGGCATGTCCGACGGTTGCCAGGCGAAGACATCGGAATTTGCCCGAAGGAAGGCGACGAGCGCGCTTTCCTATTTCTCGTCCAGCGATCCGCCAATCCTGACGGTCCGGGACGGGTCGTCGCCGAGGGCGACTTCCTTGATCGGCTCCACGTCGCTGGCGACGGTGCGCGCCTTGGGGGCACGGGATAGCGAGGGTCCCGCGCCACCCGCCGCGTCGGGAGCTGTGGGGGTGATGTCGGCCGCGCGCTGCTCCGCGCACGAGAGGGCGGCCTTCACGTCCCCGAGGACAGTTATCGGGCCCGAGGGGCCCGGGAGCTTCATCGCTAGGTACGCGTAGTGCGTAACCGCCATGAACCTTACCAACGCGGGGCGCCCAAGCACCGCGTTGTACGGGAGATTGCACTCGGCGACGTCGAAGATGACGCCCTCGATGCGGAAGTTGTCGTGGTCACCGAAGGTGACGGGCAACGAGACCTGGCCAAGAGGCCAAGTCAGGCCCTTCGTAATCCCAATAATGGGCAACGAGGGCACGAGCTTCGTCCCCGGGGCCTTGAGCTTCTCGAAGACTTCGGGGGAAAGGATGTTGAGGGCGGCACCCCCATCGACGAGGACGCGACCCACCTTAACGTTACATATGGTGGGGGAGACAGTCAGGGCGAGCTGCCCTTCCCCGGGTACCCGGGCCGGGTGGTCGGCAGGGCCGAAGGTGATCGGGGTGCCCGACCACTTCAGCTTGCGGGACGTCGCTGGGCCCGGGGTGGCGGCCAACAGCTCGCGCCTCATGGCCTTGAAGCCACGGCGCGAGGAATGAGCGTGCGCCCCGCCGTCAAGGGTGGCGACGATATGCTCGGGTTCTTGGAACTCGAGAGGCTGTTCCGCATCGGGAGCGGGTTTGGCCTGCCGCCGCTCCTGCTGGATTTTCTTGGTGCGCTCCGCCAGGTTCTGGACGGCGCGGCACTCCGTGAGGTCGTGATGGTCCGTCTCGTGGACGGAGCACCACTTCCGGGCCGCCGCCGGTGGGGGCGGCGCTCGCGCGGCCTTTGGCCGCTTGCCGCCGTTGTCGTCCCCGCGGGTCATGTCGCGCTGGGGGCCGCCCGTCGCCGCCAAGGCGAAGTTCCCGTCCGCCTCCTTCTGGCGCTTCCTCCTGTCCCGGCGTGACGCGGAACGTGAGGACTCGGGGCCCTCACTAGGACCCTGGCCGGGAGTCTCGGGGCGCGGTTTGTTCCACGTCCGGGCCTCCTCCTTGCGGGCGTAACGATCGGCGAGGCCGAACAGCTCGGCCGTGGTTTGGACGTCGTGGGTGCCCAACTTCTCGAGCATGTGCTGGTTGCGTACGCCCGAGCGGAACGCGTGGATGACCGCGTGCGGGGCAATGTGAGGGATGGTATTACGGACCTGGCTGAAGCGTTGCAGAAAACGCCTCAGCGTCTCGTCCCTGCTTTGACGCAGGGCATGAAGGTCCGCCTCGGTGCCAGGGCGCGGGAAGGTGCCCTGGAAGTTTGCCACGAACTGGTGGCAAAGACCCTCCCACGAGCGGATGGATCCCTCAGGGAGGTTCATCATCCAGGATCGAGCCTGGGCCTTGAGGGCGACGGGAAAATAATTCGCCATTATCCTCTCGTTGCCGCCCGCCGCCCGGATGGTGGTGGTATAGATCTGCAAGAACTCCGCAGGGTCGACGGAGCCGTCGTATTTCTCCGGCAAGTTCGGCCGGAACCTGGCCGGCCAAAGGACCTGCCGGAGACCCGGGGAGAGCGCCAAACAGCCCGAGCCGCCATACTGCGCGGGCTCGGGCGATGAATAACGGGTCTCCGTTGGCAAGTTGGAGCTGGAGGCCTGGCCCTCGGAGTGCTTGGCGGCGTCAGTGCGCCGTTCGCGCCGTCGCTCCAATGTGACCCGGGCGTCCTCTTGGTCCCGCATCCAATTTAACCGGGTACGGAGATCGCCAGGGCTTCTGTTGGCCCCGGGCGCGAAGCGAGGTGGAGTGCCCCGGGCTTGGTTTCGGTTCGGGGCAGTAGGCCGGCTCGCACTAGAAGCCGTGCGGCCGGTGCTCCCGGCCCCTGCCTGGCGGTCTGTGGCGACCCCGCGATGGGCCGCGCTTATCAGGTTGGCGACCTCATGCAGCCACTGCCGCTCCCGGCCTCCGCCCCCGGTAAAAACCGGGGGGTGGCGCAGGAGGGCTCCTGCTGCGAGGAGGGCTCCTTGCGGCGTCGCCGTCTGGAAGTCGAGTTCACGGCGCGCCGTGGTGCGGCGCGCCTGTTCGCGCCTCATGGACGAAGCAGCGGTAGACCCGGCGGGGCACCTGCCGGCCCCTTCTGCGAGGGAAGGGGGCGGGGCTACGGGACCTGGCCGCTGCGGGGCACGCCTGGTCCGTCGGGAAGATGAAGGGGGACGCGGCGGACTTGTCACAGGGCTAACATTGTCCGGCGGGGTGAAACCGCCGGACTCCTCGTCCGAGTCCCGCGGTCGGTGCCCCCCTGCCATGGAGAGTGTCGGTGCCGAAGGCGCCGGCGTATCACCTGAAAAGGAAACTCCCCCTACCTGGCGCGCCAGCTGTCAGAGGATTAAACCTCGACGGCGGGAAATCGGGAGACCCCCCTTTTGAGATTCGGCCATTGGAGTAGTTCTCAGGCGAAGCCGACTTCGGGTGGAAGAAGATGAATCAACGCTCGGGACAAAAACAGAGGGGCCCGAGTTGGAGACAGAAAGGTCCGGACCGTCCGAATCAGGTCCGAACCGTCCGATCTGTTGTGACCACACGGGAGAGACGGGGGGATTTATACAGGTTCGGGCCGCCGGAGCGTAATACCCTACTCCTGTGTTTTGTACTATGAGAGAGAGAGAGATGAATCTGGAGCGGAGTTTACAAGGAGAACCCTGGGAGCTCGGAAGCTCACCGGGAACCCGGAGGTGGCGTCGGTCGTTCTACCAGCGACCGGACTCGAGGAAGGAGGAGGAGATCTCTGTTGTCTAAAACCGGAGCCTGAGGTACCTGCGTTCGTCTACGGCATGGATCCTCCTTTATAGGCGAGGGGAGTCCACAGTGCCGGTACGCGGAAGGAGATATTTTCCGGTGAGGTCTCCTGTGCGCCCCTCCGCCTACGACACCCACGCCGGAGTTGGAGGAGCGTCCCGTCGCCCCTGTCCGCCTGCAACGCCCACGCCGGAGTTGGAGGAATGTCCCGTCGCTCACCTCCCCGCCAGCCGTGCCCACGCCGGAGCAGGTATGCAGCGGGCGGTAGAGTCGTGAGGATGTGATGGGGCGTCTGGTCGTCTGGTCGACGGAGCGGGGAGACGTGACGGCGCACGCCTCAAGTCAAAAGGCTCTGACTGTGAACGGCGATTGCACAGTGAAAGGAGCCTCCGTAGTCAAAAAGGTTCTGACTGTACAGGAGCGGGCGACAGGCGTGTCTTGTCGCCTCATCGTTAATGTGGGTAGTTGGTCAACCGGTGCCGTCTACTGAGGAAGCCGATCCAGGAGAGGCACTCGGGAGAAGCCGTAGCCGATCAACTCGGGAGAAGCCGTAGCCGATCAACTCGGTTCAAACCAATGTTCAGATATTCGACCAAGTCTCAAATTACAAAAAGAGGATTTATTGGAATTATCCCAAAAATAAATTGAACATTCATTTGAGAAGGAAATCCACAATTCAAATTTAAATATTTGAAATCTCAATTCTATTCCTTCCTATTCCAAGTGATCCACCCCTTTTGCATTAACCCCTCTTTAATTCCCTTCCCTAGGCAAATCCAATTGAATTCCATTTATGCCAAACAAATAAAATAAGACAACATATAATTACCCATATAATGGTTCATTGGGATATTTAAATAAATATTAAAATATTGCATCAAGTCTCCAAATACATAAAATCATATAATAGGGATCAACTCAATTTAAATTGAAAATATTTCATGTGTGAGATAGATCAACAAACCAAATTCAAATAAATATTTGAATTTCCAAAATAAAATTTCAAAGTTACCGCACCACATTTTCTATCAAACTCAAATTCAAATGTCAGCCACCATCTTGCATCTCATCCCCTTGCTTTCTTCTAATTAAAATTCCCTTTGTTTAGTTCCAAAAATCGGTTTAGCTATTGTTCATCATCCACCAATCTGCTCGATTTGGGCCAGGCCCAACCTGAGAAGCCCATCCAAGCCGAGCTCTGCTCAGCGCCATCCGTGGCCGCCTTTCCTTGTACCGCAGCCCAGCTCGGCCGGCAGCCAGGCCGAACAAGCCAGCGCAAGCCGCTGCTGCAGCGAATTTTTTTGATTTTTAGATTTATTTATTAAAAGATTTGCAAAAATAGATTTTTGTTTCAAAAAATTGCAAAAATAGACTCCCGCCGCCCTCTGGGAGGGCGATTTTTAAAAATCGCCCTCCCAGAGGGCGATTTTATGACGTGGCTGACGGCCGTTGGCCCCCTCGCCGACGGCCGTCAGCCATTTTGCAGGCGGCCCCCCGGCCTCCCAAAAACCGCCCTCTCGGAGGGCGGCAAGGGGGCCGCCTGCAAAATGTGCCCAAAAACCGCCCTCTGAAAGGGCGGTTTTTGGCTCTCGGGGGGCCGCCTGCAAAGTCGCCCATTTGCAGGGTGGTTTTTTGCAGGCGGCCCCCTTGCCGCCCTATGGGAGGGCGGTTTTTAGCCCCCGAGTATAAAACCCCCCTCCCAGACTCAAAAAAGTCATAAAATTCACTCAAATTAGAAAAAAAAAACAGGAGAGAGCTGAGAGGGCGAAAGCAGCGAAGCTCTGCCCGTTTGCTGATTTGCCTGCAGGTAAAATCCATTGTTCCTTTGCAATTTCTATTTGTATGTAAGAATTGATATAGTAATGTACTAGTTACGTGTATAGTACTATATAGATCTGTAGTTTTTAGTAATCTGTTAGATGACTTATTTTTTGGACAGATGTTACTTGTAAAATCTGGAATACACGGTTTTAGATGTTAGGAGGATGTTGGTACCTAGTTTAACTGTATTTTTCATCAACAGATATGTCAAATAAGGTGATATTTCAGTTATTTCACGGGCAAGGGAATGTGAGATATGGTCCAGACGGTGTAGATCTGTCGGTGTTTAGTTCAACGGCTAAGGGTATTGATAGGCCAGCTGAGAGAAGTTTTGGATCAGTATACAACTGGCTGATGCGAGGGTTTCGACTGGACCCTCAGCTCAGCGGAATAACCTTGTATGTAGTAGTCAGTCGTGTCGTTGAAGGTTTTTTTTGGGAACTGATGCCAGTGGATTGCACTGCCACTTGGAGATGGTATGTGGAGAATGCAATTTCACATGGCTGGTGGTAGTCGTCCTACAGGTGAACCACAACTTCAAACGACCCGTCTTAGACGTTCTCGAACAATTGGTGGTGCTGGGGTGTAGTGTAAGTCTATACTTGATCTTTGTTGTAGAATGACATGTATCGTACTGTTGTTTTTTATTGTCATGTAACAATGCTATAAACATTAAAACTAATTTACGCTAACTCTCTATTGTATGCAGGTATGGCGTACCCTACACCAGAGCTGCTCGACCGGGGTCGCACCAGTCCCACCGTCTTACCTGTCAGCCGTCGAGGGTGCCCAGCTAGGCACCTTCCGTCCACGGCCTTCACGTCAGCTCCTGCGGATTAGACCCCGTTCCGTCAGAGGTAAGAGCTGTATGAATATTCATTCACATCATTTGTGCATATCTATGTTTTCCCCGATATTGAATATAGTTCTATATTTGGCAGGTTGTGTGAGGCTAGACTTCTTCCGCTGTGCAGGCTAGTTGAGCCCGCACCGGACGACGAAAGTGCCGTTGGTGTTCGACATCTTCGTCGAGCCCCACTGTCCACAGCGCGTGATGCGACAGTTCGGCTTACGTCAGGTCTTCCCTATGCCTATAAAGGTCGTTGTGCCGCGCGATGTGCACCGGTAAGTACAACTGCGATCTTTGTTTAGTACTACCACTCTTTAATGTACTCTAATGCACTCTCTGCAAATAGGTATAATCGTAGGGGACAGGCAGCCGGCGCTCAGTGGTATCCCCGACTGCAGCCGTATGTGGAGGACTGGTTGTTGGCGACGGAGGATGTCGTCGACGAGTTCCGTGCACACACTGAGGAGCATTACCTAGCATACCTCAGGTGGTACCAACCTCGGACCCGCATACGCGTAACGTTCACCCCAGGTGATCCACAGCCACACGTCGCTGCTACGGCGGACACGTATCCTACACACCGTGACCAGGACTACTTTCGCGCGGTAAGTCACTTTATCTTTGCACTTTGTCATTCCCTTTCTAGGTAGCCACGGTTCTAACACATAATCAAAGTCACATTTGTAATAAGAACAGCCGACGCAGCGCGACAGATTCAGGGTGATCCTGCAACGCGGCGTTCGGACGGTGGACACTGGGATCGTGCTGACTGCGGACGAGCAGAGGACGACCTTCGGGAGGATTCGTCAGGCGTTGCACACAGTGCTTCGTGCGCTCACTTGTTCGCGCGGCTGACGCGGTACCTCCCGTCTATATACACCAGCCAGCAGCCACGGCCAGCAGGAACAGGACGAGGACAGGAGTGCGCCCACAGGGTTCCAGTCAGCCATCTGGCCCCTCCAGAGTAAAATTCTACTAACTCCGTTCATAATATTTTCCTTGTATGACATGCACCGTTGTACATCAATATGCTTCCCTGCAGCCTTCGCTACACCGTACCTACATCCCTCTGGAGCTAGCACGTCGACGCATGGAGTGTACCACACACGACCACACGTGCAGCTGGGCATGACAAGTGCCCCCGGTGCCACCACAGGAGGTCCTTCAGGTTATATCAAAGTTTACTTTTCTCTTGCAAAATTTCGATTTGCAATAATCAATAATTTGGTGTACATTCCACTCTACAGCGCCATCGATGTTTGCTGGCGCTGGCTCCTCCACGCAGGGCGCACGCGGCAGCGGTTGGGCACCGAGTCCTTTCGAGAGGGACGATTTAGAGGACGAGGACGAGAGCGAGGAGATCCATGAGATACTAGCTGCCTTGCAGCTCGAAGGAGCTCCGCCACCACAGACACAGGACCCACCAGTTCCACACCCGTGCAGACGACCCGCGCTGGCCGTGCTGTACCACCAGACCGGTTGACGTACTCCCAGGGACAGGTGCGAGCGCAGGGTAGGAAGTCGAAGAGGCCTAGAGGTTACGGTCCGGGCCCGTAGTACTTTGTGTCTGTAATAGTTTGTCTATTGTATATAATGTTTTATTAATTCTACGTTTCCTGATGAAACCACTTTACTTCGTTTACGCTCATCGATCAAACGACGTATTCCTCACGATCTACGTTTCTGACGAATCTGATCAAAAATATGAATTTTCGAGTGTCAACTTCACGACGAAAGTACATTCCGAGCGGTGACAACTAAACACACATTAACTATCATACAAACCTATTGATATCCAACTAGCGATGCAACTATTGTGTGAGGATGGCACGGCCAGGGAGCGGCGACAGTATGCGCCTAGGAAATAGTGACGGCAGCCGGTAGTCACATAAAAATTGATTTCGAAAACTAATTTTTTTAAATCAATTTTTTTTTCGGAATATTGGTCCGGACTGTCCGGATAAGGTCCGGACGGTCCGGACTATATTAACGCTAAATACCGCCCTCTAGTTGGGCGACAAGCCAAAAACCGCCCTCCCAGAGGGCGGCAAGGGGGCCACCTGTAAAATGGCCGGCCCCCGGGCGCATTTTGCAGGCGGCCCCCTTGCCGCCCTCTGAGAGGACGGTTTTTGGGAGGTCGGGGGCCGCCTGCAAAATGGCTGACGGCCGTCGGCGGGGGAGCCAACGGCCGTCAGCCACGTCATAAAATCGCTCTCCCAGAGGGCGGCGGGAATCTATTTTTGCAATTTTTTGAAACAAAAATCTATTTTTGCAAATCTTTTAATAAATAAATCTAAAAATCAAAAAAATTCCTGCTGCAGCCTCGCACGCCGTCGCCCCGATGCCTCAGCCCGACCGAGCCAGCCGCAGGGTGCGCGCCATCGATCGCTCTCTCTCTCTCTCTCTCTCTCTTTCCGCCATTTCCCGCCCAGGAATCCGGCCGTGCCGTCCCGTCCCGGGATTCCCTCCGGGAAGCCGCTCCCCGCGCGTCCCCTCCCCAGATTCCTTCCGGGACGCCGCTCCGCTCTCTCCCTCATCCCGTCCGCAAAAGCGTTCTCTCCGCCAACGCATCGCTGTCACCGCCCAGGAATCCCGCCAAACGCCGTCACCTCCCCGGATATGCGCAGCCCCGTCGCATCCCCGTATTCCCGCGCGCACAGCCACCCTAGGACCGCCGCGCGTCGCCTCTAATCCTCTGGCCCCGTTGGCACCTCGCCGCCTAGCTGCGCTAGCGGTATGCTGGTGAGCTTATCCCCTCCGCGCCATCCTTAGCTTCAAGCCTAAGCCTAAGCCTATAAAAAGGGCACTCGTGATCTCGCCATCCAGTGCCCAATCTCGCTCCATCTCCATTCAACCATAGCATGGCATTTCATCGAGCAGCTAGTGTACATGCCCTTGCTGCTGGTAGAGGCCTCCACCGCTGAAGCCGAAGCCTGGAACCCGTGTTCCTCACATCCAGGAGCCCGGGGACGCCAAGGTGAAGCATCGAGCAGCCTTCCCGAAGCTGTTGCATTTCATCAAACACCTCAAGTTTGCGCCGGAGTCGTCTTCTTGGTGCTGCTATGTCGCCGTGCTCTGCTTCGCGTCACCGCCGCCGCGAATCATTGCATCTCGCCTTCCGGCCACCGCTCGGTAAGCCCTCGGGCCGGTACTCTCCTCTAGTCACCTAGTACTCTCCTCTAGTCACCTAGTACCACCAATTTTGCCAATTAGAAGCCGTAGCCGTGCCGCCCTGAGCTCCATTGCTCCGCCATGGAGGTCTCCGTGGACATTCCATTCCGGGGCCTCTTCTGTCCAACCAGTGTAGGAAATCGACTCCCCAGCGCTGTAGATGCTTCCGCGCTCGTCACGTTGGCTGGTAGCTAGCTCCACCGCCTGTCATCTCGAAGCCGAGCTCGGCCATGGCGCCGCCTCGTCGCGCCGGCCGCCTATGCGCCACCGCGCCCCGCCGCCGCTGGCCTGGGGTCTCCGGAGACCATTTTCCCCTCCCACAGCCGCCGCGGAGCCAACATGGCCCCACACCGGCGGCGCCTGCCGCAATTCTCCTCTGCCTCGTACCCTGGCGCAAGGGTGAAGACGACTCCCTCCCTGTATCGCTGACAGACCAGGCCCGCAAACAGTGCCAGTTTTTAATTTCCCGAATTAATTCAAATTTGAATCTTCTTTTGGCTATAACTCAGACATCCTAATTCCAAATTGAGTGAAACTTGAACCTAAATTCAGATAAATTCAAAACCTTTACAATAATATATAATTCAGAATTTAAATCACATATATTTTATAGTCATAAATTAAATAAACATTCGATGGTTAAATAATAGTTACTCCATAATGTGTTAATAAATAATCATATATGTGCAGTAAACTAGTTTTGCACACATTTGTCTCCAACACATTTTATCGGTATAGAAACCATGTAAACTAAAAAAATATTATTTCCAAATTAATTCAAACATAGGAAATTCCCTAGTGCCATTAATATTTTATGTCCATATATAATTAAAGTCCATAAATTGTAAAATATCCTAATAATTCTTTGGCCTTATAATTGAGAATAAAAAATATTAATGCACCAAGATCATGCCTAACCTTGTATATTGGAATAAAAGGATTACATAACTATTATATCTGGATCATTTAACCCAATGATTAATGAAATGTCCCATTAAATAAGATGACCATACAAACTCCTAATTTCCAGTAAATGATAAATCCTTAATATATATATTCCTCAACTTATATATACACAGCACCCCAAGTTATATAATAAATCTATAATATACTCTTCTCCATATTAGACTAAGTATCCATTTGACAACAGGGAAATTAGGGTAAAAATTAATAAACCATGGTATCATATAATTTTGGACCGACTATTAATTTAAGATCATTTATTTAAACACATCCTATGACAATATTTGTAGTGGAATAAACACATTAAGTTAACCTACAGAGCATCATGATCCTTGTGATCTCTTATAATGACAAGTGAAATCCTTCATGAATGAATAAAATCTATAAACCCGAAGTTCACATAATTAATAAATGTCAGTGATGAAAGAAATATAAAAGGAGTTATCTAAATCCCCGAATGATAAATCACCCAAGTATTTGTAATGCTATGTTTGATCATGAACCTTCCTATTGGATCTGCCTTTTAGTTATCATACACATGCCTAGATAAATCCTTGAGCCAATATAAACCCTTATGCATAACCTTTATTCTTTTGGTTAGAGGCTAGTTTAGCCATAATCTTTCTAATAGCTAAAACAAAACCCTGGTTATCTAGATACATCCGTGCATTCCACTAGTTAACCTAGCTAAGCCACCATGAAAGCTAGAAATATTGAGCCTGTGATCATAAGCTTCTTTGCTCCCTTGATGCTTTAACCTATAAGCAGCCTTAGCTCCTGAGCTACCCCAAACTCCCTTGCCTATATAGGAGTAGAAGCCAATATTCGAGACCTCTTGGCATCTTAAGGATCATTGGCCTTCGAAGTGTATGAACAATCCCTAGGTTCGTTCCCAACATTTCTATATTGTCTGATTGCATTTGGATGTTATTTGAATATTGGTTTTCCCGCGCTCTATAGAATCCGTTTGTGTTAGTCGGGAGGCAACATGTGCAGCTTCCAGGAGGTGAAGGTTGATCAAGATTTGTTCTGAAGAATGAGGACTATCTTGAGCAAGCAAGTCACCACTCACCCTTTGAGCATATTGATCCCAATTGCGAAATTGTTTTGTTTACAAATAAACTTGCATGCAATAATGAATACCCAATTGATATTATGCCATGCCTTTGATTATTGTTGCCATGCTCCCTTGTACCCCTTTATTACATATGAATCCTTAGTCAATTATGACAATGCTTAGTTGTGCTTATTTAGATGCATACTATACTCATGCTTTATTAAATGCTTTATGCTTGGGCAATCACCTAGGGAGGGTGATTGAAATTCGGCATGTGGAGTCATGAGTGCCACATTGCTATATCATCAATGGAAATGATTTGTGAAATAAAATCTCAACTAAATGTTTTTGACCGTGGCGGCAAGGTGGAATTGGGTGGTATCCGGGAAAAGTTAGGGCCGCCCTAGTCAATTAAGGACCGAGTCATGAAGCTATGCATGAAACGAACCGAGTACGACCGTACTTCTTGCATGATTATAGACCTAGCAAAGTAAATAGCCGAGCAGAGGCCGTACCCAAACCGTGGTGGTTTCACTTAGATGTGTGATAGGTGGGAAGCCTACTCAGTGGATAACCATTGGTGGGTAGCCTAAATTAAACTCGAATTAATTACAACTTAACGAATGTGTGTGTTTTTCCCTCTCGGGAACGCCAGAACTCCTCTCATTGCTAGAAACCATGTACGTCTAGAGTGCATGAGGGCTAAAGTTCACGGAGCAGGTACTGCCAGATTATCGAAATGCTTTGCCATGACGCGTCTTATTCGTTGGGACTAGGCTCATTCGTTGGGCAAGTCATGGAGTGCGGGTAAAGCGTGCATCCACTGCAGTGTGAATAAACCAATCTATTCGAATAACTGTGCTCACGGTTAATTGAGCGCCAGGACATGTTATACACTTGGCTAGACTCAAATATTTAAAATAATGATGGGGGAAAATGCATGTGGTTTTGGACTGGTAAAGTCAATTCCCGAGAGGTAGGAAGGGATGTGTGGAGGCCATGGGCCCCGGGTACCTCATGAGAAGCATTAAGACCACTTGGATAGAGGATGGGCCTAATCTTGTAATGAGAGATACAATAGGCCTCGGCATACATTACCTTATACGACAAGAAAAGAATATAGTCCTAGTCGGGCATGTTGCATTCCTAGAAGGAAATCTCTTGGTCAGAATTCGACTAGGATTTCTACCTTGTAACCCTATCTCCTCGGTATATAAGGGGAGACAGGACGCCCCCTTGAGGGCATATCAGAATCTCACTAGAGAAATCTCAAAGGCAATACACAACATCTGGAAAAGGGTATTATCTCACCTCGAGGGCCTGAACTAGGATAAATTGTCTCGTGTTCCTTTACAATCCATCAAGTTTAGGTCTCATGAGTAGCCTCATATTCTTATTGCCGGTGTAAAACATCGACAGTTGGCGCACCAGGTAGGGGCTTCGGTGAGATCAACTTCAATAAGCTTTATGGATCTCATCACCGGAGTCGACGGCATTAACTTCTTCCCCGGGCAAACAATCACCTTTGGGAGCCTCGACTTCATCGCCGACGAATTCGGCAACCTTACCCTGTCCAACTCGGATCCGATCCGATCGGCCAGGGACCAAGCTGACTCCGCGCCAGTCGGCCTACGCAACGCTGCAGCAATCTTCGGTGACATGCTGTGGCAATCTCCAACGTGCCCAAGTCTAGGGACAACTCTTTATTTCGGTGTTCGATTCGGACTCGGTCTTGAGTCGGCCGAGATCAGGCTAAGAGAGGAGGATATCGTCAATCTCCCGTTCGGACTCGGCAACGCTACGGATAACTTTAATCAGCATCTAATGCGGCAGACCCGATCCCCTGGAATTCAACTCAGATACGGCTCAGAGCCGCTCGAGATTAGATCTAGAGTGGTCGGGGTCGTTATTACCCTCCTCAACTATTCCGACTCCAATTTTCAGTCGGACAACACTTCGGCGAGCTCTTCTCCACCACGTGAAGTCTTCATGGCATCCAAGGGCTCAACTCCTACTCAGGAGGCACGCTGACTACGCGATTTGAAAGAAGAGGAAGCCCGTCGACTACATGAACAATAGGAGGAAGACGCAAGACGCCTGCAGGCCGAGCGCGATGCTCGCAACGTCAATCTGCGCAAGGCTGGACGGACTGCTCAACAGGAAATCCTCCAAACCTGAGTCGGTGACCACGACGTTTTCGTGACTCCTCAACAGAACGTCGTGGCCGTTGCACCCCTACTAGATACACTACAGTTTGGGCTAATCACCAGGACACCCCGACGATAGCAAGGATTGAAGCCATGATCACCACTGTTGCATGCCAGCAGCATCAACAGTCGGGTGACACTCTCATACCGACCAACAGGTCGGCTTCTCCAACGGCGATATCATCTGCCTCAACGCGACGCCGAGCAGCCGGCTCTAGTCAACCGCACACGGAGTCATGCCACATGTCACTCGGCCACCACAATAATGACCGATGGCGCCGACATCAAGATGACCGTTGGGATAACCAGGATGTCCGAGGCCGACTACGACATGATTTTCAACAAGACATCAACGCATGATGCCGCAAACGCGAGAAAGACGAGCATCGCCAACTAGAAGACGAGAATGAGCGCTTCGGCCTCGACCATGAGCGGTTTCACCACCGTAGTCGGAGGCCGTCAGGCTTCAAGCCGACCAGAATTGAAAAATACGACGGGAAGACCAACCCGAGTCTTGGCTCATAGTCTACACTCTAGCAATCCGAGCCGCTAGATGAGATCATAAGGCCATGGCTAACTATCTCCCAGTTGCTCTAGCTGACTTGGTGAGGATATGGCTAACAGGACTTCCTAAAAGGTCAATCGGCTCATGGGGAGAACTCCGGGAATGCTTCATCGCCAATTTCCAAGGGACGTATGAGAGGCCATCTTCTGAGTATGATCTGTATCAGTGCCATCAAAGGAAGAACGAGTCTCTTCGTGATTTCATCAAAAGGTTTTCGGAGAAGAGGAATTCAATCCTGAAGATCAAGACGAGGTCGTCATCGGAGCCTTACGTAAGGGAGTCGGGGACACCCCATTCATCTCCAAGTTCACTCGAAAACCTCCTTGTTCTGTCAAGGCTCTATTTAACATGGCAACAAGTACGCCGACTCGGCCGACGTAGTTGCCGAGGCCCTGGACGACAAGAAGGAGCCCATGCAGACAATGACGAGCCAACGCAGAACAAGTCTGGCAACCGCAAGCGCAAATCAAACAGCATGGTGGCTGTTGTGGAGCGTACTCGGCCGCGACCCCCGAGAACAGACGAGTACCAAAAAGTAATGAACGGGCCATGCCCTTTCCACCTAAAGGGCAAGCATGCAGCTAAGGACTACTTCATGCTCAAGAAGTTTGCTTTCGAGCAAACCTCAACATCTAGCAGCAATAAAGACAAGGATAAGCCAGACCTAGGCACCGTTGGTGACTACCAAGATCCCCAGGCTAAGCTCAACCACATCTTTGGAGGGCCGACTGCATACGAGTCCAAGAGGAAGTAGAAGCTCACAACACACGAAGTTAACTCGGTCTCTGCAAACGCCCCCTAGTACTTGCGTTGGTCAGAAACGCCAATCACGTTTGACCACACGGACCACCCTGATCGGGTCACTCATCCAGAATGCTATCCACTTGTCCTGGACCCAGTCATCAGAAGCATCAAATTGAAGAAGGTTCTCATCGATGGAGGAAGCGCTCTCAACATCTTGTTCACCAAAACGCTCAACGAGATAAAGATCCCTCGCTCTGAGCTACGGCAAAGTACAGCGCCCTTTCACGGGGTAATCCCCGGCCTATCTTCCACCCCACTCGGACAGATAGCTCTGCCAGTTACTTTTGGCACGCGGGATAATTTCCGCATAGAGAATATCTGCTTCGAGGTTGCTGACTTCGAGACCGCGTATCACACCATACTCGGACGGCCAGCACTAACCAAATTCATGGCGGTGCCGCATTATGCATAAATGATGCTTAAGATTCCAGGACCAGCTGGAGTGCTTTCCCTTCACAGCGATGTCAAGCAAGCCTTCACCTGCGACAAGGAGAGCTGTGAGCTGGCCCAATCCCAAGAAGCGGCAGTTGGGCGCAACAACATCTGACTAGCCACCACAACAGCAAGCGAGGGCGATCAATTTCTGGCAAAAAATGCAGCCAAGTCAGGAATTTCAGCGGACTCTGAAACAAAAAAGATATCATGAACCCTTCCAACCCCTCCAAAACTGCGCTTGTTGGGATTGGACTCGACCCCAAATAGGAAGACGAGCTCATCACCTTCCTCCAGGAGACAATTTCGAAATTAGGCCAAGCGTCTTAATACATATGCAAAAAAATTCATTATTGGCCCACCATTGATTAGAATAGGGACATATTTGCTTGGAAACCGAGTACGCCCGAGTAAAGGCAAGCTATTCAGATGCCTACATATAGGGGCTGCATGTATTATGTGCCTTGTTAATAAAATTCAAGCTTGCTTTATCTAGGTCATGAAGTTCTACAGCGATTACAATAAGTTTGCCCGAGTATAGCTCTCAGAGTTGAACGTTTTTCCTAAGTTTCTCTTGATCTACTCAGCGCAGACTACGTAGTCGGGTAAAGCTAATGACGACTCAGAATAAGTAAGAACTCGGCAGCACTTTGCAGACATTTACAAAAATCTTTACAAAAGTCATACATGTTCATCAGTGGACACTGACTATATAATTGTTATGTTTTTACATGCCCAGTTCCTTGGCTATTGCCTTCGCGGTTGGCCTCACCTGGCTGATTAGCTCCAGTGCCTCTTTAGGAGTTGTCCCCTCAGCAAAACCCTCACCAATAGCCTCGATGTCTACCCTAGGGTAGATCAATTTGGTCATTGCGAGAGCTTGGGCGACACCAACAGCTACACGCTCGTCCGAGTACTTCTTCAAGATACTCGGGGCTTCGCTGAGGCGTTCATGCACTTGGGTGACGATGCTGGAGCTGGTCCCAGGATAATGTGGCTGCATAATGTCCAGGAGCCCCTTCACGGATTCAACAAGGACTTTCCGTGACTCCTTGATCATCTTAATTTCTTCCGCGAAGGCGCCAAACTGAATCTGGGTGGTTGCTTTCGAAGCTGTTCAGATGCATCAACAAGAATATTTGTTAGCCGAGACAAGCAGTCGGAGCAACAAGCAGTCGGGTCAAGATCATTGTCAAGCGGGAGACTTACTAGCATAGTCGGCCTCCACCTTGGCTTTGGCCTTCTCCACTTCCTTCAGCTTTTTGTCTTGTTTTTCACTCTCCTTTGTCTGGGCTTTTAGCTTGGCTTTGAGTGCTGCAATGCAAAATAGTTAAGAACTCTAGATTGCAGTCAAAACTTAACAAGGCAGTCGAGAATTAATGATGCTGGGGAAATCTACTCGGGATTCACTCGAGAAGACAACATAGAAGACTTACTTCTGATCATTTTAGCTTGGGCCCAGTTTTCATTCCTGAGCTTGTCTACCGATCCCCTCGGCCACGTCTTCCTTTCTTGGCTAGTTCACTCCAGGTCGTCCTTGGTTACCTGGAGTTGGCGCAGTTGTTGTAGCTAGGGGGTGAGCTCGGTCACTACTTTATTTATCTTTTCTGAGCGATCAACGATCTTCTGCTCAACATAAATGAGGGGAAATCATAGTCAGACAGTAGAATACTAGATCAACTAAAACTGTCAAACACTCAGCATGGCAAGATTCGCTGTATACCTAGACTCCCTTGGACGCAGCAATTGCAGCATACATAAGATTTCTTTGCTCTCTCAGTGTTGCTTGCTCGTCATGCTCGTAGCTCTCTGCAACTCCCTCGAGGGTGACCCAATAAAACGTCCTTGGGAAATTGCACGGAGGGGCTTCGAGCTTGGGGAAATTTCCTTTATCAGAAGACGATGATACTGCTAGTGATGGAGTCTTGGCCCTGAGCTCGACAGCTGCAGGGGCTCGAGGATCTGCTCGGGGGCTGGGGCAGCAGCTTCAGCATCCGCTCCCTGGTTGGTCGATGCTGGTAACTCTGTTGTCAAGACTGCTTTAGCTTAGCAGCTAGGGCAGCCTCTGGCTCAGCAGGTGACGTTACTGGTTTTGGCTCGGCTGGGATGGGCTCGGTGGCAGGAGCTAGTGGCATAGTCCCCTTGAGATCTATGTCAACTCTCTTCCTGCACAATATGTCAAATATCAAGACACTACCATATCATTCAAGATTCTTAGAAGATTGAAGATTTCTTACCTTTTGGAAGTCTTGAACTTCCACAGGGGAGCTCTAGAAGATGTCGGCAAGGGGCTTGATAGCCTGCTCGGTAGCGGAGAGCTGCCGGCTGTCGAGCTAGTCGGTGGTGGTAATTTTGTCCTAGTCGGCTCTGTTTCTGACGTAGCTGACTAGGGGGTTGAGGCGCTCTGTGGCGCAGGCCTTGGGCTCGACTGCACAGGCCTCGGGCTCGGTGGCGTAGGTCTAGGGCTTGGTGGCTTGAGAGCTGAACTGACAGGGTCCTTGATCGTCAGGCTCCCTGGCGCTGCACTCGGCATGCTTTTCTTCTTCTTGCCTGGCTCTTCAATTGGCTTCTTCCCAGCCCTCTTGGGACTGGACTGGGTGGTAGAAGGGCTGGCCGGCCGCTTCTTTGATTTTGTGACCGACTAATTTTGGGAGTCATTATCGAACTCCTCACAGTCCTGCAAGTATTTTGATGACATACATCATGTGTGGAGGCCATGGGCCCCAGGTACCTCATGACAAGCGTATGGGCTACTCAGACAGAGGATGGGCCTAGCCTTGTAATTAGGGATACAATAGAACTCGACAGACTTAACCTTGTATGATAGGGAAAATACAGTCCTAGTCTGGCACGAGATCCCTTGGTCGTAGTCTAACTAGGACTCCAACTTTGTAACCCTGTCCCCCAGTATATAAGCGGAGGCAGGGCGCCCCCTGAGGGCAACAAGATCACCATCATACATCCTCAAAGGAAATACACCATAATTGGATGTAGGGTATTACCTCATCTCGAGGGCCTGAACCAGTATAAATTGATGAGGACATCACTAGCTCGGATATGACCTTAGCTACCTTGTTTATTCATCAATCAAAGGTGCATGCTTTCTACGTAAGATTTACGTATTATATATTTGAACAACCGTTACTGCACCATGAGTTTTGTGTGTTCTCGTTTGCAGAGATACTTGCTCAGGTGAAGGAAAAGAGACCGAGCGTAAGGAATGCATGGATGATCAAAGAAGTTGATTGGGGACCAAAACAAGACCTTACCTAAGTCTACTCCTACATCACCACATCAGCCTCCACCAAAACACTGATACGGAGGACCTTTCTTGAAACAGCCATAACTTTCGCATACGAACTCGGAATCAGGCAAATAAGTAGTCTACGGACATCTACGAAAAATTTTACATCTACTTCTCCCCTGCTTTGCTGGGTTTGTCTGAAAATAATTTGCGAAATTCGGCTGGGAAGTTTGAGTTTTCGAGCTCCAAAGTTCTAGCACGAATTTGAAAGCACGCGCGTGTTTTTTTACAGACCACACCTTATATCAGATTGAGCTGCCACCTCCTGAGGTTGTTATTCCCATGCTCCTAGTTGAGAAAAAAATATCAGAAAAATAAAAGAAAAATAAAAAAGTGTGAAAGAAGAGAAAAAAAGAAAAAAAAAGAAGAAAAGAAAAGGAGAGGACCACATAGGACACACCAGGGAGCCAGCTGTGTATTGTTTTGTGCTGTGTTTTTGCCTTGTCCTCATTTACTTGCTGCTGTCCTTTCATACTTGTTTATCTCCCTTGCTTTATCACATCTAGTTTAGAACGCGATTAGGCCAGCAACTAGGACAAGTGCTTTGGACATTTATTCAGCATCACTATCTGTTATTGAATTGTGTGCTACTAACATATTTGGCCTCCCAAGCTCCACATATATACTTCTGGTCAGCACGGTCTCGACCCTTGCAATCGCTGGATCACACCCTCAAGTTATCACGAACCAGCCACAGGTTGTACCATCCTTTGCTCGCTAGTCTCAGAACCTTGTAAGAGCTCGGTAAGATGCTTCCATTTGCGAGGGTCCACTATCCTTGCATAGTAGTAGTTGATAGGAATAATACTTTTGTGCTATTGTTTTCTATTTTCTATTAACCATGGCAGGTGAGGTGAATAATTTCACTGATTGCGCTTCAAAAGAGGAGATCATTAAGTTGGACCAGAAGATTGAGGAAAATGTGGCTGCCTTGAATTCTATGCGGGAAGACCTCTAGGCTATGGCGGGGAGCATTACCACCCTCACTAACAGCATCGAGCAGTTGGCCGCAAACCGTCACCCACCACCACTTGTTGACGATGATGGAGATAATGAAGAAGAGGAAGCCGACAATAGCGATGCACGTGCTGAGTTTCGTGACGAGCGCCTACGACAATGGCTTCGATTTAACCGGCAAGGTATGGGAGGTAACTGCCACCAAGGACGAGGTAATGATGATCCTTTTGCTAAAGTTAAATTAAACTTGCCTTCATTTTCTGGAAAATATGATCCTAAAGCTTATTTAGATTGGGAGATGACTGTAGAGCAGAAGTTTAATTCTCATCTAGTCCCTGACATTCATAAGGTTAGGCAGGCAACTAGTGAGTTCAAGGACTTTGCTATTATTTGGCGGAGTGGGCTAGTTAAATCTGGCCTAGAACCTGACACATGGGATAGACTAAAGCGAGCTATGTGGGGTAGATTTATCCCTCCATCTTTCAAATGAGATTTGCGAAAAAAGTTGCAATGCTTAGACCAAGGTGATAAGTCTATAGAAGATTACTTTTAGGAACTACAAATAGGCATGTTGTGTTGTGAGGTACAAGAGGATGAGGACGATAAGATGGCTCAATTTTATGGGGGGTTGAGATGTGAAATTCAGGACATTATTCAATATAAAGAATACAATTCTCTTAACCAATTGTTCCATCTAGCTATATTAGCTGAACAGGAATTGGAGGAAAGGCAGTCATTGAGAAGGAATTGCAGGGAAGGCAGTCATTGAGAGTGCAATTTTCTGTTGGAAATTACCATGATAGTGCAAATTTTGATGTCGTGCCTATGCAAGCATGTTCTTTGCTTTTGGGTAGACCTTTGGAATATGATAAAGATGTTGTGCACCGTAGTAGAACCAACACGTACACTTTCACACATAATGACAAGAAATTTAAGTTGCTACCTATGTCCCTTGCTGAAATTTTGAAAGATGATCTTGAGAGGGAAAAGATTAAAAACCATGAGGTTTTGAGAAATAAATGTAATAATTTGATGCCTTCACCTCAACCTGAGTCATTGCAAAATGAATATATTGCTTTGGGCACTGACATTTTGCAGGCATTTGAGAAGAGCCATGGTAATGAGGAAAAGAAGAAGGACATAGAGAAAACAGATCCACTTGTTGTTCCATACATGTTTTAAGATGGTTTAATTAAGAGTGCACCTACAGTTTTTGAAAATAAGAACAAAGGTAACAGAAATGGTACTACATTCACTCAAGGTATGGACAATTCTAATGTACTATATATGTCCACTAATCATGTTAGTTTAGAGCAATCACCAGTGAAATCGTGTGTTAAATGACCTTTGTCACATGATGATTTGGTTACTATTTCTTATGATAAAGAAGAGTTGTGCAATGCTTCACTTTTATCCATACCACAACTAGTGAATGAACATAGACATGTTGTTCACATTGCTAGCGAGAATGAAGAGCTTGGATTGCTATCTTCTTTAAATACTTGGGGCTAGATTTAATTTGATGATCTTTGTCCACTCAATTGTTTAGAGAAGAAATTATTTGCTAGATCTGATTTGCCATGTCCTTCTCATGTGATTTTTCATGTTATTGGCAATTATGATAATAAAGGAGAATATAATGTGCGTAGAGTATACATTTGTTTGAATTTTAATATACCTCCTTTTCGTAAGGACATGTCTTGTCTAGAGGACCGCATAAGTATAAATAATTCTCTATCTAGTTCCTCTAGTTGTTTAAATGAGTTGCAGGTTGGTTTCTAAGAAGGGGAGTGTTGTGAGCTGCACGACACTACAAAGTGTTCTCCGTGTTTAAAAATTTCAGAATCCAACCAAATGCACAACAGTACCTCACCCTATGTTGTGAAAGATAAAGATATGTTAATCAGGCTTAATGACAAGGTGAAACCGCGGACGGTTTCTAATCAAGAAGGGGAGGATGATGAGGACATCACTAGTTCGGATATGACCCTAGCTACCTTGTGTATTCATCAATCAAAGGTGCATGCTTTCTACGTAAGATTTACATATTATATATTTGAAAAACCGTTACTGCACCATGAATTTTGTGTGTTCTCGTTTGCAGAGATACTTGCTCAGGTGAAGGGAAAGAGACCGAGCGCAAGAAACGCATGGATGATCAAAGAAGTTGATTGGAGACCAAACCAAGACCTTACCCAAGTCTACTCCTATATCACCACGTCACTTTTGGTCCATAGAAGGCAAGAGATGAAGTTCTACACGTTTTGGATTCAGATTCGGGCCTCCTGACAGCATCAACTTCAAACGGACCTAGCTGCTGATCTAGAAGGACTTTCAGAGCCCATGAGTACTTGTTGGAAGTCTAATTTTAGATGGTTTTGGTCCCACATCAAAATTCCTCCTGAGCTGTCCAAAATCATCGAAACAAGACATGTACCTCTTCCAGTCCAAGTCTGTTTTGGGCCTTGGGCCTTGTAATTGTGTCGTGGGCTAAACCCATGAGGAGTGTGCCCCTCACAGGGCAAACCCTCACCCTAGGATGTCCTAACTCATATATATTCAGTAGCTGCTACTGTTTAGGGTGGGTTTTGCTTAAATTAATCTGTCTTTGAACAGTTTTGCCGTTTATCGGTTTGTGAGACCCCAACTTCGAGAGTATAATCATTCATCTGCAAGTGAGTTGCAATCTTTCTTATTCTTGCTTGTGTTCTTCGATTCGCATGCAGAGATTAGCCTTTGTGGCAAGGTCAACCGGGCAGCGCACGGTTGATAACAAGAGGAGTCGTGGTACTGCGATTAGGGCTGAAAACGGTCGGAAAAATTTCCGTACCGACCGACGCCGTTTTCCGGATTTTACCGACCGTTTTCTGTTTTTTTTGGTATTGGTCGGAAATGATCCGGAAAACGGTATCGGGGTCTCGGAAACGGTATCGGAAATGGTTTCAGTAGTTTACCGACCGTTTCCGAAGTTTACCGTATTTATTCGGAAATTTACCGATAGTACTGATTCGGTATTGAAATTCATATACAAGTACAACAGTGAGGCTCACTGGATAAGGCCGAGTCAGAGGCCCGAGGCGGCGGTGGAGCCCGGAGACGGCGTCGGCGGCCGAGGTTGGAGGCGGTGGTGGAGGCCGAGGGCGGCGTCGCCGGTGGAGGCCGAGGCCGAGGGCAGCGTCAGCTATGGAGGCCGAGGCCAGAGGCGTTGGCGGCCGAGGCCGGAGGCTGCGGTGGGGGTGGACACCGGTGGCGGCGGTGGAGGCCGAGGCCGGAGGCGGCGGTGGAGGCCCGAGGCAGTCGATGGCAGTGGACACTGGCGGCGTCGGCGACTGAGGCCAGAGGTAGCGACGCGGGTGGACACCGGCGGTGGTGGTGGAGGCCGAGGCTGGAGGCAGCGTCGGCGGCCCAAGGCCGGAGGTGGCGGTGGAGGCCCGAGGCCGGAGGCGGTGGTGGACACCGGTGGCGTCGGTGGCCGAGGCCGGAGCGGTGGCGCAGCGGCGCTGGAGGCAGGAGACGGCGTCGGTGTTGGAGGCCAAGGGCGGCGTTGGTGATGGAGGCCATTTATAACTAAATTTGAGAATAAATTACAAATTGCAACTGTCCCACAATTTGTAAGAGGAAAGAAAAAGCAAAGAGGAAAGAAAGAAAGAGCAAGAAAGAGCTTAGGGTGTGTTTGCTTCCACGGATTTTGTTGGTTGGGCTAGGTCTATCCCATTTTTATGGCTGTTTAGTTTGTGGATTAGATAGGATGGGATGGACCCAGTAGGTAATATTCCACGGATATGTGAGGTAAAGTTATTTCTGATCCGAATTCATGGATGTCCGACCGATATCGATGAATTTTCGATCGAGCAACTCCGTTTCCGATGTTTCCGAATTTTCTGAAGCCGTTTTCATTTCCGACATTACCGTTTTCGATTTCGATTCCTAGTACAAAATATAGAAATGGAAATAATTTAAGGGTTTTTCCAATCATTTCCGACCGTTTTCACCCCTAACTGCGATTGTAGGGTTCGGGTCTTGGTGATCAGAAGCCAGATCGTGAGTGTCAATTTTCCACCAAATCGAGAGTTATCCTTACCTAACGGAATATCGGGTACCCCGTTGCCATCATAAACTCTTCGTGTTCCTTTGTAGTCCACTGAGTTTTGATCTAACGTGTAGCCTTATATTCTTATTGCCGGTGTAAAACATCGATAGTTGGCATGTCAGGCAGGGGCATCGGCGAGATCAACCTCAACAAACTCGATGGATTCGACAACCGGAGTCGACGACATCATCTTCCCCCCTGGAGACACGATCACATTCGGGAGTCTCGACTTCGTCACCGACAAGTTTGGCAACCTCACCCTGGCCGACTCGGACTCAATCCGATCGGCCAGGGAGCTAGCCAACTCTGTGCCGGTCAGCCCACTTGACGCTGCAGCAACCCTCGTCGACTTGCTGCGGCAATCTTCTACATGCCCGGGTCTCGGGACAACTCTTTCCTTCGGCGTTCGACTCAGACTCGGCCTTGAGCCGGACAAGAACGAGCTAAGAAAGCAGGAGATCGTCAATCTCCCGTGCAGACTCGGCAACATCACGGATATTTCCAATCTACATCCAACATGGCAAAACCGATCCCCTAAGGTCCAATTCGGATACGGCCCAGAGCCGCTCGAAATTGGATCTAGGGAGGTCGGAGTCGTAATCACACCCATCAACTACTCCAATTCTGACTCCAAGTCAGACAGTAGTTTGAACAGCAGTTTGGACAGCAGTTTGGCAAGCTTTTTCCTGCCTCGTGAAGTCTTCATGGCGTTCAAGGGCTCTACCGCCACTCAAGAGGCACGCCAACTACACAAGCAACAAGAGAAGGAGGCCCGCCGACTACGACAACAACAGGAGGCTAAGCACGACGCCTGCAACGATGAGCTACGCAGGGCTGGGCGAATCGCTCAGTAACAAATCCTCCAAACTCGAGTCGGCGACCACGACGTCTTCACCTAGGAGCTACAACAGGTTGACTAGCCGTCGGGTTTCAAGCCTACAGGAATCGAAAAATACGACGACAGAACCAATCCCGAGTCCTGGCTTATGGTCTACACTCTGGCAATCCAACCAGCCGGAGGTGATCATAAACCCATGGCTAACTACCTCCCGGTCGCCCTGGCCGACTAGGCGAGGACATAGCTGACAAGGCTCCCAAAGCGGTCAATCGGCTTCTGGGGAGAACTCCGGGAACGCTTCATCGCCAATTTCTAGGGGACTTACAAGAGGCCATCTTCCAAGCACGATCTCTATCAGCTACACCAGAGGAAGAATGAGTCTCTTCGTGAGTTCATCAAAAGGTATTCTGAGAAGTGCAACACGATCCCAATGATCAAGGACGAGGTTGTCATCGCCGCCTTCCGCAACGGAGTCAAAGACGACTCGTTCATCGCCAAGTTCACTCGGAAACCCCCCGCCTTTGTCAGGGCTCTCTTCGACATGGCAAACAAGTATGCCGACTCGGCCGAAGCGGTCGCCCAAGCCCTTGATGATAAGAAAGAGTCCCGGCAGAAGGACCAGAAAGCCAACGATGAGCCAGCACAGAACAAATCTGGCAGCCGCAAGCGGAAGTCAGAGAACGTGGTGGCCAACGTGGAGCATACTCGGTCGCGACCCCCAAGGAACAACGAATACCAGAAAGTGATGAACGGGCCCTACCCCTTTCATCCCAAGGGAAAACACGTGGCCAAGGATTGCTTCATGCTCAAGACGTTTGCTTCCGAGTAGACTTCAACATCTGGCACCGACAAGGACAAAGACAAGCCAGATTCGGGTGCAATCGACGATTATCAAGATCCCCAGGCTGAGCTCAACCATATCTTCGGAGGGCCATCTACATATGAGTCCAAGAGGAAGTAGAAGCTAACTGCAGATGCTCCCAATACTTGCGTTGGTCAGAGATGCCCGTCATATTTGACCGTGCAGATCATCCCGATCGGGTTACACACCTAGGATGCTATCCACTCGTCCTGGACCCGGTCGTCAAGAGCATCAAGCTGAAGAAGTGATGAGAACATCATTTCTTTAGATACACACTTACAACCTCCTCATGTTGAACAAGATGTGCCACAGATCCAAGTACCAATTACTCGCACACGTGCCCGTCAACTTAATCGCCAGGTGAATGCATTCCTAAGCTTACATAAAAATATTTCTATGAATGGCATGCTATTTAATTCTTATGATGATTTTATTGTTATTAGGAACCTGGGAGAAGACCATGGAGAATAGCTCAAGAAACCAAATATTAAAGTGCAGACTACAAGTGCAAGTAAACTCCTATTCCCGAGACATATTCAGTTTCGGGCTGGGAGACAGCGTCAACTTCAAACGGTCATAACTTTTGATCCAGAAGGAGTTACAGGGCCTACAAGTATTTGTTGGAAAGCTTATGAAATCTAATTTCAGATGGTTTTGGTCCCACATCAAAATTCCTTCTAAGCTGTCCGGAATCATCGAAACAAGACATGTACCTCTTCCAGTCCCAGTCTGTCTTGGGCCTTGGGCCTTGTAATTGTGTCGTGGGCTAAACCCATGAGGAGTGCGCCCCTCACAGGGCAAACACTCACCTTAGGACGTCCTAACTCATATATATTCAGTAGCCGCCGCCGTTTAGGGTGGGTTTTGCTTAGATTAATCTGTCTGTGAGTAGTTTCGCCGTTTATCGGTTTGTGAGAGCCCAACTTCGAGAGTATAATCATTCATCTGCAAGTGAGTTGCAATCTTTCTTGTTTTTGCTTGTGTTTTTCGATTCGCATGCAGGGATTAGCCTTCATGGCGAGGTCAACCGGGCAGCGCACGGTTGATAACGAGAGGAGACGTGGTACTGCGATTGCAGGGTTCGGGTCTTAGTGATCAGAAGCCGGATCGTGAGTGTCAATTCTCCACCAAATGGAGAGTTATCCTTACCTAACGGAAGATCGGGCACCCCGTTGCCATCAAGAAGGTTCTCATAGATGAAGGCAGCGCTCTCAACATTCTATTCGCCAAGACTCTGGATAAGATGAAGATTCCTCGTTCAGAGCTGCGGCCGAGTACGGTGCCCTTCCACAGGTAATCCCCGGCCTATCTTCAACACCTCTCGATAGGTAACTTTTTTGGTCACTTTCGGCACGCGGGATAACTTCCGCACAGAGAACATCTACTTCGAGGTCGCCGATTTCGAGACTATGTACCACGCGCTACTCGGATGGCCGGCGCTAGCCAATTTCATGGCGGTGCCGCACTATACCTACATGATGCTCAAGATGCCTGGGCCAGCCGGAGTTCTTTCCCTTCGCAGCGATGTCAAGCAAGCCTTCACCTGCGACAAGGAGAGCTGCGAGTTGGCTCAATCTCAAGAAGCGGCAGTCGGACACAACAGCATTTGGCAAGCCGTTACAACTGAAGTCGAGGACGATCAAGTTCCGGTGAAAAAAGTAGCAAAGTCGGGAATTTCAGCAGACTTTGACACGAAGAAGATCCCCCTGGACCCTTCCGATCCCTCCAAGACTGCTCTAGTGGGGACCGGACTCGACCCCAAATAGGAATATGCGCTCGTCACCTTCCTCCAGGTGAACAAGGATATTTTCGATTGGAAACCTTCCGACATGCCTGGGGTACCAAGGGAGGTGATCGAGCATGCCCTCAATGTCAAAACAGACGCCAAGCCAGTCAAGCAACGGCTACGGTGCTTCGCACAGGACCGCAAAGATGCTATTCGGGAGGAGATAACCAAGCTCCTCGCAGCCGGGTTCATCAAAGAGGTCTACCATCCGGATTGGCTGGCAAACCTAGCCCTAGTCCGGAAGAAGAACGGTAAATGGCGCATGTGCGTCGACTACACTAACTTGAACAAGGCGTGCCCCAAAAACCCATTTGGTCTACCGAGAATAGATCAGGTGGTGGATTCAACCGCGAGGTGCGAACTTCTCAGCTTTCTCGACTGTTACTCTGGATGTCATCAAATCAGCTTGAAGGAGGAGGACTGCCTAAAGACTTCTTTCATCACACCGTTTGGAGCATACTGCTACATCACCATGCCGTTCGGTTTGAAAAACGCTGGAGCAACATATCAACGAGCAATTCAGCGGTGTTTACACACTCAGATCGAGCACAATGTAGAGGCGTATGTCGATGACGTGGTGATCAAGACAAAGTCCAAAGAAGACCTCATCATCGACTTGGAGGAAACCTTCCAAAATCTTCGAAGATTCAAGATGAAGTTGAACCTGGAAAGTGCGCCTTCGGTGTGCCATTCGGAAAGCTACTTGGCTTCATTGTATCGCATCGCGGCATCGAGCCCAATCCAGAGAAAATCAACGCAATCATGAACATAGCACCCCGACTAGCCAGAAGGACGTCTAGAAGCTGACAGGCTGATGGCGGCACTCAGCCGATTCATCTCCCGACTGGGCAAACAGGGCATGCCCTTCTTCAAATTACTGAAGAAAGCAAACAATTTTCAATGGATTCCCGAAGCTCAGCAAGCATTCGAAGACTTCAAGAAATTTCTCAGATCACCACCAGTGTTAGCATCACCTATGCCCCAAGAACCATTAATGTTATATCTGGCGGCAACCACTCAGGTAGTCAGCATGGCGTTGGCGGTCGAGCGATCCGAGCTGGGTCATATACAGAAAATTCAACGGCCAGTCTACTTCGTCAGCGAGGTCCTAGGCGACTAAAAGATGAGATATCCTCAGGTCCAGAAGCTACTATATGGCCTACTCATCACTGTCCAGAAGTTGGTGCACTATTTTCAGTCACATCAAGTCACGGTGGTCACATCGTATCCACTCGGGAACGTCCTACACAACCGTGAGGCCACCGGCCGAATCGCTAAATGGGCGCTCGAGTTGATGGCGTTTGACATCACCTTTCAGCCATGGACAACAATTAAATCTCAAGCTCTAGCCGACTTTGTGGCCGAGTGGACAGAAGTTCAGATGACTACAACAACAGACAAGCTAGAGTACTGGACAATGTACTTCGACGGTTCTTTACGGATCGGCGGCGCTGGGGCCGGCGTCGTACTGACATCACCCACGGCGAAAAACTCAATTACGTTCTCCAGATTCACTTTCCGGCTTTCCACAATGTCGCCAAGTACGAGGCACTCATCCACGGGCTCCACATTGCTATATCACTTAGCATACGCCGACTTGTTGTACGTGGGGATTCTCAACTCGTGGTGAACCAAGTCATGAAAGACTGGACATGTCTCAATGATACTATGGCGGCGTACTGTCAGGAGGTCAGAAAGCTGGAAAACAAGTTTGACAGGCTGGATATAACTCATGTATTACGACAATACAACAATGCTGCAGACGAATTGGCTAACATGGGATCCAAGAGAGAAGTGGTCCCGACTGGGATTTTCATCAAGCAACCACTGGAGCCATCAGTCAAGAAGAAACCAATGCCAGAACAGTCGGGGGATGAACCTACCCCAGCAAAAGACGAAGTACTGATCATATCTCAAGATTGGCAGACTCTAGTTCTCAAATTCCTCTTGGATGATGAACACATAGAAGATCACAGTGAAGCCAAACAAATCAAATGTTGAAGCAAATGTTTTCTAGTAGTCGGAGAAGACTTGTACCGAAGAAGCGCATCCAGAGTCCTCATGCGCTGCATCACAGCCGAGGAGGGCAAGCAGATTCTGCAATCGATCCACTCAGGCATATGTGGCAACCATACCGCAGCCAAGACGTTAGTCGGAAAGGCTTACAGGTAGAGATTTTTCTGGCCAACAGCAGTAACAGATGCTAAAGAGATAGTTCGCACATGCAAGGGTTGTCAATTCCATGCAAGAAAAACAAATCTTCCAGCCTAAGAACTTCAAACCATCCCAATCTCTTGGCCCTTTGCAGTCTGGGGGCTTGACATGGTCAAGCCTTTCAAGAAAGCGCCAGGGTTCACACACTTGTTCGTCACAGTGGATAAATTCACAAAGTGGATTGAGGCAAAACCCGTTGCTACCATTACAGCGGCACAAGCAAAGGACTTCATCATGAGTATATTATACCAATTCGGGGTTCCTAACTGTATCATAACAGACAACGGTACTCAGTTCACGGGCGGCATATTTTAAGATTTCTGTGATGACTTTGGCATCAAGATCTGTTATGCTTCTGTGGCACACCCACAGAGCAATGGGTAGGTCAAGCATGCTAATGGCATGGTCTTACAAGGTATCAAGGCTAGGATATTCGACCGACTACAACCATATGTAGGGCAGTGGGTACAAGAACTCCCATCTGTTCTCTGGTCTCTAAGAACCACGGTTAGTCAAGCAACAGGGCAATCCCCTTTCTTTCTAGTCTATGGTGCTAAGGCTATGTTACCAACCAAGTTAGAGTTTGGCTCTCCGCGAGTTCAGGCCTACTCAGAAGTTAAATCCAATGAAAACCGACTGGTTCAACTCGATCAATTGGAGGAAGGTAGGGACATCGCAATTATCCAGTCGGCAAGGTATCTTCAAGGCTTGCGTCGTTATCATAGTCAAAATGTCTGTGGCCGCGCCTTTTTGGTCGGTGATCTCGTCTTGAGAAAAATACAAACCACCAAAGACAGGCATAAACTATCCCCCTTGTGGGAAGGGCCGTTCATTATCGCTGAGGTGACTCAACCAGGCGCCTACCGACTGAAGACTGAAGACAGTGCCCTAGTCAGCAACTCATGGAATATAGAATAGCTATGTCCTTTCTATACCTGAGTTTTGTACTTTCTCACATACATATGTATAAAGTGTTTCTCTGACTCACTACGTCGCTTGTTTCAACCGAGTAGTGAGTTGGGGGCTGTATGTATTATATGCGCTTTGTTAACAGAATACGAGCTTGTTTTATCTAAGTTATGAAGTTTTACAACGATTATGTTATGTTTGCCCGAGTATAGCTTTTTGAGGTGAACGATTTTTATTAAGTTCCTATCGATCAATGCGGCACAGACTATATAGTCGGATAAAGCTAATGATAACTAAGGAAAACCAAGAACTCGGCTGCATTGTACATATATTTACACATGTCATTACAAAAGCTTTATATACACCGACTGCATAATGGTTTGTTCTTACATTCCCAGGTCTTTTGTGATCACCTCTGCAGTCGGCCTCGCCTGGGTTATCAACTCTAGTGCTTCATCAAGTGTTGTCTCTTCGGCAAACCCCTCACCGATGGCCTCGAGATCTACCCTAGGGTAGATCGACTTGGTCATGGCAAGGGTCTGGGCCACGCCGACCGCAACGCGCTCATCCGATTACTTTTTCAAGATACTCGGGGCTTCGCTAAGGCGCGCCTGCACCTGGGAAACTATACTGGAGCTGGTCCCAACGTGGTGAGGATCCATAATGTCAAGGAGCCCTTTCACGGATTCGGCAAGAATCTCCCGTGACTACTTGATGACTTTAATCTCCTCTGCAAAGGCTTGGAATTGGGTTTGGGCATTGGCTTTCGAAGCTGCTCAGATTCATTGACAAGTATGCTTGTTAGCCAAGACTGTAGTCAGAGTAACAAAAGGATTGGTTAAGGTCATTGTTAGAGGGAAGACTTACTTGCATAGTCGGCCTCTACTTTGGCTTTGGCCTTCTCCAGTTCAGCTTTAGCCTTTTCAACTTTTTTCAGCTCAGATTCCTATTGTTTTTTCTCTCTGTCTAGGTCTTCACCTCGGCTTCGAGGGCTGTATATCAGAATAGTCAAGAACTCGAGATTACAGTCAGGACTCAACCGGGCAATCGGGAAACAACAAAGCTGGAGAAATATACTTGGGATTTATTCGGGAAGACAAATACAGGAGATTTACTTCTGATCTTCTTGGCTAGAGCCCACTTTTCATCCCTAAGCTGGTCAACTGCTTCCCTTAGCCAAGTCTCCCTCTCCTGACTAGACCGTTCCAGGTCGGCCTTGGTGGCCTAGAGCTGGCCCAATCGTTGGAGATGGGGGGCGAGCTGGGTCAAGACCTTGCTCACTTTCTCCGAGTGGTCGACTATCTTCTGCTTGGAGCAAAAACAGAACAAAACAGAGTCAAGAGGCAGAGAACCAATACAAGGAAGACTGTCAAGAACTCAATGTGGCAAGAGTCATACCTAGACTCCCCGAGACACGGCGATTGTGGCACGAAGAAGAACTTCGCATTCCCTCTCCGCTGCCTCCTCATCATGCTCGTAGCTTTCCACGATTCCCTCGGGGGATACCTAGTGGAATGTTCTCGGGAACTTGTAGGGAGGGGCCTCAAGTCTGGGGAGATCCACTTCATTTGAAGACAATGACGATATGGATGGCGACAAGGTCCTGTCTCCTGACTCGACGACTGCTGGGGCTTCAGGGACTCGTTCAGGGGCTGGAGCAATGGCTTCAGTACTCGCCCCTTGGTCAGCCGGCACTAGCATGTAGCCAGCTGAACTTCTGTCCACCCGGCCACAAAGTCAGTAAGTGCTTGGGACTTGATTGCTGTCCGTGGCTAGAAGACAATATCAAATGCCATTAACTCAAGTACCCATTTAGCGGTTCTACCGGTGGCTTCGTGATTGTGTAGGACATCCCCTAGTGGATACGATGTGACGATTGTAACTTGATGCGACTAAAAATAGTGCACCAACTTTTGGACCGTTATGAGCAAACCATAAAGCAGCTTCTGAACTTGGAGATATCTCATCTTGGATTCACCTAGGACTTCGCTGACAAAGTAAATTGGCCTTTGAACTTTTTGTATATGCCCTGGCTCTGCCTGCTTAACTACCAACACCGTGCTGACTACCTAAGTGGTTGCTGCTAGATATAACATAAGAGGTTCCTAGGGCATTGGTAATGCCAACACGGGTGGTGCCATGAGGAACTTCTTGAAGTCCTCGAAGGCTTGCTGGGCTTCTGACATCCATTGAAAATTGTCAACTTTCTTCAGTAGTTTAAAAAAGGGCATGCCCCATTCGCCGAGTCGGGAAACGGACCGACTAAGTGTTGCCATGAAGCTAGTCAGCTTCTGCACATCCTTCTGGCTAGTCGGGGACGCCATGTTCATGATTGTGTTGATTTTCTCCGGATTTGCCTCGATGCCATGTTGTGAAACGATGAAGCCGAGTAGCTTTCCCAAAGGTACGCTAAAAACGTAGTTTTCTGGGTTCAGCTTCATCTTGAATCTCCGGAGGCTTGAAAAGTTTCTTCTAAGTCAGCAATGAGGTCCTCCTTCACTTTGGTCTTGATCACCACGTCATCGACATATGACTCCATGTTGCGCCCGAGTTGAGTGTGAAGACACCGCTGGATAGCACGCTGATACGTTATGCCAGCATTTTCCAACCCAAACGGCATAGTGACATAGCAGTATGCCCCAATGGCATGATAAAAGAAGTCTTCAGATAGTCCTCCTTTAAGCTGATTTGATGATGTCTCGAGTAACAGTCGAGAAAACTGAGTAATTCGCATACCGCAGTTGAATCGACCACCTGATCTATTCTCAGTAGATCAAATGGATCTTTGGGACATGCCTTGTTTAAGTCGGTATAGTCGATGCACATGCGCCATTTACCCTTTTTCTTCTGGACCAGAACTGGGTTTGCCAGCCAATCCGGATGGTAGGCCTCTTTGATGAACCCGGCTGCTAGGAGCTTGGTTATCTCCTCCCGAATAGCATCTTTGCGGTCTTGTGCGAAGAGTTCTAGTCATTGCTTGACTGGTTTGGCATCTGGCTTGATGTTTAGGGAATGCTCGATCACCTCCCTTGGTACACTAGGCATGTCGGAAGGCTTCCAAGCAAATATGTCCATATTCGCCTGGAGGAAGGTGATAAGCTCGTCTTCCTATTTGGGGTCAAGTCCAGTCCCAACAAGCGTAGTCTTGATGGGGTCAGAAGGGTCCAGGGGGATCTTCTTCATTTCCCAGTCCGCTGAAACTCTCAACTTGGCTGTTTTTTTTGCGGAGACTTGATCGTCCTCATTTGCAGTTGTTGTGGCTAGTCAGATGCTACTTCGTCCGACTACCGCTTCGTGAGATTGGGCTAGCTCGCAACTCTCCTTGTCGTAGGTGAAGGCTTGCTTAACATCGCTGCGCAGAGAGAGTACTCCTATTGGTCCTGGCATCTTGAGCATCATGTATGTATAGTATAGTGCTGCCAAGAACTTGGCTAGTGCAGGTCGTCCGAGTATGGCGTGATACGTGGTCTTGAAGTTGGCAACCTCGAAGCATTCTCCGTGCTGAAATTTTCCCGTGTGCCGAATGTTACTAGCAAAGTGATCTGTCCCAGTGGAATTGAAGAAAGGCCGGGGATTACCCCGTGGAGGGTAGCTGTTCTCAGCTGTAGCTTGGATCTTGGTATCTTCATTTCATCAAGCATCTTGGCAAACAAGATGTTGAGTGCGCTTCCTCCATCGATGATAACCTTATTCAGCTTGATGCTTCTGATGACCAGGTCCAGGACGAGTGGGTAGCATCCTAGATGTGTTACTCAGTCGCGATGATTTGCGCGGTCGAATGTGATTGCCGTTTCTAACCAATGCAGATATTAGGGGGCGTCTGACGAGACTGAGTCACCTCTCGGGCGGTTAGCTTCTGCTTGCGCTTGGACTCTTATGCAGATGGCCCTCCAAATATATGATTGAGCTCAGGCTGGGGATCTTGATAATCGCCGACTGCGCCCGAGTCTGACTTATCTTTGTCCTTCTGCTCGCCAAACGCAGATGTTTGCTCGGAAGCAAACTTTTTGAGCATGAAGCAGTTTTTGGCTGTGTGTTTCCCCTTTGGGTGGAAAGGGCATGGTCCGTTCATAACCTTTTGGTAGTCATTTGTCCTCGGGGGTCGCAGCCGGTTGTGCTCTAGAGTTTCCACGACGTCATCCGACTTGCGTTTTTGGTTCCCGGCCTTAGTTGGGGCCGTGTCGTCAGTGTCCTTCCACTCCTTCTGTCGAGGCTCCTTTTTGTCATCAAGGGCCTCCGCAACTACGTCAGCCGAGTCGGCATACTTGTTTGCCATGTCAAATAGAGCCTTAACAAAGCTTGGGGGCTTCCGAGTAAATTTTGCAATGAACGGGGTGTTTTTTACTCCTTTGTGGAAAGCAGCAATGATGACCTCGTCCTTGATCTTGGGTATGGAGTTCCTCTTCTCGGAGAACCACTTGATGAAGTCATGGAGGGACTCATTCTTTCTTTGATGGCACTAGTACAGATCGTACAGATCGGATGATGGCCTCTCATAGGTTCCTTGGAAGTTTGCGATGAAACGTTCACGGAGTTCTCCCCAGGAGCCAATTGACCGCCTGGGAAGCCTGTCAGCCATGTTCTTGCCGAGTCGGCCAAGGTGAATGGTAGGTAGTTGGCAATGGCCTTGTGATCGCCTCAGGCCGCGCGGATTGCCAAGTTGTAGTTCGTGAGTGAACGCCGGAACTCCTTCATCTAGGTGAGGGCTCTGACTCCGACTGCAGCAATAAAACCGCTCGTGGTGGAGGCCGAAGTGCTCATGCTCATCTTTGAGTCGGCAATGTTCATCCTCCTCACATTCCTGGCGCCAGGCGTTGATGTCATGACGGAGATCTCGCTGTAGCCATCCTCGGGTATCTTGGTTATCACGGTGCTCCTCGTGGTGATCTCGCCATCGGTCATTGTTTTGGTTGCCGAGAGACGTATGGTGGGACTCCGAGTGACACTGACTTGAGCCAGTTGCCTAGCGTCGTGCTGAGGTAGACGAGATCGCTGCACCTAAAGCTTGTTTGACTGTATGAGTTTGTCTCCAGACTGCTGTCATTGTTGACATGCCACAGCAGTGATCATTGCCTTGATCCTTGCAATAGTTGGGGTAGGCTGGTGGTCGGGCCTGAGCTGCAAGGTGTCTAGTAGTGTGGTAGCGGCCACGACATTCTGCTGTGGGGTCACGAAGACGCCGTGGTCGCTCACTCAGGTTTGGAGGATCTCTTGTTGAGCGGTCCGCCTAGCCTCGTGCAAGTTGTCGTTACGGGCATCACACTCAGCTTGCAGGCGTCGTGCGTCCTCATCTTGTTGCTCACGCAGTCGGCAAGCTTCCTCCTCCTACTGATCATGTAGTCAGCACGCGTCCTGGCCAAAGGTTGATCCCTTGGATGCCATGAACACTTCACATGGTGGAGAGAAACTTCTCGAGCTGTTGTCCGATTGTGAGTCAGACTCACAGTAATTTAGGGGGTAATTACAACTCCAACCTCCCTAGATCCGATCTTGAGCGGCTCTGGGCCATATCTAAGCCGAATTCCAGGGGATTGGTTCTGGCGCATCGGATTGAGATTGAAGATATCCACGGCGTTGTCGAGTCCGAACGGGAGATTGACGATCTCCTCCCCTAGCGATCTCGGTTGGCTCAGGGCCGACTCCAAGTCAAACACTAGAAAAAAAAAGCTGTCCCTGGACTCGTAGGTCTTGAAAATCGTCGCAACAAGTCACCGAAGACAGCTGCAGCATTGAGTAAATCGACCGTCACGAAGTCGACCTGGTTCCTGGCCGATCGGGTCAAATCCGAGTCGGTTAGGGTGAGGTTGCCGTGTTTGTCGGCGACGAAGTCGAGGCTCCCAAAGCTGATCGCTTGTCCAGAGTTGAACTTGACATCGTCGACTCCGGTGTTTTGATCCATCAGGCTTGATGACGATGATCTCGACAAATCCCCTACCTGGCGCGCCAACTATCGATGCTTTATATTGGCAATAATTATATAGGGCTATCTATGAGACTTAAACTTGATGGATTGCAAAGGAACACAAAACAAGTTTATTCTGGTTTAGGCCCTCAAGGTGAGGTAATACCCTACTTCCAGCTATTGTGCATTGCCTTTGAGATTTCTCTGGTGAGATTCTGTATGCCCCAGGGGGCTCCCGTCCTCCCCTTATATACTGAAGAGGTAAGGCTACATGGTAAGAATCCCAGTCGAACTTGACCAATAGATTTTCTTCTAGAAATACAACATACCCAACTAGGACTATATCCTTTCCCCTGTCATGCAAGGTAACATATGCCGAGTCCTATTGTATTCCTAATTACAGGATTACGCCCATCGTCTATCCGAGCGGCCATAGGACTTTTCATGAGGTACCTGGGGCCCATGGCCTCCACACTTTTTAAAACTTTTGCATCATGCTGGATGTTATTTTTGTCAGTGCTTACCAAAACCATAAATTGTCACAATGGAAATTGAATTGAAGTCCTACATTTAAGTTGAGAACTATAATATACAAGAGTATTGCATCTATTTCATAATTATAAAAACACATGAAAACCACCCAAACAATGACAAGATAATTATTGTTTGTCATCATATAAAAATATAATCAAATATTAAGTATTAGAGTCCATATTGAAAGCCTAATTTTGATTCCAATAAAATATGACAACCAAAGGGCAATCCAAGTTAAATTGGAGGAATCCAAATCATGATCATATGTTCTTGAATTAAAGTTGAATAAACTAAAGGCATAAGATTCATCCATGTATAATACATGGTCATACAAACAAACCTAGCCAATATGTAAGGATCTCTATAATGGTCCTCCTGGAGTGTTCAAACCAATATCCAGATATTCAACCAAGTCTCAAATTACAAAAAGAGGATTTATTGGGAATTATCCCCAAAAATAAATTGAGCATTCAATCCACAATTCAAATTTAAATATTTGAAATCTCAATTCTATTCCTTCCTATTCCAAGTGATCCACCCCTTTTGCATTAACCCCTCTTTAATTACCTTCCCTAGGCAAATCCAATTGAATTCCATTTATGCCAAACAAATAAAATAAGACAACATAAAATTACCCATATAATGGTTCATTGGGATATTTAAATAAATATTAAAATATTGCATCAAGTCTCCAAATACATAAAATCATATAATAGGGATCAACTCAATTTAAATTGAAAATATTTCATGTGAGAGAGAGATCAATAAACCAAATTCAAATAAATATTTGAATTCCCAAAATAAAATTTCAAAGTTACAGCACCACATTTTCTATCAAACTCAAATTCAAATGTCAGCCACCATCTTGCATCTCATCCCCTTCCTTTTCTTCTAATTCAAATTCCCTTTGTTTAGTTCCCAAAAATCAGCTAGCTACTGTTCATCATCCACCATCTGCTCGATCCGGGGCCAGCCCAACCTGAGCAGCCCATCCGAGCAGAGCTCTGCCCAGAGCCATCCATGGCCACCTTTCCTTGTACCGCAGCCCAGCACAGCCCGCAGCCAGGCCGAACGCCCCAGCACAAGCCGCTGCTGCAGCATCGTACGCCGTCGCCCCAATGCCTCAGCCCGACCGAGCCAGCCGCAGGGTGCGCGCCATCGCTCTGTCTCTCTCTCTCCGCCGTTTCCCGCCGAGAATCCAGCCATGCCGTCCCGTCCCGGGATTCCCTCCGGGAAGTCGCTCGCCGCGTGTCCCCTCCCTGGATTCCTTCCGGGAAACCGCCGCCACTCCGCTCTCTCTCCCTCATCCCGTCCGCAAAAGCGTTCTCTCCGCCATCGCATCGCCATCACCGCCCGGGAATCCCGCCAAACGTCATCGCCTCCCCGGATATCCGCACCCCGCCACCGCTGGCCTGGGGTCTCCAGAGACCATTTTCCTCTCCCCCAGCCGCCGCCGAGCCACCATGGCCCCACACCGGCCGCGCCTGCCGCGCTTCTCCTCTGCCTCGTGCCCTGGCACAAGGGTGAAGACGACTCCCTCCCTGTATCGCTGACAGACCAGGCCCCGCAAACAGTGCCAGTTTTTAATTTCCTGTATTAATTCAAATTTGAATCTTCTTTTGGCTATAACTCTCAGTCATCCTAATTCCAAATTGAGTGAAACTTGAACCAAAATTCATCTGAATTCAAGACCTTTACAATAATAAATAGTATGGTAGTTAGAATGCTATTTGATCTTTTCGTCAATTCTTCTCCAGTCAAAATACAGTCAGTTGCCTTGAACAATAAATCCATGAATAAGTAAAATCTCATAACACAGTCTCATAATCACAAGTTAACATTAACTATCATAAACTTTAAAAAACAGCTCATAAGTCCTATTCGCTTTCATTTATCAATAACTGCCATATATCCTCCCAAACAAAAAAGAAGTATCACAGCTTGGTTATGCAAGTGCAAATACAGTTAACAAATATTATCATTATAAATTCTAGCACCAAGGTGGAAATATTACCTTGTATAAGGCCGGTAAGTAATGCCTCCTACAACAATACTATTCCTGATCTATGGTGAATCAAGTATAAACCATATTTTTTGACTTGTACTACTGTATGGAAACAACAGAGAGAAAATCTACAGCATTTTCAAAAATCTGCAGAGTCATCTAGCATTTCATACTTATTCTGTTGCTTAGTTCATACACACTATGGAGTATCTGCCTTATGAGTATCACATCAAGCATTTCACAACTTGTAGTTATCAGTAAACAATAATAACAGAGGTACAATGGCAGAATCTCCCATTTCCTGCAGCAAAAAAAAGAAAAAGGGAGCATATTTAAGGTGTCAGGATCCTAAACGAGTAGTTTTTTTTTCCATTGCAACATACGAGCAGCTTGCTAGTTTGAATACGGAGGGAGTATCTTACCTATCCAAGCAACATTTGTCGCTTAATTAAGTAACTCGATTGACCCTGAATTTCAGGACTTGGTTCAATATTACTACAGCCGAAAAAAGGAAGCTGGCAAGGATCAGGCTCAGAGGCGATTAATTGAGGGGCTGGATTCCTTGCAAGGCGCAGTGCGCGCGGATCTCGAGGAGGTGGAGGTGGAGCACGAGGAGGAGGAGGAGGCGGGAGGGGGGAGAGCAAGAAGGCGGCAGGGGTGGGAGGGGATGGTGGCATGGCAGCGGATAGGAGGGGATCACGAGAGGAGGAGGATGGGCATGTAGGGACGGTGATGACGAGGAGACGCTTCTTCATCCCGCGAATCCCCACGGCATGCCCCACGGACACGCCGCCACGGAGATCGTGCCGGAGGAGAGCTCCGAGGAGTCCGTGTCCATGGCATCGGGGGACCCATCGCCGTGGAGAAAAGGCTGCAAGTGGAGGTTGAAGAGGCTAGAGGGACGGGGGGGCGGCGGGAGGAGGCGGAGGTCGGCGGTGACGCGGTTGAGGAGGAGGAAAAGGCGGCGGTGATGGAAGTGAACTAGGCGGCGGAGAGGCGCGAAAGGAGGATGGGGGAGGGATAAGGGATTTAGCGCTTTTGCAAAAAAACCCCTCAAACATCGTATATTACAATGAGGTCCACCGCATCGATCTCACCGTCGATCTACGATCCGACGGTTTCAGGAGGGGCACGAACGCTGGATCCACACTGCGCCATCTAGCACGCTTCTTCGTCCTGGAACTCAGCCGATATTCATGTTAAGAGATTACTACTGGTCACAACATACTTCATGAACAATACATCCCAAAAATATTTCAAAAACATCACATGAAACTACCTTAAACAAGCACCAACACTTATGCTAATATGATTTAACTTGATATCTTGTCTCCAGTAACAACATCATGGGTATCACAAAGACAAACCATCCATGTAAGTAATCTAGTGCATTTAATTAGTTTTTAGTTTGTTTTCTGCATGTTTAGTGTCATGTGCATGGCCAAAGCGTGGTCATGTGCTAGTTTAGCTCGAGGTGTGTGTATTTATGTTGGAGTAAGTTAGTCTCAGTTCTGCGACATGCGCTCTACATGAACTAATGAGCGGCTATGAAAGTGTTCAAGGTCATGGCATGAAGGGCATGGACGAGAAAGGTGGACACAATGGACAAATTCATGTACACTTGATCTTTAAATAGGATATAAGAAAACACGAAATGCTATGGGATTTTGTGCAGCACAAATCATCGTGTTCTTGCCTCCGTTCCAGTATATATGTGTGTGTGTTCTATGCAGATTTCAGCAAGTGATCACTGGAGACTAGAGACTGACATTTCTAATGACTAGAAACGAGGCAAGAACTTAATTGTTTCTACTACACAAAATCCTGTAATTTTTCTTGTTTTCGTCTCTTATATCAAGCAAACTCAGATGATATTTTGTGTCAATGTGCTTACTTCGATTGTGAAAACACTGCAGAGGGAGATTGTTGATTTGTTGTCAATCTTTAAGGTGAGAGCATTAGGCATCTTGCTTGTGAGTTTGTGTCATTTCCCGGAGACACCATCCATATATATACCTTGGAAAGCCATGGTCGTCATAGCAATGTACTCAACTTGCAACCTTCTGCTTCTGGGATTGCCAGTTGATTGGATCATTGCTGAGGAAGAAGAGCACACCTAATTAGCTAGCAACAGTCCAATTAGCTGGCAATCACAGAAGCAAAAGGTGGTGGTGTTGATGTCCTACAAGGTAGAGTACATTTCTCTGACGACAACAGCCTTCCAAGGTATATTTGTTGATACATCTATTCAGCAATATCATAGGCAAGAAGCCTATATGGATCACTTTGAAGATCAAGAACAAATTTGGAATCTCCATTGCTAAAATCTGGTGTTTCATGATCAAAGAAAGCACATTAACATAAGACATCATTTCATACATAAATGTTTCGAGGGAGATGAAATCCACAGTTACGTTTGTTCGAATGGGCAATTAATAGACTCTCACAAAACCACCCAATCACCTAGTATTCTAGTAGCTACATGAAAGGATCGAAATCAATCGATATCATAGGAAACAAGGATTAGGGGTGTTTGTAGGTGTAATCTTGGGTGTCCTTTTTTGCATGTTTAGTGTACATGCATGGCTGCATCGTGGTTGTACAGTAGTTTAGATCAAGGCATGCATCTTCATATTAGGGTGAGTTGTTCTCAATCCTGTGTCACTTGTAGCATGAACCAACTAGCGTTGTGTGAGCATATACAGTCATATGGAGTCATGGTACGAATGACACATGTGCATATAACATGCACAATGGTCATGTCCAAGTATACTTGGATTTAGTATATATAAGAGTAGAAGAAAATAAAAAAGGCTGGTGGATTTTGTGCAGAGCAAATCATCGTGTTATCTTCCATGCATTCCAATGAACTTGTGTGCTTGTGTTGTGTGGCATGCGGGTATCAGAAGATCACTATATGTTGACACTAACATTAATAGTTACAAAGCACATATTTCGTTAATATAAGATATATCGGTGTCCAAACTTACTAACAAAGCATCTTGGATATGCAAAATAACACAAATTGATAACAATAATTTGGGCCAGGACACATCCACAAGCATATAGCACACATTGTACTAGACATTTAGTGCTACTAACTCGACTACATGGAAGATCGTTCTCACAATCAACCTCCTAAACTAGTTTTCATTCATAATAATATGACAACTCAGGATAAACAATTATGGAAGTTCATTTTTGTTCCCTGAATAGTTTGATTCCAAAGCAGAGTTAATTTGAGGGCCATAAAAATTTATCCACAAATATTAACTGCCTGCAAAATGGAGGGTCATCCACTGCATGTGTATTGTACATATGTATTTCATCTCAAATGTGATTCACCACAAGTACAGCATGTTTATGATAAGTAGCGTAGTATTAGTGCAGAACTACAAGAACAATGCATATGAAGCTCATATAGTTATCATTCATTCATTCACAAACAATGAAAGCAACCTAAGTGCAGATCAATATCTATTCATCTATGTCAGTAGAGTCTATGCCATTAATTTAGAAATAGTAGCATGAATGTAGTATTGCTAATTTAGGCTCACAGGACGGCAAATGTGGGGGAGAATCTGAATATGTAAAAAACCAAAAGCTGTATGGTATAATTATATCATAAATATGTGACCATAGGATCAACTTCTAGACTTCCAGCAATCTAATTAAGCACTTTATTTTAAATCATGGACAATCTTTTACATAAGTGATGTACATTGAATGGTGCTTACATGCTACCATAAATTATGAACAGCATATGAACAGTATAGTGTGAAGAATAAAATGGAAATACATTTAAATGTAGCAATAAATTATATGTATATATATATATATGTATATATATATATATATATATATATGATGGTACCAACATGACAACCAAAAATATAATGTGGTTCTCGAAATTATTAATGATGTGTTTCTGTTATAGCAAAACTGCTTTGCTACAACAGTCATGGCAAGGTTCCTCCATGGAGAGAGCCAAGCTTGAGCATATGAGGAGAAATGAGCTAAAGATGAGAGAGATGACAGTGTGGGGAAAAAAATGGGTTGTCCCATGGTGCTCTTTTCATTCATGTGCATTAAAGAAAATGATTTTCATGTCCTTGAGTTCTTTACATGGTGGAGCCCTAGCCATATGGTGCTTCTATTTACATATGGTGCTGTATTATACAATATATCAGGGTTTCCAAAAAGAATTCCTAAGGGCAAGATGATCCCCAAAATGTTCTAACCTAGGCTGCTATACCCTAACATTTCATTCGTTCATTTTTTTCATGTGAAAAACAATGGATAGGCTAGTTTGTATAATTGTACACGGTCGTTTTAAGTGTAGAAATAATCTTAAACAAAGTTCAAGTAACACGGCCTAGCACTATGTTTAAAATCTAACATTTGAGCACAACAGATATTGGCTGACACTAAAGAGCTTAGTACAAGTTCTATTAACTCTAGAATCTGTTTTGTTTAAAGGATTGCTATGTAGCTACCCACTTTGTGTGACACAGCTTATTTCTACGGACCGCGTAATGTATGTACTCTATTCTTAGAGAGAGTGTATATATATATATGTGTCTTTTTAAATTGCAAAGAAAAAGGCTAACTCTAGAACAGCCAACCACTCTATACCTACATGAAGAACAATGCACCACGCAAACATATAATCCAACCAAAAAAACCACATCACAAACATATAATGCCACAAAAAAAGCACTTCCCTAAAACATTATTGCCCATCAGAAAAGATCCTGATTATAGAAGCAACAGTGAATGATGTACAACTACCATCCTAAGCATCATCATAATGAAAGGGAAGTTAATAACAATAGCAATTGCAGAACAAATGGATTGGGAGCAGGAAAAAAACAATCCCCTTTCCTCCCCCGCATCCCCTCGCATCTCCACCGCCACTTCTATCGTCCCCCTCAGTCTCTGCCGCCGACGCCATCTCTCCCGACTCAACCGCCGGCACCGCGTTCCCCGCATCGTCTCCCCACCACGGCAACTCCTCCTCGCCAGCTCGCCCGTCGTGCCTCCATGTCGTCGCAACACCTGAAGCCCCCTGTCCCTTCTCCTCTGAGCCTCATTTTCTCTCTCGTCCTCGCATGCGCTCGCCTCCTCCTCAACGCGCATGGCATCTCCTCTCCTCTCCGTTGAGATCCGACGCAACTATCGGCCGCTCCCCCACCTGCCTTCCGCCGTGAGTCCTCAACCGGCTCCACCGTGTGTCGCGCCCCGGCCCCTCCGAGCAGAAGCCTTGACGGGGGAGCAGTGGAGAGGTTGTTGTGGCCCAGACCATGAGGAGACGGGGTCCGTCAGCTCCACTGTGCCCGTTGTCCTCGGTTGTATCGCCCGCCACGAGATGCGTCATAAAGCTCCCACGAGGCGCCCTACCTCACCGTCGGGACCATAGGTGTTCGTCAAACATGTATTCTCCACCTCGGTCAATGGCCAAATCGTTTTTCAGATGAAGTCATTCTGCCACAAAAAGCGCAGGTCAATCTCCAGGCAACCTAATTCAGATAACTTACTTCGATGGATGTACAGACCTTATGCTTTCACCCGCTCCATATTAATCACATATGTTCTATCTGTAAGTAGTTTGTTCGAAATCTAATTATGAGCTGTGAATTACTTTCGTCCATTCAATTAACTAACTTTGATGTCACAAAGTATTAAAAAAACTACTCAAGAAAATTCTACTTCTACAGTAGAGTCCTGCTAAAATGTGTTGGCCCGAGCGTAGTCAGACTCGCCATCGGCTGCCTCACTGTCCACTCCGCCACGCCCGGGTCGTCCTCAATGCAGCGTCGTTCCACATTTCTGCCACCGTATTTCTGAGGTGGGTTCTCCTCTGTACAGTCTCAGTTCACCTATTGCTCACCACTCACATTGCATTAAAACTTTATCTTTCAATTTTCATCAGCCGCAGTCATGTTCTGTCATCTTGAATCATGCTCAATGTCGAACATGCTAGCTAGAGACGGGTCACCACCAATCTACCGTCCTCCATCAAAATCTCTCTCTCTGCTGGTCTCGCTATGGCCCCCGCTCGCGATCTGTCATGGCCCCACTGCACGCCACGGGCTGCCAGGATGTCTTCCGCCTTGGCAGCAGAAAATCCTCCCTCGTACTTGATGCCTGCCGCTCCCGCACTGGTTTCGCGGACGCCTGCCCGCCACACCGATGGTTGCCGCAGGTTTCGCTCCACACAGCCACTCTTCAACAACGAGACTCTAAGTCCTGTACTGCGCTGCACCTGCATTCCAGCTCCACTCACATTTTTCTCCACAATTTACATCACGACTAACATTACCTGTGCGCCGTGACAAGACGCAGCGCCTCTCCCTTCTCGACTGCCTAGGTACACCATTGGTTGACTATGCGATCATCAAGCTTCTCAGGTGGGTGTGATCTTCGCGGTCCCGTCAGCCGACACACTAAGATGACCAAGATGTGGCTTCCTTCCGTTGCCCAAAAGCTTCAAACGATGCGCTGCCATACCATGGCACCGTGAGGATACAGCGCGCCTCCGCCTCCCCCAAAAACTGCCTGTACGACATGCTCTTCAACAGCGATCCCCATCTCCATCAGTGCATTCTCCCTCCACCAAGCCGTTCCGAGAGTACGCGCGTTACTGCGATCTATGCCAGCGTCCTCGCATATCCGAGAACCTTGGCCGATAGGTCCCCCCCTCAGTACGAAGCATCTTTGATCTTGCTCCTGTGTGTTTTCCACCGCCACCATTGAACTTTGTGAACCTGTCATCCTGGTCCTTCGTCCTCATATACACCCACATCCAGCGATGCAATCATCCACGAGGAGCATGAAATGATTACCGCCATTTGTCGCCGGCTGAATCGGCCACAGAGATCACCTTGACATCACTCCAGACGCCCTCCGCTCGAAGTTTCGCACTCGGAACGGATGTCCTGCCTGCTTGGCCACCAGCACCTTGAAAGATTGTTGTGAGCCACGATCGATGGAATTCTCCGCCCATCGACTTGTCGACAGCAGCTTCCAGTCTGCACAATTGACATGACCTAGGCGCCGCGTGCCACAGCCATGCCGGGTCTCAAGCTCGCCAACAAAGACACGGGGTTGCAGGGTGACCGATCCGAGACGTTAGGAGTATGCCTCCCTTCATACTCCAGTCGCATGATTTTCACAACACCTCGAGCTCGTCCTCATCCATCATCAACCCTATGACGTTCTCGATGAGTCCCGAGACTCACCATGTGCTACGCAACTAGGAGAGTAACACCTCCTCAAGCAACCAATGGCCTCCATTCTGCAGCGAAAGAAATCGAGCCTCCCCGTACTCCACCGATCTGCCCGTCGCCGAACCTACCCTGCCAGTGAGCCCCTCGCGTCCAATCCTGGAAGTTTTCTTGTCGCGTAATGTGCTTGCGCCTTGCAGAAACCAGACACCCCGACGTGCCGGCTCGACCCCCCCCACCTGGTACTGCTCTGCCACACGCGGGCTTCATCAGCACCACCACCTCTGTCGAGTCTGCCGTGCAGCTACTTCCAAACACAAGAGTATGCCGGCTCGATATCGTCGGCTTGCGTGAGATGTACCTCCTCTTTTCTTCGTGGGCCGGCCTTGCAATTGTGAGCTATGCCCCATCTCCTTGGCAATTGAAGCAGCCGTATGTGACTCTTGTCACCGTCCGCCGCGCCGAGCACCCACCCCGTTGGTGTTGTGCACCTCACCACAACCGCCCTTGCCACGACTGCGCTCACCGTCCAAACCGCCTTGCTACGCACCCGCCACCTGCGGGGAGCTTTGCCCTTCTGGTTTACAATGAGTCGCCGCCGCTCTTCTTTTGTCGCGCCTCCCACTCGGCCTAGTGAGTGAGGGGCAACTGGCTGCAACGTGATTGCCGCCGCGGCGTTGACCGTTGGCGTGTGCGCTCGTCGAACGCCTTTACCGTGACAGCGCTCCTCGAACAACATCATGTCGATTCGCAAAATTGCTCGACCCCCGATGACGGGCAATTACCGTCCGGCACGGTGTCAAACAAATTTTTCACCATGGCCACTCATCAGGAATCTGCCGACGTTGGTGTATCTTACGGACATCGCTTTAGCCTTCCCTGTTGTAGTCATCGACGTATTCACCATCAACCCATCCGCATGCGTTGAAGTCACTCTAGCGCCCGGAAGCCGTGCGTTTTTGACTCGATCAGCACCTGACAACCTCCGTCTTTTTTAGGGCTCTCCAGATCTCCTTCGAGAATGTCTTCTTCGCAACTTGCATAAGGATGTCCTCGGACGTGCTTGGAGTAGTTGGCGTTGGCCTTCCCTGTCGAGCTTGATGTTCGACGGTTGTCATCCTCGGCATGTACTCCTCGCCCAGATGCCTTGATCCTCATGATGCCTGGACGGGGATGACCAGCTGATAGTGTTTGCGCCGTCAACTGCTGGGTTCTGGTATGAACTCGTGCCACTCGCCACCCACCCGCCGCTACCACGCCTCCTCCTGCCACTGGGGATCAACGACATCTCTGACTGAACCTAAGATAGTGTTTGGCTCTGATACCAATTGTTGAAAAAATTAATAATCTTTCAAAACTATCTCTCTCAACAATCAGCCCCCAGAAAAACTTTGTCTTTGGTTGATTGTTGAGAGAGATAGTTGAGAGATCCTGTTATTTTCCAACAAGAATAAAGGTAAATCATTTTTATGGATGCCAGATGCTTGGTGATCTTGATACATTCGTTTGATACGTACAAGTGAATGTTTGGGCTCTTCCAGATCAAATAGCATCAGCCCGATCTGGATATTATATTTGAATATTACCTGGAAACACAAGCAGGCCGTTGACAGTATATGAAGCCCCCTCTGACAGTCAGACCACAAGTTTGGAACAAGGCAGTAGGCAAGGTGATGGACCCAAAGCGACTCAGATCCAAGCGTATGAATATATGGTCACACTGAGCTTGCTGGAGAAGAATCCAAGCAGAATATGACTCACTTAAGTGGAGCAAGCAAATCGCGATTGCAACCATCCCTGTCAGTCTTGGGAATTTCATATAGGAAAGGGATGAGAGTAGCACTGAGATGTTTTTCCTTCTGACTGAATATGCTTATTTTTTTGGCGAAGCTGTGCTGCTGCCACATCAACAATAAGGAGTGTGTTTCTAGCCTTCTAGCGATGCCAAGATCTGAGAAAAAATATACATTATTCTTCCAAGTCCCGAAATCCAACTAACACAATTCACAATGGTTAGTATGCATATCTACTATTCTCATACGTGCATATATATCATATTTGTAGAAATCAGTTATCTCATAGTCTGAACCTTAATCCACGCCAGATCAAGCAGTACACCAGCGTGAACTAAACGCTCTCAGACCACCTAACCGCTTTGGCCCTTGCAAGGGAAGGAAAATTCAGGGGTTTTCATGTTCGTTCACATAAAAATAATACCCCAAGATAAAGTATAATATTTTACACGCGATAAAAGTTTACCAAGCTCAAAAACCAAGCAGGCTCATAGACTACTAAGATAATGTAGCAATCAAATAAACATAGACTTAAGCGTACCAACATGAAAAATGATCGGACAATATCCGATCTGCGATCAAATCTAGACCAAATCCGGTCAGTTTAACAAGTGAGAAAACGATCTATGGTATGTGTTTTTGGAAATCCGATGGATTCAGAGATGCAGATAGTTACTAGCGCGCGATGGATTCGGATGTGGTATTGCAAAAATCCGGCGGATGCAGATTTTTCGGTATTTTGGTCAAATTATCCGATACTGTTTGACAGATAATCCGATTTGTTTAGCCCACTAGGTCACTAATCGACTGCTGGCCCACAAAAATAATAAACTAAATGGCCCAAATTATAAATCCAACCCATCAACTAACCTCTCTCTCATTTCACCGTCTCAGCTTCTCTCAGTCTCTCTTACTTGTGTATCTCATGATGCCACCGCCACCCGTAGATTATGTTCAGATGTAGAATTGTTATTATGTTGTGGCCAGTTTTACTGTCGACCTGATGTTGTATTGATTGTATATACATATAGTATCTAACAATTTTCATTCGTTTCTGAGCCAACTTCGCACTAACTCCGCACTATTTCTGATATTTGAAACTAACCGCTCCACATCCGCATCCACACACCATCCCCACCCGCTCCAGATCCACTTAAAAATATATGGAGTAGGATATGGTACGATCACTGTCCGTCCGAATCCGCTCCATTTTCATCCCTACTAACCTGGGTTACTGTTCCTGTATCATTTCTTTCATTGGCTCATTTTTCTTCATGTGAAAAACAATGGATAAGCTAGTTTATGATAATTGTACACAGTTCTTTTGAGTGTAGAAAAAATCTTCAAAAAGTTCAAGTCAAACAACCTAGCACTAAGTTCAAAATCTAACATTTGAGCACTAACATATTTTGGCTGACATTAAGGAGCCCAGTACAATTTTAATCGACTCCAGGATCATTTTTTCTGAAAATAATTGCTAATGTTGCTACCAACTTTGTGCAACACTGCTTATTTCTTCTTTAGACAGAGCAAATAATGTGATCTCTGTCCTTAAGAATGTGGCAAACCCTCTCTTCATTCACATATAATGTATCACCTTGGATTGCAAAGCAAAATGCCAACCCTCAGGCTAGCCAACCACTGTATATTACATGAGGAACAATGCACCATGCAAACATATACTCCGACAAAAAAACCACATCACGAAAATATACTACTATCAAAAATGGCACTTGCCTGAAAACACAATAAGCTTATCAAGCAAAATCCTCATTATGAAAGCAGCATTGAATGATGTACAACTAGCATCCTAAGCATCATCGTAATAAGGAAAATTAATAAACATATCTTGAAAAATTGCACAAGAAAATAGATTGGGAGCAGGAAAAAAAGAACAGACCAGCGATGCCTCTGCTCTAAGCAACAAACAATGAACGATGGAAAATTAATTTATCACCAATAAAATGTGATGACAGATGGGCCAATTATCTCAAGGAACATTCTCAATAATAGTGTGAAAGCAAGCGAAATATTAGCATTACCACGTGCATATTTAGCATAGCTAGTGCAATGTAATATTACTGAAACTCAGCAACAAGTAGTTTAGGCTACAAAAAGCACAGCTAAATATCTTCAAAACTTAAAAACTCACTCAGGCTAGAAGGTACAGCTCTTCTCTATCCACAAAAAGCACATAGCCAACAACCTAGCAGTGCGTTGCCTGTATAGGCTGCAACAGAAAACTAAGCAGCTCGGCATGAAGCGCCCTCATTGCAGCATTGTGAAACGTCAAAAGGGTCCTTTGACATGTTGAATGCTCCCGGGAAGCACCATGCTGTAGCATCTATAGGAAATGGGCTCTCATAGACAATCACCTTACAGCCTTCATTGGCCAATTTTGCAGAAGCCATGAATGTCCTCATACTGGCACGCAGACGATCAGCGGAAGATGAACACGTGTGTGTCAGCACAACGACAATCTTCTCCAGCACCTGCCCACGCTCGGCGATGAACTTGACGAAGTCAAGCTCGCTTTTATGCACTCTGAATTCACGGATGATCACCTTCTTGATGTGCCCCTCCAGGCAATCAATTGGGCCAGTCTCCTGCAAGAACATGGGACTGAGCATGCCAGGGGGCTTGCCAAGAGTAGTCTCAGACTGCAAATTAAATCGATTCGAAGTCAGAGCGCACATATTGTCAAGCTAGTTGTGGTACTCCATCATGTAGAAGCAGTCTACTCATATGTAAATACACAAATTAGAGCATCCGTGGTGAAGTAATTTACCTGAATGTAGAGTGTCTCAACATTGGGAAAGCATCTGAGGAAGCTACGCAGCATCCTAACTTCATTGTGGTCAAAAGGTTTCACCTGAATTCCCAACGTGTGGACGCTCGGGACCATGTTTGTGTTGGGTTTTAATCTTGTTGTTTACGTGTAAGTCATGTGTGTGTGTGAGTGCAAGGGTTAGTTGGGTGATTGATCAGCCAAGACTTGCATGCAAGCGACTGTATGCAGCTAGAGTGCGTTGGCTTAGAGGTGTGGCCACGTCAAGTGAAGTGAGAAGTCATAGCGTGAAGCATGGATCAGCAAGCTAGCATGCATGCGTTAGTGGTGATATGCATGCAAGTGATCGAGGCTTGCATGTAGAGATTTGAGTTAGTGGCAGTTAGCCACCGTAACGCCCTGGTTTTTGGGCCGTTAAAAACTATTTTCATAAAACCCTAATTTCAAATTTTTTTGGCTTTTTAGTGTGTGCTTAAGGATTAGTGCCGTAGATCTCAGATCAAAACCTCCTTGAAGCCCTAAAAACCTCAGTCCTGAACCCTCTCCTAAATTCCGAGACTCGAATTTTGCAATTCGATTGTCTCTCTCTCAAAAAATTTCCTCGAAAAAATTCAAATTCAAAATCCCCTTCGAATCCCTTCTGAAGCCTTTGATTAAAATACTATTATTTCACTCCTCCCAAAAATTCTCCATTGAATACTTGGGATTCAAATTTTTGTAATTCGAAACCTCCAATAAAACCCTTCGGAAATCGCTTTGAAGCCCTCTATTTAAAATCTCCTCATTTTGTTCCCCTCAACAAACTCTATATTCCATCAAAAACTCCCTTCCCAAAAATTGCCAGATTTATATATTTCTAAAACCCTCTCAAATCCCAAGAATTAAATTCAAATTTATATCCCTTCCAAACCCTCCAGAAATAATTCCCCAAATAAAACCTCGGATCGAGTTCCAAATAATTGAAATTTCCTTTTGGAAAACCTTTCCCGATCCCTATTAAAATTCCACTAAAAAATCCCTCCTCTAAGTCCCTCTTGTTTTTCCCAAAATTCAAATATCCGAAATGAAATCCAACCCTTGGAGTTCCTTATCTTTTCCCCCCAACCCAAAATTCCTTCCAACATATACAATATATATAAAATATTATATTATATATATATATATATATCCAAACAAAATATCCCAAACTCAATAGTACAAGTCCTCCTCAAAAATCTTAGGAATTTTATGGTCCAAAATATAAAAATTTTGGACTAAATCCCCATTAGAAATCCTCAAAACTCCCTAAAATAAATCCCTAGGAAAATAATAAGCGCCACTGTTCCATCGGGCCGTCCCTCCTCACTCCCGGCCCACTCGGCCTCTGCCTTCCTTCCACACGTGGGCCAGCCGAACCTCCCCACTGACAGCCGGCCCCACTGGCCAGGAGCGTCCCCACACGCGGTGCACGTGCCTCGGTCTGGGCCCCCATCTCCTCCCCCGCGCGTGCAACGCTTGCGCCGGCAGTTGGGTCCCCTCCGCCAGTTCCTGGGCCATGCAAAGCAGTCACCAACACGCGGGCCCCAGCGGTCAGGCGTCATCGTCTTCCCCGCGTCGCCTCTCCTTGCACGAGCACCACGTGCTCGAGGAAATGCCTCGGCCGTCGCAAAATATCTCCGGCTCCGCCCCGAAGTCAACCAGCTTCCTCGGTTCTGTCCTGTCACCCTGTCACACCCATCCCTTGCTTCCACCTCTCTGGCCGACACGGATGCCATGCCCCGCCATGTTGTCTCACCCGAACGAGCTCGCGGCGCCCCGGAGTCAAACCGATCGTGCAAAACCCTCCGCCCCGTCACATCCTTTCCCTGGCCGTGCCACCGCCTCTCTACGTTGTCCCTTTGCGCCGCCCGCGTCTATAAATTCCCCGCTCCGCCGCGCCATGCTTTTCCCCAAATCGAGCTCGAGCTCTGTGAGCGGGCGCCGCCGCCATATTCCCCTCCTCGCCGGTGAACTCTCCCACTCTAAATCCCCTCTTTTTCCCTTTTTCACACATTACTGCCTAATCCCAGCCCTTGCCCGAGGCCCTCACTGGTGCCTATGTCCCGCCGCCGCCGTGTGCCAAGCCGTCCTGCCGCCGCTCGGGACCATACCCGATTCGTGCTGCTAAGCTCCAACTCGAGCTCGAGCTCGAACCAGGCACCGCAGCCGCCGCCGCCGTCCGTTTGCCTCTTCTCCCACCGTTCCTATTCCCTCCTCCCTTCTCCATTCATCTTCCCCGAGGAATCAAGGTCCCTTCCGAACCCCGCCGCCACGCGACGCCACCATTTCCCCTCCGACCTCGGGACCTCGCCACCGGCCGCCAACACACCCATTCCCGGGCCTTCTGCCACCTAAGTGGTAGCCAACGACGACCATCCACCACGCGGCCACCGCTTGCTGTCCCTCGCTGCCAGCCGCCAACACGCCCATTCCCGGGCCTTCCGCCACCTAAGTGGTAGCCAGCGACGACCATCCCCCGCGCGGCCTCGCCACCGCTTGCTGTCCCTCGCCGCCGGCCGCCCTCGAGCCTCCGTCCATCCATCCAAGCTGCTCTCCTTCTTCCCCTTCTCCTCCGCTCCCAGCCGCCATGCCTCCCCCTCTCCGGTGAGCCGCCATTCGCCGGCGCCGCTCGGCCGCTGTGCACCGTCGATTTTCCTCCCTACGCTGCTCCCCCTTTCTCGCTCTCCCATTCTCCCCTGCCATATGGGCCACCGCCTGCCGGCCATTGCCAAGTGACCCCACTTCAATGACACATGGGTTCCACCTAAATTAGAAGCCAACACATGTGCAACTTACAGGTGGGCCTCCATTTAAATTCCCCTGGTCAATATATGACATGTGAACCCCATCTGTTAAAGTGCACAATGGTATTATATTATTACTCCCTCCTCCTCTCACTTCCATATGGGCCCCATTCAATTCACTCTTTATATGACATGTGGGCCCATGCACAGTAAATTGCTCATTAATCCCCTCCTTCTCCCACTGCCTGTGGACCCCAGCCTCCTATTCCCTCTGACATTTGGGCCCACCCCTTTCACTCTCCTTTGTATCAATGACGGTGGGCCCCTTTATATTTTAAATCCCAGGAACAGTGCCCCTGGCATGTGGGACCACCCTCTGTCTCTCTCTTCCTCTCACTGATATGTGGCCCCTAGGCTTCTCTCTTTCTCCTTGAATGACAAGTGGGCCATCTCAATTTCTCTCTCCCAGTCACTGATCAAGGGCCCCACCTGTCAGCCCCTATTTCCAAAATAATTCTTTTTCTAACAATTCAATAATCCTTTTTCTTTTTCCAGAAAAATCCCTAAAACTTCAAAAATCCATATCTTTTAATCCGTAACTCCGATTGATCCCCGTTCAAGTCTCTAAATTTTTCTAAAAATGAGATTTACCTCATGTCACTATTAGTTATTAATAATAGTATATTATTTCTAGGGTTTTGTGTGTTTTTCTCTCATTTCACGCATAGTTGACGCTTTAGAATATCGTCGGACGTCGGATTTTCGTGAAGATTTGAAGACGAATTCTGAGGCAAGTCACTCCTTGACCATATATCTCCTAAATTTAAAATATTTTGTTTGCAAAATTGCATTGCTAGTGTGCACGATAAATTGATCGGCCTCGGTTTACGTGTCAAACCGACGGACCTGCCCGGTAGTTGCATGAACCCTGTAGGTCTTTGGTATCCTATTTCTTGTCGCTCCACCTCGTGGTACCTCGGTAACCGTGCTCTCTGAGCATGGGTTCCGATGATTCTACCCACATCGCTATTGTTTGTCGATTTAGGAAAATAGGGTTTTTAAAGGTTTAAAAACCCAGCATGCGATGTCGGCGAAATTGTGAAACAAAATTATTTACAAAAATCTGTGGTGCAAAGTGATCGCCTATGTGGTGGCACTTCGTATTCGCATATAAGGACCGTTTTCTTGGGGAATTTCATCCGAGCATCTCACAGTGCGACCAGACGGGTGGAATAGGACACCCCTGGCCAAGTAACTAGTATTCCTAGGATGGTTTTCGGTTGCTAATAAATGTGGGAGTGGTTGGGTGCCAAGAGGGCGATATACCCCTATCCCTGAGTACATGTAACGCCTCCCACCCCTGGCACCACCTACAGTTGCCAATATTCTAACAAAAATGCTAGATAACTTAAGATGAGTGCTAACTTAGGATAAGGGTTAGAGAACTGGATGTTTATAGGATCAAGGTGCTGGATCTTGGTAGTGTGATGAGGAAGGTGGTGAAGTCTCTCGGTTCGGCTTGCTCTCTATCGCCCAGAACGGCAACGGCCCTGGCAGCCGCACTCCCAGTCCCGGTGATGAGATCAGTGAACCCTCAACTCCTCCAACCTATACGGTGAATGATGGAACAAGCTAAAATAGACTTAGGTTTTCGATATCTCAACCATAGGTTGACTAACTAACAGAAATGTTGTAAATAGATGGGAATATGGAATAGTGGTGCTAGAAATCCTCTAACTTGAGTTGGGTAACCTAGAATAGGGTTGAACTGAGCTGAAGTGTTCTAGGTTGGCATGTATGGCTCCGTGATGCTACCATAAATGATAAGGTGTCATGGATAATCATGATGCAATTATGGATGATATGCTGAACAGTGTAATGCAGTTATGAATGACAAGATGCCATGCATAATGTGGTGCAACCATAATTTAATGCAATGATGAGTTACATGGTGCAATGTTGCGGATGGTGCGTTAATGCTATGCACCAGATGACGTGATGCATAGATGGAATGGTGATATGCAATTGCCTGATGGTATGATGCAATTCATGATATGGTGCAATTACACGTGCTTGCCATGATGCAGAATTGCTTGAATGAATGATGCATCATGTGACACAGTGCAATGCAAGATTATGATAACATGGTGCAATGCAGAGTATGGTGCAATGTGTGATTGCAATGGGATGATGCTCGCATGTTATGATGCAATGCTCTATAGTGGTGCACATGTATTATGGTGCGATATATTGACACAATGGTGCAACGCACACATGATGCGATGAGATATTCAAGCTTATGGTAATAGGTTCCACTAATCCAGGGTTTGATCTCTAGGTAATAGGGTTTTGGTACGAGATGCTATGGAGGTGCAAAGGTCAGAAGTTTATTATCTAACTCTGTTTTGGCTTCTAAAATTTTTCATCCCCCTACCAAAGTCTCCTAGCTTACTCATGGAACTTCCTTGATAAGTATAAATATATCTACTAGAAATTTTCTACTGCACTGTTGGTAGTCGGCTACATAGTACTATCGGGAATGCATCCTATTGGTTTCGGTTTGTAGCTAGGTGCATCATCTGAATTTTCCTACTATGATAGACTCATCCTAAAGTTGCAAATGGTAGACATACATGAGGTTTGTGTTTAGGAACTAATTAGAGACCTTGGGTGAAGTTCCAAGATATAAACGCGGCGTAATATGTGGATGGGTTAGTTCTGTCCTGCGTATGTATTTGACGAAACTGAGCCTTAAAGTCATCCTAGAGATATAATAAGAATTACAAAAATTTTATATTCAGGTTTTATGTAGAGTTTTATTGGCTCTGGGAAAGTATTGGAATTTTTATATAGGTAGATTTCTGTAAAGAAAATAAACAAGGTGGGCAGTGCAGTGCTATGGTAGTTTATCAGATGCAATTGTTTGAATTTTATCTCCTAGGTTACTGGTTCAAAAATTCCCAGAAAATTCCCAAGGCTTCCTCGCTAGGTACTAAGTTAATGACTAAAAATGATTATTTTATCACTCATGTTTTGAGCTGTAAAAATATATTAAGTAGGTAACCTACAGGTTCCAGATTCTGAACATATCTAATGTGTGGATTATTTGATCATGATACAGTCATCTAAAAATCCCAAAGAAATTCATGAAGCTTACTGGAAGAGTCTACGAGCTACTGGTAAAATATCAGGGTTTTATCACCTATGGTTTAACTTGCACAAAAATATGAATTATGCCAATTACAGATTTCAGGACATGACCATGTATTCTATTTGAATTTTTATTCAATGATTTATTGGTCTAAAAATTCTAGATTAATTCATGGTGCTCCCTATGTGAGTCTAAAATCTACTGTCAAAATTACAGAATTTTAACATGTGTGACGTGATCTACACAAAATTATGAAGTATGCTGACTACTGATTTTCAGAACATGTGCAACTACTAGCTTTTGACTTTTAAGACAAGTTTTAAGCATTTTAAATTTTACTTTCCTTTTTACTAGCAGAAGTTAAATGGATCCATAGGCTACATGAGTTTGTGGAGGTCCATCTAAGAAAACAATCTAGTGGCCAAAGCACAACAATTCCAAACCTGCCCCAAAGTCTTTCAGTAAGCTTTGAAATGCCAGGCTAAGAGAAGATTAAGATCACGCAAAATTCATTTTTGGTACAGAGGTACCATGGTGAAGTGTTACAACCTATTAAATCTAACAAATTTTTAGTTTGGCCATCTTTTATTCCAAAACCTACTCTATAGGCCATTGTAAACCAATATTTAAAAATCGTTGCGCTAGATTTTGGAATTACTTTGCAAAGGGGAATTTTAAAAACTTTGAAACCACTTTGGTACTGGTTTGGAAAGTTTAATAAGAGTTTCCTCAACATAAATTTTCAGAAGTACCGTTTTCCAAAGGTTTCCGGTCCTATAGTACAAGAATGGGAGTTTAAATAAAATATAGACATAGGAAAGGGTAGTTTATTTAGAGAGGGATGAGATATAAGAACTAGATTTATTTTCACAAATAGTTTGTAGCTGAGAGCAAAGTTCTCAAAATACTTTTAGAATGCCAAACTAACGACCAATTTAAGGGGCTCCTATAGTCGGTATAGGCTCTGATACCACCGCTGTGGGCACCTTGGTTTTCTGCACTATAAGAGATAATTACTATGACAACGCGAAATATCTAGATGGATGGGATCTCGAATAACAACCAAATAAGTGCAGTAACCATCCAACCTCATCGCAGCCTTGTCATATAAATCACCAATTATGATGCAAAACAACCGAAACACCAGACTAAGAACACGAGAGATATTTGGAAGAATAGTTACACTAGTCCGCACGGCGAGATATGCCCGTCAAACCACACGAAGATGGCGACCAAACACGATACATATCTCTGAGGACATGGTCTACGGTTGAACTATTCTCCATATATCTCGACTGTTCTAAGTCTATACTCATGCAGACTAGCCCCAAGAAAATTGCTAGTCCACACTTTCATCTCTAGCAATGGTATACAATAAATGGTTGTACAAGTAAGTAAGCTACATTTACTATATCAGAGTTACATAGGTCAAATGACCGAATAATATGATTCAGCAGAAGCTTGTCTACCCATACCGCAGGCAATCCGACTAGGGGTACACCCCTTAAAGAATCAATCCTGAAGAAGCAACGAATTCCCGTAGCACTCAACCTACAGCAAGGATTATAATCATATAAGCAAGAGTCAGTACATTACCGAAATAATGTACTGGCAAGGACAATCCTATATCGCTACATGCGAGCTCTAAATCAAGGAGATAGCTATTTGTGGGTTCAGTTTTGCATAAAGTTAATTTTAGTTCACAATCATTTGCAACGGTATTTAATAAAACATTGGAAACATGTATAATAAATAAAGAAGTGATCAACATAATAATTTTCCTTTATTCGCTGCCTTCCTCGGCAACAAGTCACCATAAGCATTGTCATAAGCATCATAATTCTCATAAATCACCAATCCTCATCCCAATTTCATAAACACATTTAAAAGCATAAATCTATACTCAATGGACACAACCATGCTGCTCATGACCGTAAGCACGGCTAACCAATTAGTTTTGACTCTACAGAGTTTGTACAACTTTACCCACACGATGTGATTGCTCTAGTTTGTCCGGTACCCGTTGGTACCACCACACTCTACACATTGAATGCGGTCTAGAGGTCACAACACAGCTTTTACATTAACTAACATTTAGCCTTGCACCAGCACGAGGTGTGTTACTCCACATCGGGGTGCTATCCCAATGTCGTGGGTGGCGGGCCCACGCCTTAACTTAGCGCCGTGGCGGCAGCCTTCCTGGCTCCCCACGAGGCACACAACGTTGTATTGGACCAACTTAGACGCCTATGCCATGAGGTGATCACAGTCCCTCATGGTTCACATAGGTAGGTCCTCTAGACAGCCCTACAGTACGCTTGTAGGCACTGCCCATACTACTCAGCCTACCAAAATGCAAGGCTAAACATTAAGTAACTTAATCCACTATGGCCATCCCATACTAGTACATGTGGTTGTACTGTTTAACATGAGAAATGACACTGAGTTCAGTCCTTAATCGACCCAGGCGAACACTCCCCCTATTGGTGTGCAACTACTCCATATGCACACCACTTGCCGCCCAAGTCTAAAATCAGGTTTTTCATCATTTTACTTCACAAATAACCAGAGGCTTCACCTCTGTCCAGAAGTTATAAAATTCCCATTTTCAAAGGTATAAAATGATCACCATGTTATTTAGCAATTTACTAAGCATGGCTAAGCATAAGCGAGTGTATTAACTTAATATAGACCCCCATGAGTACAAACCAAGTACTTTAATCAAGCCTAAGGTTACAAACAGCAAGGAATACAATGTTCTAAGGTGGATCTTGCAACTAATTATACTACCATTTACCACAATTCAAATACCGTTATTCACAAATACGCATGCAATTTTACAAACAACACATTTCATCCCCCAAAACATAGGATTCAATTTGTTCAAGGAGGAGAGGAGAATACTTGCCTTACTCTTGAGTACCTAGAGCAACCTTTACTTCACTCCTTCACCGACTTTGAATTCGTTCTCTAAAAGAAAATTACCGTACGATCATATAAATAGCAAATAATGCGAAAAATCCAAAATGCTCTAATATGCATGAGATTTATACCTTAGGTTGCTACTGTTATAAAGTTAATTTAGGTGAAAGAATTTATATTTTATCATTTACGGCTTGGGAGTTATGAATTTTACGAGTTCTATACGAAAATACGTCCGAGTACAATATAAGGTAAAATTTGAGTTATTTTAATATGTGTGAAATTCACACAGTGGTTTGGTACTGAATTTGTATGATTTTTAGTGAAGGAAGTTCTATTTTATTATTTTGCAATTTGGAGATAATAATTTTATAAGTTTTAAGCTTCTATACGGTATCTATACATATACTTTAATATACATGTGTTTTAGGACTATGTTTCTATGGAATATAACTTTATATATTTAGGGAAGGATGAGCTGTGAACTTATTGCCATTTGGGTGTAACTCATATAGAGTTAAAATAAAGTTTCTATGATTTTTCGAAATTATTCTCCCTTTTATATCCTATACAAAATATTTATCCTTTGCATAAGTCCTAAAGGTGGTTCTCATACTAATTTAGCAAGTCTCCAGCTTTCCCAAAATAAAGAGCAAAATATTTTGAAGTTATCAAAAGTGGTTTCATATTATTTGGAGTTAATATGAATTTCTTATGCATTTTAGAAGTCAATACATATTATGTATTCTAATTTATGTATTTACCTATTACAAGTTTCATATGAGTGTCTTTTATGTAGATGAATTTTAGTTTTAGTTCACTACAGGAAAGACCAATATTTTATGAGTTTATCAAACCTTAATTTATAGTAATGAGAAATAGTTAAATTTATATATAAGGTTTATGTGTTTTATGGTTTTTATTATTTTAAAGAAATTTTAGGTACTGATTTCCCTAGATTTTATTCTATAGGAATAGAGTTCATAATTTTGTGATTCCAGCAAAATTTTATTCACCCAATTTGGAGTAAAAATGGATTAGATATGAATTTCTAAAGTTTGCATATTTTTTAGTGAAATAATAAGGCTATTTAGTATTTTATTTTATTTTATTTTTAATCAGTCGTGTCCACTAGTCAGTGAGTGTCATTTTGCAAAAAGGCCCTTGGGATTTCTAGGAATAGAACCCGCCGTCCTCGGCCGCTAATCCCTACTGGTGAGCGGGTCCCGCGTGTCTGTGAAAAAGAGCAGAGGAGAGCAAGGTAGAGCAGGGCCGGCGACGGCGTTCATGCCCGCTGGCGGCGAATGGCAGCGCGGCTAACGTTTCAGACGGCGCAGCCAAAAGCGAAAGTGAAGAGGAGTCTCGGGCGAAGCTGTAGGTGGTCGCCTTGCCACCTTGGGTGACCGAAGTCGATGGCGACGACAGCGTAGGCGGCGGAGTGGTTCGGGGTGCTGAGGCAAATCGAGCTACGACTCGTTTCTTTCCAAATCCATGCATGCATGAGTTACTACTAGGTGTAAGGATGCTCACCATGCGATGGCTCGAGGCGGAGGAGGGCTGGACGGCGGCGGCCATGGAAAGGATACCCCGGCGGCGGTGGAATTTCATGGATCCACGGCGGCAGCTTACTCCCGTCGATCTGCGGCCAAGGCGAATGGTTCCTGAGGTCAGTGGCTGCCTAAGGACGGCTCCTATGCAGGGAATCAGACTGAGACCTACCGTGGATGGCTGAATCGGCAGCGGCGACTCAGATCGGCGCCGGGGAAGAGGATGGTGGATCTCGAGCTTCGGGGTACCGTAGCTCGATTCCTTCGGTTGGCGGTCTTCTGGAGGCAGGGCGACGATGTTGGCGCAAGGGCTCGGCTTGTAGCGCTCTGGAGTGGCCAGAACAGTGACGACATCGCGGCGGCGCTCTCTGGACCAAAAGCGAGGACGGCTGTGACTTCAGCCGGCGGTTCCTAGGGCAAGGCAATACAAAAATGGATTGGTTAGGGGATGGTGATGACGTTCTTGTGGTCAAGAACGAGCAAGGCTCACCGGGGTTGAGTTGGTTTGGATCGAACAGCTGCCGGTGTCGGGAAAGACGATGCCGTTCCTGGTGAACCCAAGGTGATTTCTCTCGGTTTCACCATGGAACAGATAGAGGGAGAGAGGAAGAGGATGATGGCGAAGCGGCCGGTCAAATGGTGGAGTTTCCTCGGTGATGGAGGTCCTATGGTGGCACTGGTTGGCATCGGTACGTGGAGGGAGTTGGCTATGGTGGCTCTGGGCAGTGTCGACGCGTGGGATGTGGCGTGGCAGCATTCCTGTGCATGTGGGCGAGCTAGAGCGGTGCCTCTGACTGGCAGGTGGGCCCAGGATGTCTGTGGGGCCCACATGGCAGTGAAGAATGAGAGAGGAGTCATCTAGAAGCTAAGTCTTGCTAGCTGTCAAGCATGCAGTCTTTACTCAGGTGTTTTACTAAGTTACCAAGGGGTATAAATCAGGGAAAAATTACTGTGGGCAGTAGGTGGTATTGGCTAGCTCTGTGCCAAGGTTCAAAGTTGTGGGACTTGTAGATTTCTCTGGAGAAAATGGTAAAGTTTGGCCAAAAATCAGTTTCTGCTGTGCACTAGTCTGAGTCAGTGAGCTTGGGACTATTATTTTATGTACAAACTTTGTGAATATTGTATTGAAATTTTTACTGTAATTATTTGACAGTCTGATCCAGGTTCTGGTAAATTTTGGTGAGCAGGTGTTTGATGGATTAATTCTGGAAAAAAAATGTCAAATAGACTGTCTGCAGGGAAAATATTCTCTGCCTTGCTGAATCCAAAACATTTGTTTGGGACACTTATTGAATTGATAAAATTTGGTACAAATTACTGGAGATAGAGAAGGATGTGATTATCCTGATGACAACATTTCATTGCTAGAAGTGATCTGGTTTATCTTTGGTGAATTTGCAAAGTAGGCAAGGTGATCCTGTTTTTCCTGCAGTCTAAACTAATTCCCTAGTGCATTGCACTTATCATTTTATGTGGTTTTTTTGAGAATTAAATTAAACCAAAATTACTGGTGGTAGGGTTATTGTTGAAACACCTGTTGGTAGAATTTCATTGCCTAATTAATCCTCATTTTTATTTGGTGAATTTTAGAAGTATACCTATTCATTTTTAGCTAGCTTCCTAGTTTTGCTGATTTGAGGCATTTGATTGAAGTATTTATTTAAGTGATAAAATCATGTAAAATTTAAAGTGGATTAATTATGTGGGATAGTGTTTACAGGAATTTTTCCATGATTTTATGTTTAACCAATCATTTTTAGAAATTCCTTAGGCTATACAAATGCATATGCATCCTATTATGAAAGTGCACTTTAAGATCCAAAAACAATCCAAAATAAAAGTATGCACATGAAATGGTAATTACTTTATTTTTCTCCATATTTTTATGTCAAACTTTTATCTATACATATTTAGTCATATTACCTTTTATTATTTAAATTGTGACTTAGGGCAAGTCTTTAAATAAATTAAAAATTTTAACTATAAAAGTTTTAGCGTGTCCTTTTCTAAAAAAATTACTTCAGTAGTTTACCTCTGATTATTGCTCCCTGGTTTGGAAATTACAGAGTTTTACTCTCGAGGTCTTTTTGTTAATTTGTTTTGGTTAGAATTTCGAAAGTCGAAATTCTGGTATGTTATAGATTCTCACACCACAAATCATTTTCGCAAAACATTGGCAAACAAATCTACGCTATAGGAATCACCTCACATTGCCCATAACTGTGGGCACAGCTGTTCGAACAGTTCATAGACCTTTACAAAGGATGCACGCTTTACCCACATGACGCGAGCTTACTCCCACACTGATCAGGTGGGGGGGTTCACGACAAGGCCTTTCCAGAGCCTTCCTAAGATAGCACGTTGCCCTATAAATGGGTTCTCTCTCAACCAAGTATCAGGAACTCATTTCCTATACTTAGGGACGGGGTATATCGCCCTCTTGGCACCTGACCGCTCCTACATTTATTAGCAACCGAAAACCATCCTAGGAACACTAGTTACTCAGCCAGGGGTGTCCCATTCCACCTGTGTGGTTGCACTGTGAGATGCTCGGATGAAATTCTCCAAGGAATCGGTCCTTACATGCGAATACGAAGTGCCACCACATAGGCGATCACTTTGCACCACGGATTTTCGCAAATTTCATCGACATCGCATGTCAGGTTTTTAAATATTTGGAAACCCTGATTTTTCTCAATCGACAAACAATAGATGTGGGTAGAACCATTGGAATCCATGCTCAGAGAGCATGGTAACCGAGGTACCACAAGGTGGAGCAACAAGGAATAGGGTACCAAAGATCTACAGGGTTTATGCAACTACCGGGTAGGTCCGTCGGTTCGACACGCAAACCGAGGCCGATCAATTTATCGTGCACACTAGCAATGCAATTTTTCAAACAAAACATTTTAAATTTAGGAGCAATATAGTCAAGGAGTGACTTGCCTCAGTCTTTGTCTTCAAACTTCGCGAGAATCCGACGTCTGACGAATTTCTGAAGCGTTGACTACACGCAAAATGAGAGAAAAATACACAAAACCCTATAAATAATATACTATTATTAATAACTAATAGTGCCATGAGGTAGATCTCATTTTTAGAAAAATTTAGAGACTTGAACGGGATCAATTGGAGTTACGGTTGAAAAGATATGAAGTTTGGAATTTTTTGGGATTTTTCTGGAAAGGAAAAGGATTATTTTGAATTTGGAACAGGAATATTCCTTGGAATATTCTTGGGCTGACGGGGGCCCACTGTCAGTGACTGGGAGAGAGAAAGGCTAAGGTGTAGGGCCCACATGGCAGTGAGAGAAATTGAGGGGTTATTGGGTGGTTCACTGTGCATGGGCCCACTTGTCAATGTGATAAGGAGGGAGTAATAATATCACCGTGCACTGGGGTCCACATGTCATATGTCTTAATCGAGTGGGCCCATAGGTTGGTGGCTTGGGGGGATTAATTGAGCTGCCCACATGTTAGAGACCGAGAGAGAGAGAGGGGTGCTGGATGGGGTATAGGAGACCGGCAGAGGCATCGACGGCCGATGGCGGCCGTCGTCGCGCCGACGATTGATGGCGAGGGGGAGGAAACAGAGCTCGGGAATGGAACGAGGGGGAGGCGGTTAAGGAGGTAGACGGTTCGGATTGCTTGGATGGTGGCCAACGGCGGCGAGCGACGGTGACTAGTGGGCGGCGGCGAGGCGGCACGAAGAACGGCCGTCGCCGGCAACCGGGGAGCGGCGGAGAGAGGTTGGGAGCTTTGGGTTTGGACGCGGCTCAAGTGGAGGAAGGAAATAGAGGGAGAAAATTGAGCTCTTACCATGCACAATGGCGAGCTCCGAGGCGGCGGCAATGGCGGGGCGGCGACGGCCAATTTGGGTGTTTTTGGCTCGTTGTCAATTGGGTGCTGGGGAGAGGTTTGGTGAGATCGTGGGACTTCGAGGCACCCAGAGGTGATGGAAGCTTGGGTGATTATGCTCGGGAGCGGTGGTATTTGGGTGGGCCGGAGAGGCAATGGTGGCGGCAGAGAGAGAAATTTGGAGAGGAAGGGATGAACTGGCTCGGCGGCTCGGGGTACAAGCAATGGCGGGGTCTAGGGGTATTTATAGGCGGTCGAGTGGCACTACCTGACGTTTAACAGAGGCGGTGGAGCTCCATGGCGGCAATGGTGACGGGATGTGGCAGTGCCGCACCCGTGGGGTCTCGTGTTGCAAGAGAGAAGAGGAGGAGGCAGAGGGGATGGCGACTGGACGAGATGAGGTTTGTGCTCACGGTTTTTGTCCTCAATGGTAAGAAAAGCTTTGGCTTCAGCCGGCTTTTGACCTTGGGGCGCCGTGAGCTAGCTTGGACAGGACGAGACGGTGGGGAGCATGGCAGCCATGTTTTGCACTGGGCTTGGGTCCCGCAGTGTTGACGAGGAGTGCCGCACGTGCTTGGGTTAGTGGGGCAGCGAGGTATGGGCGCGGCGGCCTGTGTCGGGAGAGCAGAGAAGAAGGCTCGAGAGAAGAGAGAGAAGAGAGAGAGAGAGAGCGGTGTGGAAGAAAGAAGACGACGGTTGACTGACAGTAGGGGTCCACTGGTCGGGTGACAGTGTCCGCGGCTGGAGGCGCTGTCAGGCGGGCCCAGGAAAGGCTGAGGTGGCGAGCGCAGGTGCGTGTGGCTGTCGGCGCCCACGTAGGCGGTGCTGGGGCCCGTATGGTCGGCGTCTGCAGCACTCGGCCGGGGTAGGCTGACGGGAGGGGGCCCGCCTGCAGGTGGCGCGCACGTGGAGGAGGGGTTGAGTGGCTGTGGCTGGGCTGGTTTGGTTTGGGCCGAGAAAGGAAAGGGGTCAGCCCAATTGCACAGGAGCTTTTAATCTTTTTCCAGGAATTGACTTTTAGAGGATATTTGGTGATTTCTAATAGGGACTTAATCCAAAATTTGATTTTTGGGGCCCACAAAATTCCTGAGATTTTATGGCGAGGATTTTGTACTACCAAGGTTGGGATATTTGTCTAGATATAGATATATATATATATATATATATATACACATATACATATATACATATATATGGAAGAAATTGATAGGGATTTTTTGAGAATTGAAAGGGTATTTGATTTTGGAATTTTGGTTGTTTGATTTTAATAATTCTCTTAGGATTCAACCAAGGAATTTCAATTGGGATTTTTGATATTCATATATATATATATATATATAGAGAGAGAGAGAGAGAGAGAGAAAATCTTAGGGAGGGTTAACAGAAGCTTCGGACTTGAATTAAAATTTTAATTCGAGATTGTAACTCAGGGAAAAATTTGGGGAATTTTTGTAATGGAATAGAATTGAAGGAACTCGAGGGAATTTTATAATCCGAATTTAATTCTTAGGATTTGAGGGCTTTTAGAAATATATAAATTGGCAAATTTTGGGAAGGGAGTTCTCGATGGAATCCTGAATTTTTCGAGGGGAACAAAATAGGAATATTTAAATAGAGGGCTTTGAACTGCAAAATTCAAACCCGAGTATAGAGAATTTTTAGGAGGTTTTAAAATAAGAGTATTTTTAATCAAAAGGGCTTCAGAAGGGATTCGATGGGAACTTGAATTTGAATTTTTTCGAGGAAATTTAGAGAGAGACAATCGAATTGCAAAATTCGAGTGTCGGATTTTAGGAGAGAGTTTGGGATCGAGGATTTAGGGCTTCAAAGGGGTTTAGACTGAGATCTATGGCACTTAGTTCTTAAGCACACACAAAATACCAAAATTTTTTGAAATTAGGGTTTTTACTAAAAATAGTTTTTAACGGCTCGGAACCTAGGGCATTGCAGTATAGGAAATGAGTTCCTGGTACTTGGTTGAGAGAACCCATTTATAGGGCAACGTGCCATCCTGGGAAGGCTTTGAAAATGCCTTGTCACGAACCTTCCTCACTGACGAGTGCGGGAAGTAAGCTCGCGTCATGTAGGTAAAGCGTGCACCCTGTGCAAAGGTTTCTGAACTGTTCGAACAGCTGTGTCCACGGTTACGGGCGAATGTGAGGTGATTCCTCTAGCGTAGTTTTGTTTGCCAGTGTTTTGTGAAATTGATTTGTGATATGGGAACCGTTACCAGAATCGGTCTATGTGACTGATGGATGGCCTGTGTGGCCTGAAACGGGTCTGTGTGACCCAGAATGTCGAATGTCATCATAGTTTAGGCTTCCCGAGTGGATGCGGTGTATGTTTTGAGTTGAGATTAAGGATGGCTCGAGGAGCCACTGAGATAAGTTATGAGATGAGATGATGTCCTGGATAGGACTAAAGTGAAAGGAAAATAATAGAGGAAACTTGAGATTATGTCCTGGAGTGGACGAAATTGAAAATAAATTAATAGATGAGGATACAGTGGAAAGTTGCTTGAGGGCAGACCCACTGAACCGTTGTCGTGATCCGACAGGCAGTATACAAATACCTAAAAACATTTAAAAATCTGATTCGTCCGCTTGAATTGTTGGAAAGCAATTCGTGGATAGGATTGAGGCGAGAGCCTCCTGCCAGTTACATGGAGACAACTCACACTTAGGTTTTTCGAAAATGTTTTCAAATAAAAAGGTTTGTGAAATAAACCCTAGCCTATCTTTGATAGCCTGCATAACTCACGCTTTCCGTGATTTGCTAAGTACATAAGTACTCAATCTATTCCTTTTCTCCCCTCATTCAGGAAGAGTGAAGTGGAAGTGAAGATTAGGGTTTCTTTCCTAATTTCAAGCCGTTGCTTGTGGATTGGGTTCTCGCTGCGCTGTCGTTCCACTACTGTTGTTCTGTTTGCCGGTTGCTGCTCAGGGCTTGCCCGAAGTCGCAACTTATAAAGGTATAATATATATATTTAGCTAATTGCTGTGGTACATCTCTGTTGACCGCGGTACCAGCAAGGTTTCTTGGGACTGGTACCGGCATCGCGGTTCCGTGGGAGTTGGTTCAGATGCCAATCTTCTGGCGGCGCTTTCTCTCTTGTATCACTGTAGGTGGAGTACCAAGGCGGGGCGGTCACAAGAGGAACGAAACCCCTTCTTTCATAAGGATGACTTTAAGGACAATATATTTAAATATAAAGGCTATTTGCGAAATTTTCTGCTCTCTTCTCTCATCTAAATTTGGCAAAAAGATTTTCTCAATCCTTGCCCCCTCAAAAGACATAGAATCTAGATACCTTCCCCTTCTCGCCTAAAGACATGAAGTCTCCACGTCACTCGAAACAGGACATGAAAATGGAGCCAAGAAGAGTTTAACCTTAGAAATCATCGCGAACTCGTTAGGAGTTTTGCGAAGATAGTGCGTGAGTGCGTTATGTCTAGTATTCTGTTCTTGCATGGTGTGTTCCAGTCTTGGACTTGGCCACACCTAGTTTGGTTTTCCCATTTGCGAAAAGAATTTTTCATGGTTAAATTTCTTTTTCTTCTCTTCTGTTTTCTCCTCTCCTTGCATTTTCCCTCTTACCTTAACCTTTCTGGGTTAGAATGGCTCGTCGTGCCCGTTCGTCGTCTAATCCGTGCCCCTAATCGCTACGGAAACAAGGATGACCCAGCTCAGGTAGCCAACCACGACCTCCATGAGAATCAGAATATGGATCAAGTAGCAGATAATGGACATGAAATACAAACCCACCAATCAGTATCGCCAACGCAGTCACCAGGATATCGTGAAGCTTTTTGCCAAGACCCAAAGGATAAAGTTCGGAATAATGTAAAGGACTGACAAAGGCCTAGAGATAGGTTGCCCTAGTCCTCCCTCATAGCCCTCGTGGTTCCTCTTATCTCGAATCTCGGGGATGAGATTCTTTTTAAGGGGAGTAGACTTGTAACGCCCCGGTTTTTGGGCCGTTAAAAATTATTTTCGTAAAACCCTAATTTCAAAATTTTTTGGCTTTTTGGTGTGTGCTTAAGGATTAGTGCCGTAGATCTCAGATCAAAACCTCCTTGAAACCCTAAAAACCTTGATCCCGAACCCTCTCCTAAATCCTGAGACTCGAATTTTGCAATTCGACTGTCTCTCTCTCAAAAAATTTCCTCGAAAAAATTCAATTCAAAACCCCTTTGAATCCTTCTGAAGCCTTTGATTAAAATACTATTATTTCACTCCTCCCAAAAATTCTCCATTGAATACTCAGGATTCAAATTTTGCATTCGAAGCCCTCCATAAAACCTTCGGAAATCGCCTTTGAAGCCCTCTATTTTAAAATCTCCTCTTTGTTCCCCTCGACAAACTCTGAATTCCATTGAAAACTCCCTTCCCAAAAATTGCTAGATTTATATATTTCTAAAACCCTCTCAAATCCAAAGAATTAAATTCAAATTTATATCCCTTCCAAACCCTCCAGAAATAATTCCCCAAATAAAACCTCGGATCGAGTTCCAAATAATTGAAATTTCCTTTTGGAAAACCTTTCCTGATCCCTATTAAAATTCCACTAAAAATCCCTCCTCTAAGTCCCTCTTGTTTTTCCCAAAATTCAAATATCCAAAATAAAATCCAACCCATGGAGTTCCTTATCTATTCCCCTAAAATCCCCACCCCAAATTTCCTTCCAACATATATATATATATATATATATATATATATATATATATATATATATATATATATATATATCCAAACAAAATATCCCAACCTCAGTAGTACAAGTCCTCCTCAAAAATGTCAGGAATTTATGTCCAAAATATAAAAATTTTGGACTAAATCCCCAGAAGAAGTCCTCAAAACTCCCTAAAATAAATCCCTGGGAAAATAATAAGCGCCAATGCTCCATTGGGCCGTCCCCTCCTCACTCCTGGCCCACTCGGCATCTGCATCCCTTCCACAGGCGGCCCAGCCGAACCTCTCCACTGACGGCCGGCCCCACCGGCCAGAAGCGCCCTTGCACGCGGTACACGCGCCTCGGTCCGGGCCCCCGTCTCCTCCCCCGCGCGTGCAACGCCTGCGCCAGCAGGTGGGCCCCCTCCGCCAGTTCCCGGGTTGTGCATAGCAGTCGCTGACATGCAGGCCCTAGCGGTCAGGCGTCGTCGTCTTCCCCACGTCGCCTCTCCTCGCACGAGTACCACGTGCTCGAGGAAATGCCTCCGCCGTTGCAAAATATCTCTGGCTCCGCCCCGAAGTCAAGCAGCTTTCTCGGTCTCATCCTGTCACCTGTCCACGCCCATCCCTTGCTTCCTCCTCTCTGGCTGACATGGATGCCATTCCCCGCTGTGTGGTCTCACCCGAACGAGCTCGTGGTGCCCCTGAGTCAAACCGATCATGCAAAACCCTCCGTCCCATCACATCCTTGCCCCGGCCGTGCCACCGCCTCTCTACGTTGTCCCTTTGTGCCACCCGCGTCAATAAATTCCCCACTCAGCCACGCCATGGTTTTCCTCAAACCGAGCTCAAGCTCTGTGAGCGGGCGCCACCGCCATATTCCCCTCCTCGCCGGTGAACTCTCCCACTCTAAATCCTCTCTTTTTCCCTTTTTTGCACATTACTGCCTAATCCCAGCCCTTGACCGAGGCCCTCGCTGGTGCCTGTGTCCCACCGCCGCCGTGCGCCAAGCCACCCCGCCACCGCTCGGGACCATACCCGATTCGTGCCATCGAGCTCCAACTCGAGCTCGAGCTCGAACCAGGCGCCGCAGCCGCTGCCACCGTCCATTTGCCTCTTCCCTGGTGAGCTCCTATTCCCTCCTCCCTTCTCCATTCATCTTCCCCGAGGAATCAAGGTCCCTTCCGAACCCCGCCATCGGCGACCTCATTCCCCGCCGCCGCGCGACGCCACCATCTCCCCTCAGACCTCGGGACCTCGCCGCCGGCCGCCAACATGCCCATTCCCGGGCCTTCCGCCACCTAAGTGGTAGCCAATGACGACCATCCACCGAGCGGCCTCGCTGCCGCTTGCTATCCCTCGCCGCCGGCCGCCCTCGAGCCTCCGTCCATCCATCCAAGCCGCTCCCCTTCTTCCCCTTCTCCTTCGCTCCTAGCCACCATGCCTCCTCCTCTCCAGTGATCCACCATTCGCCGGCACTGCTCGGCCGCCGTGCACCGTCGATCTTCCTCCCTGTGCCGCTCCCCCTCTCTCGCTCTCCCATTCTCCCCTGCCGTATGTGTCACAGCCCCAAATCTAATTTTAGGTAATTAGGGTTATAACCTACTGCCACTAGAGTGCACAAACAAAATCCTTTCAATGTCGCTTCATGCGAAATTAAAGTTTGCAAATATTTTCAAAACTCTCAATAGTAAAACCCTAACGGCAAAAATGGACCAACTCCTAACAGTGCAACAAACTTCACAGAAACATATATGGAAAATAATTTATTCAAATACTAGCCTGTTCATCATGAATCAATATAGTTTTTCCAGAATTTATTTCATTAGTTTAGGACCCCTCAAAAATTCAAACAAGTTTCAGCCTGGATCCTTCTCTTTGCCACTTGCATTGGTACAATCTAAGGATTTTTCTGAAGATGTTAGGTTGCACATAAAATCATGGAAAAAAAATCCCTGTGAGCACTATCTCACCAAATCAACCCACTGTAAATTTTACATAATTTTATCAGATCAATAAATACTTCAACAAAATCCCTCAAATCAGCAAAGCTAGGAAGCTAGCTGAAATAAATTGGTTTACTTCTAAAATTCACCACATGAAAATGAAGACTAATTAGACAGAGCCCTTTTTGCCAAAGTGTGTGCCAACATGAACCCTATCATCAAGAATTTTGGATTAATTTATCTCCCAAAGAAAACACATAAAATGATAAGATCAAGGCACTGGAGAAATGAACTAAACTGCAGAAAGACTGGATTAGTATGCCTACTTTGCTTTTTCACCAGAGATGAACCAGACCTCTTCTAGCAACGAATTTTGGTCAGCAGGTTACACACATCTTTCTCTACCTCCACTATTTTTCCCATAATTTATATCCCTTATTAACCTGCTGAAATTACAGATGCAAGGCAGCTGTCCCTACAGCTCACAACACTTAGTCTCTAGAGCTTTCTTCTCTCATTTCTCACTTCCAGGTGGACCCCACAAGACCTGGCCCACTTGTCAGCCTCATAGCAGCATGTGACAGTGTGTTTCACCAGGAAATTCACCCATACTCCTCCACTCCTCCTAGACCATCACTACTTGGACCCACAAGCCATAGAGTAAATCTAGCTAAATATGAGTAGAACATTGTTGCCTGACATGTGGGACCCACCCTGAACACTGTAGCAGTGGAGACGACTCAGCATTGCATGGCAGACGTGTCTTCCTCTCGTTCTCCTCTCCCACAGCACACACAGAGTGACCTAGATGAGCTCCTCCATGGAGCATCGACCATTTCGACTCAAACTCCACCAGTAGAACCTCTCACCCTTCCTCTTCACGCTCCCACCGGAGAAATCCACAGAATCCCCAAAGATCACCGCCGTCAAGCTTATTCTTCCCTCTGCCGAAGGTGTTCGGTTGAGCTCGAGGTTGCTCCAGTGAGCTCCACCCTTTCTAAGCTTCGGGAACATGATCTATACCTTCTGACCGTTCCATTTTTGTTCTTGGCTGCCCTAGGACCGCCGGTCGAGGCCGCCGTGTTTCGCTCTCTGCTCTGCAGCGCCGCCGCCAGGACATCACGGTTGTTCCGGCCGATACAGTACACCACCGACCGAGCCTTTGCGCCAACCTCATCGCCTCACTTCCAGAAGACCACCGGCAGAAGGAATCAGGAAAGGATGTAGTGAAGCTCGAGATCGAGGTCATCTTCCCCAAGTCCGGCCAACTGCCGCCGCCGTCGATTTCTTTCTCTCTGGTAGTCCTCAGTTCCATTCATTGCACAGGAGCCATCACTAGGAAGTCTCTAACCTGTTAGACACCTCACCCCGACTGCAGAACCCCGGGAGATGGCCGCCGATGTGAAACCGAAGGAGTTCGCCGCCGCCGGGCCAAGTTCGCCGTCGCCGTTGCTGTTTCCGTTTCACCGAGACCAGCACAACCTTCAGTGAGCATCTTGGTACCCTTTAGACGCTAAGGCATGCTTTGTTTTGGCCTGAAACTGCCCGTAGCCGAGTCGGCCTAGCCAACCCGAACCACTCCGCCGCAGGAGCTCGCCACCGGCGAGATTCCGGTGACCCGAGGTGTCAAGAAGACCACCCTTAGCTCCGCCGTGAACTCCTCTACCTTTTCTGTTTTGGGCCCGACCGCAGCCGAGCTGCCGTTCACCGTCGCCGCCGCCGAGAAGCCCACCGGCTCTGTCTGCCTGCGCCCTTCTCTGTTCGCCGCCAGGCCGGACCATACACTCCGGGAACGGACGGTCCGATCCATGCGCTCGCGCCCTCACGCCCGTGCCCTCGTGCCCGCGCCATGCTCTGCTTTGCCTCGCTAGCCTGCGGGCCCGGGCTGCAAGGGAGAAAAGAAGAAAGAAGAAAGAAATAGGAAAAGTAATTAAAAGATTATCTTACAACAGAAAAATGGCTAAACTTTGCAAATCCATAACTTCTCCATTTTGACTCCAAATTGAGTGAAACCAATTTTGTTAGCTCTGTAAATTTGTGAACTTTATTACTGTAAAATAAAATAGGACAACTTCTGTACAGAAAATATCCATAAAATAATATGAAGCAAAATTGACTTATTTTGGGCTTAATAACTTGAAATATTCCCATAAAATTCATCCTATTTGCTAAAAGTGTGAAACTACTTCTGTTAAACTCAGAAAATTGTAACCTTACTGTGGAAAAGTTGTATTTGATAAAAATACCCCCCAAAATAGGCCTAAGTAATTTTCTAACCTTTCTTTTTGTTAAACTTGTAAAATTCATATCTAAATCATTTTAAATCGGATTTCAGTAAACCAAATTTTGTCGGAACCAGGAAGATATGTATTTTCACATAAAAATGCTCACACTCATAAAATCCTACCAGAGAAGGCAAGCATTTATTTTCCACATAGAGTTTTCCTATAGTTTCGGCTTTTGCCGTTTTCAGCCCTTCTACCTTGTCATTTTTGTATCTCCCAATCCAGGGATGCAAATGACTTGGTTCTTTCTCCTAAAATCTTGTTAGGACATACCATACCTACTGTATTTATCTCATAATTAATTGATCATGTTGCATAGACATGTTTAATTGCTTCTTATTTGCATATTGCTTCTTATCGATAGATTCTGAGGATACGGAGTACGTGGAGATTAACCCAGAGCCTGAGTGTGACCCCTCGCTGCAGCAAGGCAAGCGTCTAAGCATATTGAACCTATGTTTTCAATAAATTGATTTGTTTGCGAAAACAATATCTATATGCATGCTTCAGTCTATTTAAAATGGGGAAAACGGGTAGAGTCAATATTACCCAATTGTATGCATTTCCATTCCTTGGTTATTGATGCCATGTTTATACATTGTCACCACTGGTTAAGGACTTTGGGATACTTTTATTTTACCGAATGCTTAGCCATGCTTATTCTAGACTTAGCAAAAATCCGATAGATGGAGCTATCGGTTCAAAACTAGTTTAAAGCGAATAAATGGGTTCAAATCTGAAAAGAATAACCTCTGAATAATAATTGAAAATATGTTTTGACTTGGACGGATGATAGGGCGATGAAGGGATGGTGTTTCCCCGATGCACGTAGCTCCGTCTGGGTCGTAAAGGACCGAACATGTTGACATCTATTCAAGCACCCTACGTACTTCCACACGCCGGGAGTGGGACGGCTTAACTCAGTAGCACGGGAGGCTGTGGCCATCTACGCCCGTCCGTCAGTCGTGAGGAGGGATTTCCGTTGGAGGACCTCGAGCGCGCCTGGCTATGGCCGGAGGTGCCTCCCACGACGGTGAGCCCGCCTTAGTCATCACACACGCACGACTAAGTCGTCGGGGGCCCAGACGTGGTTTAGGTGGTTGGGGCTAAGCGTGCGAAAGGTTTTGTTGTGACCTCTAGTCTGCACTCAATGTGTAGAGTGTGGGTACAGATATGTACGTATCAAACTAGAGTGTAGCCATTGGGCTTCTATCACATCGTGTGGGTAAAGATATACACCTCTGATCAGAGTAAGAACTATTGGAATAGCCGTGTCCACGGTTACAGGACGACCGCTTGATGTGCTAGTCAATGTATGTTAGCGACAAACTTGGGAGATATAGTTACGGGATTATGTGACTATATCATGACTTAGGATAGTCATGGATGGATGGGTTTATATAAAGGATTTTTGATGTTAAAAAAAAATGAATGGTTTTATATGAAAGACTTTATTATTAAATATGACTTAGTTTAGTCATAAAAGATGATATGCTTGTGTAGCATAATTGTTTGGGCAATGGTGGCCCATGGATAATATTAGAGCATGGGATTATGCTCATTTTCACTTCTATTTCAGAACTATATACTTGCTGTCCAAAACTTTCAGATTGTGTTACCTTGCAAACTGCTTATAGTTTCAAGTATTACTTGCTCAATAAAATCAGCTTTATGCAAAATCAAATCAACATAGCCTTTTTCCTTGATGTAGAAACCAGCATGCTTCCTTTGTACTATTATTATTGTGTAAGTCTTGCGGAGTACCATTCGTACTCACGTTGCATTTTTCAGGTGAGGATATCGACGAAGATGGTGTGATCTACTGTTATCCCGCTGAGGGTGGTGAGGATAATTAGTAGTTTGAGTTGAGCTCTACCCCCAGTTGGTTGCCCTGTGCATGGGTTTGGCACCACTGGTTCTTGTCTTTTGTGTTTATATTCCGCTGCAAATCTTTTGTGTCACTTGGTGTTGAATTAGGGTGTGAACCCTCTATGTAGTATCTATAACCCTGCTACTCGTCTATCCATTTTTAGAGTACTTGTAATGTTTATCAATTGCTTGCGATGAAAGTGTGAGGCTAGTCGCTTTCCTGGGGACTAGCTGAACATGAGTATGAGTTGTGTATAATTGAGATGGTTGGGGGATAGCTATTGTGGTTCGAGTCCTCTGGGGTACGTATCGTGTTTGGTCGCCACCATCGAGTGGTTTGACGGGCGTATGACGGGGAGGACTGGCAAGCTATCCTTATGATTATCTCTTCTGTACACTTCTCGGCATTTTGGATTTGTATTGTGAGTGGGTAAAGATTATGGCAAGTCTGCGATGAGGATGGATGGTTACCGCATTTATTCAGGTTTTATTTAAGACCCCATCCATCTAGATAGTTCGTGTTGCCGTAATAGTTACTCTTCATAATGCACTTCCGGGGTGCCCACAGCGGTTGGTATCAGAGCAGTACTGACTGTAGGCTAGAGCTTAGCTTGGTGATTGCAAAAATATTTGCGAAAGGTTCAAAGTGAACTATTTTCGGAAAACCATTAGGATGTGTGATCCTTTTTGCTTCTCATCCCTTTCTAGTATTCATCCTCATTTTAGTCTCATTTTATCTCCTCACCTTGCTGTGATTGTTATTTGTAAAATCAAGTCTATGCTTCCCTCATTCAAATATTAGTTCGATAAAAGAAGCCGGTATGTCATGTGTAAGCAAAATTACTCTCACTTTACTAAATGCAGTGTAAAATTTTATAAACCAGTGAACTAAATGGTGCTTTACTGTCCTCTGAGCCTACCCTAAATTTCCTACAAATTCTGGAAGCCAATCATTCAAGTTTCAAGCTCAACTATGCGAAGACCCGTGTTCTGGAATTCTGGACCAGCAGCTGTTCAAGATTTTCTACAGAGAGTTCTACTTCTTATCTGACCTTGCTAATTTTTCTGGAGGTTACCAACTACATCAGGAAGCATCACAGAAATTTTTAGAATTTTATCTCTTCTGTAGTCTCCTCTAAAAATTCATGAATTGGCTGCTGTCCAGCAGTCCTAAAAATTCCAGATTCTAGTCTTCTGAAAAATAAAATACGTAACCATGAAGAATACACCAAATAAATCGTTAAAGGGTACTCCCAGCTGAGAGACGCTCGCTATAGAAGTACTTAGATATCTATCGTGGCCATATGATTGTTGGTTTATTTAGATCTTCGATCTTTCTTTTATTCCAACGAGTAGTTTACGGTCCTAATTGCCCCTTCGCAGGAACGTGTTTGTTTCTCGTTGACTTTTGAGGATCTTGTTCAGATTGTAGGAGTAGTATGTTCTCTTGATTCTTCTTTGGATCTTATTGAAATACATCATAGCATGTTAGGCTAACCGTATCGCCATTTCGGTGCATTTGGTGATTTCATTTGCAATAGTAGTTCTGTAATTTTCACAATAGATTGTAGACTCACATGGGTAGCACCATGACTTAACCTGGAATTTTTAGACCAATACATCATTGAATAAAAATTCGAATAGAATACCTGGTCGTGTCCTGAAATCCGTAAATGACATACTTCATATTTTTGTGTAAGTTAAACCATAGGTGATAAAATTCTAATCTTTTACCAGTAGCTCGTAGACTTCTCCAGTAAGCTTCATGAATTTCTTTGGAATTTTTAGATGACCGTATCATGATCAAATAATCCACACATTAGATATGTTCAGAATCTGGAATCTGTAGGTTACCTACTTCATACTTTTGTACAGCCCAAACCATGAGTGAAAAAAAAATAATCATTTTTGGTCAGTAACTTAGTAACCTAGTGAGGAAGCCTTGGGAATTTTCTGAGAATATTTGGACCAGTGACCTAAGAGGATAAAATTCGAACGTTTACACCTGATAAACTACCACAGCACTGCACTACCCACCTTGTTTATTTTCTCTACAGAAATCTACCTATGTAAAAATTCCAATTCTTTCCCAGAGCCGATAGAACTCTACATAGAACTTGAATATAGAATTTTTGTAATTCTTATCATATCTTTAGGATGACTTTAAGGCTTAGTTTCGTCAAATACATACGCAGGACAGAATTAACCTATCCACCTATGATGCAGCGTTTATATCTTGAAACTTCACCCAGAATCGCTAATTAGTTCCTAAATACAAACCTCGTGTATGACTACCATTTGCAACCTTAGGATGAGTCTATCATAGTAAGGGAAATTCAGATGATGCACCTAGTTACGAACTGAAACCAATAGGATGCATTCCCGATAGTACCATGTAGCCAACCACCAATAGTGCAGTAGAAAATTTCTAGTAGATATGTTTACACTTATCAAGGAAGTCCCATGAGTAAGCTAGGAGACTTTGGTAGGGGAATAAAAATTTTAGAAGCCAAAACAGAGTTAGATAATACACTCCTGACCTTTGAATCTCCGTGGCATCTCGCACCAAAATCCTATTACCCAAAGATCCAACCCTGGATTAGTGAAACCTTACATCATAAGCATGAACATCTCATCGCATCACATGTGTGTTGCACCATTGTATCAACATATTGCACCATAATACATGTGCACCACCATAGAGCATTGCGCCATGACATGCGAGCATCATTCCATTGCAATCACACATTGCACCATACTCTGCATGGCACCATGTTATAATGATCTTGCATTGCACCGTGTCACATGATGCATGATACCTTCAAGCAATTTCGCATCATGGCAACCATATGCAATTGCACCATATCATGAATTGCATCATACCATCAGGCAATTGCATAGCACCATTCCATCTATGCATCATCTCATTTGGTGCATAGCATTAACACACCATTCGCAACATTGCACCATGTAACTCATCGTTGCACTAAATTATGGTTGCACTACATTGTGCATGGCATTTTGTCATTCATAACTGCATTGCATTATTCAGCAGATCATCCCTAATGGCATCATGATCATTCATGACATCTCACCACTTATAATTGCATCATGGAGCCATACATCCCAACCTAGAACACTTCAGCTCAGTTTGACCCTATTCTAGGTTACCCAACTCAAGTTAGAGGATTCCTAGCACCACTATTCCATCTCCCCATCTAGTTACAACCTTTCTGTTAGTTAGTCAACCTATGGTTGAGATATCGAAAACCTAAGATCACTCTAGCCTGTTCCATCTTTCACCGTATAGGTCGGAGTAGTTGAAGGTTCGCTGATCTCGTCGCCGAGACTGGGAGTGCGGCTACCAGAGCCGTTGCCGTTTCGGGCGATAGAGAGCAAGCTGAACTAGAAAACTTTACCACCTTCCTCATCACACTGCCAAGATCTAGCACCTTGATCCTATAAACATCCAGTTCTCTAACGTTTATCCTAAGTTAGTTCTCATCTTAAGTTATCTTACATGAGACATCAAATGGATGAATCTACAATTGCTTCACTAGACGCCAGTGTACCCGTTCATTTATGATCTTGCTCCTAAATGCTTGCTGTCCAAAAAAATAACACCACATGAAACTAAGCACCCAAAAGCCAGTTAGATCTCTAGCCACATAAATTTCAGAACTCTGTAGTAACACCCAAGTTCCAGGTAGTGTGATGTAATGTGAGATCCACCAACTGAACCTACTGTTGGGTGGAACCTAGCTGTCAACCAACCTTAATACTCCAGTCACTCCCATCCTTTGTACTGAATCTAATAGTTAGCTCAATTGAACTTCCTGACTAGAACGTGGAAATCCTCTCCGCATAATTGTCGAAACCTTAGTAGCCAGTGGGTTACAAAGTTGGGTAGAAATATTGAACCTGTTTTGCTTGAAGTGGAGATAGGTTTAAATTAAGTCCCTGTAAGCAATCTAACCCCTTACCAATGAGCCTTTAGTGAGTTCCCCAACCAGCTTTTGATCGAATGTTTAGATAATCCAGCCCCTGTGAAGGAGATAAATTTAGACAATCTTGTAGGTCTATATGTCCGAGAGTAACCTCATAGTAGCCCTATTAAGGTATGCCAGTCTTGGAATCCTACCTCACCTACGTTGTTTAGGTTGATCCTCGATGATCCTTGTCCCAATTAGATAAAACTTTCAAAAGGATGCCATAAAGTCCACTTTTACCAGACGTTTCGACCATAGAGACCAACTTAGTGCAAAATATAGTAAGCTCTCTAGCAAATCAACTGCTCTCTTCATTACCGGTGAAGTTGTGTTGATAATAAGGAGGAAAAAGGAAATCTCAATCATGTAACCGTAGGTAGCTTTCCATAGATCAGTAGTAACCACAACAACATGACCAAACAAAGACTGAGAATGGACTCCAACTCTGTCCCTGTCACGCTCAAACTCCTATAGAGAATATCGTACGTAAAACCCCACCTAGAAGCCTCAAAGTCTCCAACCCGTCGGAATCTCGGGGACGAGATTCTTTTTAGGGGGGGGAGAGCTGTCATAGCCCCAAATCTAATTTCAGGTAATTAGGGTTATAACCTACTGCCACTAGAGTGCACAAACAAAATCCTTTCAATGTCGCTTCATGCGAAATTAAAGTTTGCAAATATTTTCAAAACTCTCAATAGTAAAACCCTAACGGCAAAAATGGACCAACTCCTAACAGTGCAACAAACTTCACAGAAACATATATGGAAAATAATTTATTCAAATACTAGCCTGTTCATCATGAATCAATATAGTTTTTCTAGAATTTATTTCATTAGTTTAGACCCCTCAAAAATTCCAAACAAGTTTCAGCCTGGATCCTTCTCTTTGCCCCTTGCATTGGTACAATCTAAGGATTTTTCTGAAGATGTTAGGTTGCACATAAAATCATGGAAAAAAATCCCTGTGAGCACTATCTCACCAAATCAACCCACTGTAAATTTTACATAATTTTATCAGATCAATAAATACTTCAACAAAATCCCTCAAATCAGTAAAGCTAGGAAGCTAGCTGAAATAAATTGGTTTACTTCTAAAATTCACCACATGAAAATGAAGACTAATTAGACAGAGCCCTTTTTGCCAAAGTGTGTGCCAACATGAACCCTATCATCAGGAATTTTGGATTAATTTATCTCCCAAAGAAAACACATAAAATGATAAGATCAAGGCACTGGAGAAATGAACTAAACTGCAGAAAGACTGGATTAGTATGCCTACTTTGCTTTTTCACCAGAGATGAACCAGACCTCTTCTAGCAACGAATTTTGGTCAGCAGGTTACACACATCTTTCTCTACCTCCACTATTTTTCCCATAATTTATATCCCTTATTAACCTGCTGAAATTACAGATGCAACGCAGCTGTCCCTACAGCTCACAACACTTAGTCTCTAGAGCTTTCTTCTCTCATTTCTCACTTCCAGGTGGACCCCACAAGACCTGGCCCACTTGTCAGCCTCATAGCAGCATGTGACAGTGTGTTTCACCAGGAAATTTACCCATACTCCTCCACTCCTCCTAGACCATCACTACTTGGACCCACAAGCCATAGAGTAAATCTAGCTAAATATGAGTAGAACATTGTTGCCTGACATGTGGGACCCACCCTGAACACTGTAGCAGTGGAGACGACTCAGCATTGCATGGCAGACGTGTCTTCCTCTCGTTCTCCTCTCCCACAGCACACACAGAGTGACCTAGATGAGCTCCTCCATGGAGCATCGACCATTTCGACTCAAACTCCACCAGTAGAACCTCTCACCCTTCCTCTTCACGCTCCCACCGGAGAAATCCACAGAATCCCCAAAGATCACCGCCGTCAAGCTTATTCTTCCCTCTGCCGAAGGTGTTCGGTTGAGCTCGAGGTTGCTCCAGTGAGCTCCACCCTTTCTAAGCTTCGGGAACATGATCTATACCTTCTGACCGTTCCATTTTTGTTCTTGGCTGCCCTAGGACCGCCGGTCGAGGCCGCCGTGTTTCGCTCTCTGCTCTGCAGCGCCGCCGCCAGGACATCACGGTCGTTCCGGCCGATACAGTACACCACCGACCGAGCCTTTGCGCCAACCTCATCGCCTCACTTCCAGAAGACCACCGGCAGAAGGAATCAGGAAAGGATGTAGTGAAGCTCGAGATCGAGGTCATCTTCCCCAAGTCCGGCCAACTGCCGCCGCCGTCGATTTCTTTCTCTCTGGTAGTCCTCAGTTCCATTCATTGCACAGGAGCCATCACTAGGAAGTCTCTAACCTGTTAGACACCTCACCCCGACTGCAGAACCCCGGGAGATGGCCGCCGATGTGAAACCGAAGGAGTTCGCCGCCGCCGGGCCAAGTTCGCCGTCGCCGTTGCTGTTTCCGTTTCACCGAGACCAGCACAACCTTCAGTGAGCATCTTGGTACCCTTTAGACGCTAAGGCATGCTTTGTTTTGGCCTGAAACCGCCCGTAGCCGAGTCGGCCTAGCCAACCCGAACCACTCCGCCGCTGGAGCTCGCCGCCGGCGAGATTCCGGTGACCCAAGGTGTCAAGAAGACCACCCTTAGCTCCGCCGTGAACTCCTCTACCTTTTCTGTTTTGGGCCCGACCGCAGCCGAGCTGCCGTTCACCGTCGCTGCCGCCGAGAAGCCCACCGGCTCTGTCTGCCTGCGCCCTTCTCTGTTCGCCGCCAGGCCGGACCATACACTCCGGGAACGGACGGTCCGATCCATGCGCCCGCGCCCTCACGCCCGTGCCCTCGTGCCCGCGCCCTCGCGCCCGCGCCCTGCTCTGCTTTGCCTCGCTAGCCTGCGGGCCCGGGCTGCAAGGGAGAAAAGAAGAAAGAAGAAAGAAATAGGAAAAGTAATTAAAAGATTATCTTACAACAGAAAAATGGCAAAACTTTGCAAATCCATAACTTCTCCATTTTGACTCCAAATTGAGTGAAACCAATTTTGTTAGCTCTGTAAATTTGTGAACTTTATTACTGTAAAATAAAATAGGACAACTTCTGTACAGAAAATATCCATAAAATAATATGAAGCAAAATTGACTTATTTTGGGCTTAATAACTTGAAATATTCCCATAAAATTCATCCTATTTGCTAAAAGTGTGAAACCACTTCTGTTAAACTCAGAAAATTGTAACCTTACTGTGGAAAAGTTGTATTTGATAAAAATACCTCCCAAAATAGGCCTAAGTAATTTTCTAACCTTTCTTTTTGTTAAACTTGTAAAATTCATATCTAAATCATTTTAAATCGGATTTCAGTAAACCAAATTTTGTCGGAACCAGGAAGATATGTATTTTCACATAAAAATGCTCACACTCATAAAATCCTACCAGAGAAGGCAAGCATTTATTTTCCACTTAGAGTTTTCCTATAGTTTTGGCTTTTGCCGTTTTCAGCCCTTCTACCTTGTCATTTTTGTATCTCCCAATCCAGGGATGCAAATGACTTGGTTCTTTCTCCTAAAATCTTGTTAGGACATACCATACCTACTGTATTTATCTCATAATTAATTGATCATGTTGCATAGACATGTTTAATTGCTTCTTATTTGCATATTGCTTCTTATCGATAGATTCTGAGGATACGGAGTACATGGAGATTAACCTAGAGCCTGAGTGTGACCCCTCGCTGCAGCAAGGCAAGCGTCTAAGTATATTGAACCTATGTTTTTAATAAATTGATTTGTTTGCGAAAACAATATCTATATGCATGCTTCAGTCTATATAAAATGGGAAAACGGGTAGAGTCAATATTACCCAATTGTATGCATTTCCATTCCTTGGTTATTGATGCCATGTTTATATATTGTCACCACTGGTTAAGGACTTTGGGATACTTTTATTTTACAGAATGCTTAGCCATGCTTATTCTAGACTTAGCAAAATCCGATAGATGGAGCTATCGGTTCAAAACTAGTTTAAAGTGAATAAATGGGTTCAAATCTGAAAAGAATAACCTCTGAATAATAATTGAAAATATGTTTTGACTTGGACGGATGATAGGGCGATGAAGGGATGGTGTTTCCCCGATGCACGTAGCTACGTCTGGGTCGTAAAGGACCGAACATGTTGACATCTATTCAAGCACCCTACGTACTTCCACACGCTGGGAGTGGGACGGCTTAACTCAGTAGCACGGGAGGCTGTGGCCATCTACGCCCGTCCATCAGTCGTGAGGAGGGATTTCCGTTGGAGGACCTCGAGCGCGCCTGGCTGTGGCCGGAGGTGCCTCCCACGACGGTGAGCCCGCCTTAGTCATCACACACGCACGACTAAGTCGTCGGGGGCCCAGACGTGGTTTAGGTGGTTGGGGCTAATCGTGCAAAAGGTTTTGTTGTGACCTCTAGTCTGCACTCAATGTGTAGAGTGTGGGTACAGATATGTACGTATCAAACTAGAGTGTAGCCATTGGGCTTCTATCACATCGTGTGGGTAAAGATGTACACCTCTGATCAGAGTAAGAACTATTGGAATAGCCGTGTCCACGGTTACAGGACGACCGCTTGATGTGCTAGTCAATGTATGTTAGCGACAAACTTGGGAGATATAGTTACGGGATTATGTGACTATATCATGACTTAGGATAGTCATGGGATAGTCATGGATGGATGGGTTTATATAAAGGATTTTTGATGTTAAAAAAAATGAATGGTTTTATATGAAAGACTTTATTATTAAATATGACTTAGTTTAGTCATAAAAGATGATATGCTTGTGTAGCATAATTGTTTGGGCAATGGTGGCCCATGGATAATATTAGAGCATGGGATTATGCTCATTTTCACTTCTATTTCAGAACTATATACTTGCTGTCCAAAACTTTCAGATTGTGTTACCTTGCAAACTGCTTATAGTTTCAAGTATTACTTGCTCAATAAAATCAGCTTTATGCAAAATCAAATCAACATAGCCTTTTTCCTTGATGTAGAAACCAGCATGCTTCCTTTGTACTATTATTATTGTGTAAGTCTTGCGGAGTACCATTCGTACTCACGTTGCATTTTTCAGGTGAGGATATCGACGAAGATGGTGTGATCTACTGTTATCCCGCCGAGGGTGGCGAGGATAATTAGTAGTTTGAGTTGAGCTCTACCCCCAGTTGGTTGCCCTGTGCATGGGTTTGGCACCACTGGTTCTTGTCTTTTGTGTTTATATTCCGCTGCAAATCTTTTGTGTCACTTGGTGTTGAATTAGGGTGTGAACCCTCTATGTAGTATCTATAACCCTGCTACTCGTCTATCCATTTTTAGAGTACTTGTAATGTTTATCAATTCCTTGCGATGAAAGTGTGAGGCTAGTCGCTTTCCTGGGGACTAGCTGAACATGAGTATGAGTTGTGTATAATTGAGATGGTTGGGGGATAGCTATTGTGGTTCGAGTCCTCTGGGGTACGTATCGTGTTTGGTCGCCACCATCGAGTGGTTTGACGGGCGTATGACGGGGAGGACTGGCAAGCTATCCTTATGATTATCTCTTCTGTACACTTCTCGGCATTTTGGATTTGTATTGTGAGTGGGTAAAGATTATGGCAAGTCTGCGATGAGGATGGATGGTTACCGCATTTATTCAGGTTTTATTTGAGACCCCATCCATCTAGATAATTCGCGTTGCCGTAATAGTTACTCTTCATAATGCACTTCCGGGGTGCCCACAGTATGGGCCACCGCCTGCTGGCCACTGCCAAGTGGCCCCACTTCAATGACACAAGGGTCCCACCTAAATTAGAAACCAACACATGTGCAACTTACAGGTGGGCCTGCATTCAAATTCCCCTTGTCAATATATGACATGTGGACCCCATCTGTTAAAGTGCACTGTGGTATTATATTATTACTCCCTCCTCCTCTCACTTCCATATGGGCCCCATTCAATTCACTCTTTATCTCTACTGTACCTATGTCATGTGGGCCCATGCACAGTAAATTGCTCATTAATCCCCTCCTTCTCCCATTGCCTGTGGACCCCAGCCTCCTATTCCCTCTGACATATGGGCCCATCCCTTTCACTCTCCTTTGTATCAATGACGGTGGGCCCCTTTATACTTGAAATCCCAGGAACAGTGCCCCTGCCATGTGGGACTACCCTGTGTCTCTCTCTTCCTCTCACTGACATGTGGCCCCTAGGCTTCTCTCTCTCCTTCAATGACAAGTGGGCCATCTCCTCAATTTCTCTCTCCCAGTCACTGATCAAGGGCCCCACCTGTCAGCCCCTATTTCCAAAATAATTCTTTTGCCAACAATTCAATAATCCTTTTTTTTTCCAGAAAAGTCCCTAAAACTTCAAAAATCCATATCTTTTAATCCGTAACTCCGATTGACCTTGTTCAAGTCTTTAAATTTTTCTAAAAATGAGATCTACCTCATGGCACTATTAGTTATTAATAATAGTATATTATTTCTAGTGTTTTGTGTGCTTTTCTCTCATTTCACACGTAGTCGACGCTTCAGAATATCGTCGGACGTTGAATTTTCGTGAAGATTTGAAGACGAAGCCTGAGGCAAGTCACTCCTTGACCATATTGCTCCTAAATTTAAAATGTTTTGTTTGCAAATTTGCATTGCTAGTGTGCACGATAAATTGATTGGCCTCGGTTTACATGTCGAACCAACGGATCTGCCCGGTAGTTGCATAAACCCTGTAGGTCTTTGGTATCCTATTCCTTTTCACTCCACCTCGTGGTACCTCGGTAACCATGCTCTCTGAGCATGGGTTACGATGATTCTACCCACATCGCTATTGTTTATCGATTTGGGAAAATAGGGTTTTCAAAGGTTTAAAAACCTGGCATGCAATGTTGGCGAAATTGCGAAACAAAATTACTTGCGAAAATCTACGGTGCAAAGTGATTGCTTGTGTGGTGGCCTTCGTATTCGCATATAAGGACCGTTTCCTTAGGGAATTTTATCCGAGCATCTTACAGTGCGACCACACAAGTGGAATGGGACACCCCTGGCCAAGTAACTAGTGTTCCTAGGATGGTTTTCGGTTGCTAATAAATGTGGGAGCGGTTGGGTGCCAAGAGGGCGATATACGCCCATCCTTGAGTATAGGAAATGAGTTCCTGGTACTTGGTTGAGAGAACCTATTTATAGGGCAACGTGTTATCCTGGGAAGGCTTTGGGAAGGCCTTGTCGCGAACCTTCCCCGCTGACGAGTGCGGGAAGTAAGCTCGCGTCGTGTGGGTAAAGCGTGCACCCTTTGCAAAGGTTTCCAAACTGTTCGAACAGCCGTGCCCATGGTTACGGGTGAATGTGAGGTGATTCCTCTACCGTAGTTTTGTTTGCCAGTGTTTTGCGAAATTGATTTGTGGTATGGGAACCGTTACCAGAATCGGTCTATGTGACTGATGGATGGCCTGTGTGGCCTAAAACGGGTCTGTGTGACCCGGGATGTCGAATGTTATCATAGTTTAGGCTTCACGAGTAGAAGCGGTGTATGTTTTGAATTGAGATTAAGGATGGCTCGAGGAGCCACTGAGATAAGTTATGAGATGAGATGATGTCCTGGATAGGACTAAAGTAAAAGGAAAATAATAGAAGAAACTTGAGATTATGTCCTAGAGTGGACGAAATTGAAAATAAAGTAATAGATGAGGATACAGTGGAAAGCTGCTTGAGGGCAGACCCACTGAACCGCTGTCGTGATCCGACAGGCGGTATACAAATACCTAAAAACATTTAAAAATCTGATTCGTCCGCTTGAATTGTTGAAAAGCAATTTGCGGATAGGATCGAGGCAAGAGCCTCCTTCCAGTTACATGGAGACAACTCACACTTAGGTTTTTCGAAAATGTTTTCAAATAAAAAGGTTTACGAAATAAACCCCAGCCTATCTTTGATAGCCTACATAACTCATGTTTTCTGTGACTTGCTGAGTACGTAAGTACTCAATCTATTCCTTTTCTCCCCTCATTCAGGAAGAGTGAAGTAGAAGTGAAGATTAGGGTTTCTTTCCTAATTCCAAGCCATTGCTTGTGGATTGGGTTCTCGCTGCGCTGTCGTTCCGCTGCTGTTGTTCTGTTTGCCGGTTGCTACTCAAGGCTTGCCCAAAGTCGCAACTTATAAAGGTATAATATATATATTTAGCTAATTGATGTGGTACATCTCCATTGGCCGCGGGTACCAGCAATGTTTCCTGGGACTGGTACTGGCATCGCCGTTCCGTGGGAGTTGCTTCACGCCAATCTCCTGCGGCGCTTCCTCTCTAGTATCACTGTAGGTGGTGCCAGGGGTGGGGACGGTCACAGCCGCATGAGTGCTCACCCGAGTCATGCGGCCAGACATGGTTGAACCTTTGCTTGATTAGTGTGTGGCTATTTAAGCATGTAAGCATCTTGTTCAGTTTAGGGTGGTCAATAGAAGAGTGCATTGGTGCTAGTGTGCAGTACTGAGACAAATATTTCTCTTGTGTGTGTCTTTCAGATAGGATTCTCTATCGCGTGTGTGATCCTATCACTACATCGTGTGTGTGATCCTGTGAGCTGAGCTAACAGTGGTATCAGAGCCATGTCCAGTGATGGAGTGTACACGCCGCCGAGCCGCCGTGGTAGTGGCAACGGTGGCGACAGCAGCCAGGGCAGCCATGAGCTGGTTGTGCAGCAAGTAAAGGAGACGGGGGTGACAGTGCGCTACCCCATGTTGTCAGAGAACAACTATAGGGTGTGGGCGGTGAAGATGAAGATCTTCATGTGTGCACAAGATGTGTGGGCGGCTGTGGAGGGTGATGGAGTGGTCAATGACAAGAAAGACCAAATGGCTCTTGCCACCATTGTCGAAGCAGTGCCGGAGGTTGTGGTGCTGGCCATAACCGGAAAGGACACGGCAAAGGAGGCTTGGGACGCACTCAAGGAGATGCACATTGGAGAAGATCGGGTTCGGAAGGTGAATGTACAAACTCTCAAGAGGGAACTCGAGAGGATGTACATGGAGGATGCAGAGACGATCGGTGAGTATGCTATGAAGCTCACTACCATTGTTAACAAGATACGTGCACTTGGTACCAAGGTGGAGGAGATCACCGTGGTGGAGAAGCTTCTACATACCGTCACCGATAAATTCCAGCACATCGTCGACACCATTGAGCAATGGGGCGATGTAACGAAGATGTCCGTGACAGAGACCATTGGACGCTTGAAGGCATATGAGGCGTCCTTGGCAGGGCAACGTCGTAGCAAGGAAGGGGAGCAGCAGTTGCTGCTCACGCGCGCCGAGTAGGAGGCTAAGTTTTCTTAAGAGAAGAAGAGCGATGAGGCCTCCGGCAGCAACACCAAGAAGAAGTACCGCAGCAAGTTTGACAAGTCGAAGATTGATTGCCGTAGGTGTGGTAAGTTCGGACACTTCACCGACGAGTGTGAAGAGCCGAAGAAGAAAGTGATGGAGGGTGTGGTGCAACTCGTCATAGTAGAAGCTGATGATGAACCAACGCTGCTGTGAAATGTGACGCGGAGAAATGAAAATAAAGCCAACAAGATTAGGAGGGTGATTGTTGGGTTTTAATCTTGTTGTTTACGTGTAAGTCATGTGTGTGTGAGTGCATGGGTTAGTTGGGTCAGTGATCAGCCAAGACTTGCATGCACGTGACTATATGCAGCTAGAGCGCGTTGGCTTGGAGGTGCGGCCACGTCAAGTGAAGTGAGAAGTCATGGCATGAAGCATGGATCAGCTAGCTAGCATGCATGTGTTAGTGGTGATATGCATGCAAGTGATCATGGCTTGCTTGTAGAGATTTGAGTTAGTGGGTACTTAGCCACATGAGTGCTTGGCCGAGTCGTGCGGCCAGATGTGGTTAAGCCTTTGCTTGATTAGTGTGTGGCTATTTAAGCATGTAAGCATCTTGTTCAGTTTAGGGTGGTCAGTAGAAGAGTGCATTGATGGCTAGTGTGCAGTACTGAGACAAATATTTCTCTTGTGTGTGTCTTTTAGATAGGATTCTCTATCGCGTGTGTGATTCTATCACTATATCATGTGTGTGATCCTGTGAGCTGAGCTAATGGTTTGTTGAGCTTTCTTAGTCCAGTCTGCAATAGATGGGACTTGTGCAATTCAGCGAATGAGAGAGAACTAGATCAATCAAAATTCACGCATTGGAATAGAACAAGTTGAAAATATCGCGCCTACCCTGATGACGGTGCTGCCAATTTGAGTTCGTGCATGCAGGCACCAAGAATCCAAGGAAGCGCAGGTTGGGTGCATGGCCAATCTTGACCCTCGTGGTCATGTTGATGAGATTGCCGGTGTCATCGACGATGCCGCCGATCCCAAAAGTTTTTCCCAGAAATGAGCCTCTCGAGGCGGGCGGCGCAAATCCACGGTGATTCTCTTCCCACGACGGACTCACACACCTCCACGCACCGCAGGCTGTTGCTAGCGACGCGGAGGCGCACCAGGCCGCTGCTGGCGAGTATCTCGAGGTTCTCCAGAACGGTGCACCTGTCGAACAGGTAGGCGAGGTCCCGCTCACCCATGATGAGGGAGCAGAGGCCGAGCTCCCGGAGGTGGGGGAAGGCAGCGGCGCGCGGCAGCGTGGCGGTGTCCGGGGAACCTCAGGAAGCCGATGTAGAGCAGGTGAGGGACTGCACCTGAAGAGCGTGCCGGGACGCGCACGTCAGTGTCGAACTTGACGTGCTTGGTTGCCCAAAGATGAGCTCCTGGACGCCCTTGGCGGCGAGGAGCTGGAGCCAGAGCGCGATCTGGATCTGGTGCGCGTCCATGGGGGTGCAGGCGATGTGGACGCTGCGAAAGGGGCCCGGGTGCGCAGCGAGGGCGCTGGACACCATGGGCGCGACGTCGCGCATACCGTCGACAGCGTGGAGCAGAAGGCCGCCAATGCTGTCCATCTCGTCGGATCTGGGAGCGGGCCCGGTGTGCATGAGGTGGGCGTCGGCGAGGACGAGCGGCACCGAGCGCCAGAGACGGCGCCAGCGTGTGGACAGCGTGGAGGTGCGCGCGGCATCCTTGGCGGGGAGGTGGGACACGATGTTGTGGAGGATCGTGACAGGGAAGGCGATCAACGCCGTCCCGCGCGCGGCGGCAACACCGCGACAGGGAAGGCGAGCGGGGCGGCGACGGAGACGGGCGGCTCGGGGAGGGGAGGAGTTAAAACGTTCTTGGTGACCCATCTTCATGTTCTCGTCCAGTCCCATCACCTGCAGCGCGTTGATCTTGAGCGACTCCATGGAGACGGCGCCGGGCTCGGTGGGCAGCAGGCAGCTCCCCGGCCGTCGGCGCGGCGAAGGCGGAGGCGGAATTCGAGGGCGGGGCGGCGAGGGTTTTGGTTTGCGGAAGTGGAGAGTGAAGCGTGGATTGTAGCAGGTAAGCGGCGCTTTTTGTGGGAGTGAGCAGCTGCAGCTAGGGTTTCGCTGCGGTTTTTTTTGTCTGTTTCACTGGGCAAGCAGGTTTTGTTCGCGGGCCCATGACACAGTTTCAGTTTTTATTAATTTGTTTCCGTATTATTATACTGTAAACTGGTGCTTAATTTAATAATAATCGCATCATATCTTATTGCACAGTAAACACTCTAGCTGAGATTCGGCTGTTTGGCCGATAAGCCAAATGGCATATCGGCATTAGCCGGATAATTAGGAGATGATTAATTAAGTTTCAACTATTATAAATTAAAAATAAATTCAAAAAGTAGTTTAAATATGGAATTTCCGTATAATTTTTTAAAAAACGTACCGTTTGGTAATGTAACGGCTAGTAGCTGGATAGGACGAGTCTCATGTGAAGACAGATACTATTATTGCTAAACATAAGTAAAAATTGGTAATTAATGCGTTCTAACCGATATTTGATAGACTTAATTCACTATCAAAAATGAAAGAAAAACCTAGTAATTTTTGTAATGGGGTTTGAAAATTATTTCTGCAGTAGGACCTCGGCTGGATTTTCCTCATATTAGCTCTCTTAAAAGCTTATTTTATAAAGAGATCTTTAAAAAAACTTATCCCAGGAATGAACCCCTGTCTTAGCGCTAGGGACATTTGCACCGAGGTTAAACGTCTTGATGCCAATGACACTGGCGCTGAGATCCCAGCCTGCGAAAAACACGTCATGAGTAAGCCTCAAACCCAAAATCTCGGGACAAAGAACTACACCCCTAACCATCAGACCACATGTGTGCACTTGTCTTCAAAGGAATGTGCTATTTTTTTAATATATACAAGCTCAGCGACAAAGAGGCGCCGAGTTTCTTCTAACGTGGTTTCGGTGCTAGGGGCAAAGATCTCGATGCCAATGTCCCTGGCACCAAGCTAGGGGCTTATTTCTGGGATAAGTTTTTTTAATATGAAATAAGTCTGTTTGGAGAGAATTTTAAACATAAAACACTCTCCGCCTAGGGAAAATAAAATAAAATACACGGATGTGCCAGTGTACTAAGTACACAAATAAAATAGAGTAAAGGAAAATACATTTTTATTATAATTCTCTAGGAATTACAAAAGAATACAAAATTATTAATAAAAATACACTCCACAGCCCATAGGCGAGGTGGATCTGACTTATACCCTGTTCGTTCTAGCTGAATCCCAGCAGCTTCTTCTCTCGTTTCCTACGCGCACGCTTCCCAAAACGATAAACGATGCGTTTTTCGTAAAAATTTTCTATATGAAAGTAGCTCTAAAAAAGTAAATAGATCCATTTTCAAGTTTTTAATAGTAAATACTTAATTAATCACGTGCTAATGACGTTTCTCGTTTTGCGCGCGGCTTAAATAAGCAGCTCCAGCTCCAGATGGAGTGCCGAACAGGGCCTTAAAGCGATTGTGTTCTCCTAGTTCCAAAGGTCTCAAAAAACACCCGGTTAATTACTCCTGCGAGTTAAACTCATGAGATACCTCCAATTAAGCTATGCCTGGTCATCGTCATCGGTCTTCGCTTTGCGTTCTCTCGTGCATGACGCAGATGCAGTGAAGTGGATGTAGATGGATGCCGGCGGTGTCCACAGCTTCATCGGTCTATGCACTAGTGTTGGTGACATCGTCCTTATATTGACTCCGCCCACCTTTGCCGTTCGATCTCGTCGGTCTTGACTAGCATGTAGTGGATGTAGATTGTTGGTTGTAAGCATTAGGGATGCACGTGCAGCTCGACTAGCTTGACACCTTGATAGCAACTTCGGAGAAAATCGACATAGAGAAAGTAATAATGGGTAAGAGCTATAGCTTGCTGATCAGGAACAGTAGATAGCTACGGTCTACATGTGTATGATGTAGTTCCCTGTGTCTTGTAGGTGTCATAAACACTAGACATGCATGTGTATATCTACAGGGACGTGTCCATGGACGCACATATAACAACAAGCATATGAATATGTCTATGCCCACAAGGACGGCAACGGATTGACGATTAATGCCGACGACGGTGCCAAGCTCGAGCACATCGGCGGTGGTGGCCGCAGGGATGTCGGCGATCGGTGTGTGTACGAGTGATGCCAGTAGTGGTGCCAAGCTCGAGCACGTTGGCGCGGCAGCCACAAAATCGTCAGCGGGTGTACAGGTAATGCCAGCGGCGGCGCTGAGTTCGAGCATGTCGTCGTTGACCACGGAGGCGTCGGTGGGTGTGTAGGTGATGCCAGCGGCGGTGCCGAGTACAAGCATGTCATCGTTGGTAGCCACGGAGGTGTCGGCGGGTATGGAGTGATTCCAGCGGCGGCGCCACAGAGATGACGTCGGTGGTGGTATGGATGATACCGACGGCAGCACCAAGCTCGAGCACTTTATTGGTGGAAGTGCAGTTGAAGCCGGCGGCAACACGCTCCAGAGCGTCACTGGCAGAAGCCACGAGGACGATGTCGACGGATGTACAGATGACACCGGTGGTTGATGATGAACGCGAGACTGTCCCTGGCTAAGGTGACGAGGACGTGGGCGTCACTAGCGGCGGCTACGGATGAGAAGACGTCACCAGCCACGCTAACGACCGCATGGTCATCTCCGGTAACTTGCTACTAGTGCAGCCACTGAGGAGCACTCCATGCAAATGCAAAAACTGAAATAGAGAAGACAAACAAGCGAGAAATGAATTAGACAAAATTACCCATGGTGGGTAGCACCACTGTCATGCGCCTGATCTTCCTTGCTTCGCCTGTGAGTTTCTCCCAAAGTGCGTATGCTGCGATGTGTATGATTGTGTGTGTTTTTGTCTTCGGCATGTGTGTTGCTCTCGTCCCTGTGTTCTGTCCTGTCTCCTTCTGTCTGCATCGTGCCTCCTCTTGTTCTGTCTCTTCCCCCTGGAAATGGCCTGGGCGCCTGGTTATATAGTGTAGAGAGGCAGCCGCATGGCTCAATCAATCAGCTAGATACTTCCTTCTGTAAGTAGTCCTTCCATTTGACATAGATTATGCTTTTAATCATTCCGTTTGCTTGTGATACGATGACACATACTTCCATTCTAGAGTGATACGGAGAGATTATTTGTATTTGTGTGATTACCATGCATGCATGTTGCTATCGATGGAAGCAATACACTGCCTTTTTCTAATTTTGTTCGGCCTCCATGGAAGCACGTCGATCAGGGGCTGGCAAATGACATGATTAGCTTCCTCTAATGATTGATTACGAACATTACTTTTATGGCTTCGGTCAGAGGGTCCTGCATGCCAACAAGAGACCCTGGAGTGATGAGCCGTTTTCCGCTGTAGGTGTATGTCCTGGTGTGATAAAAAAATGTGGTACCCCCACTTTATATTTCATAAATGCAAGTATAAAATCTTATCGAACAAATGCCCCCTCACCAAGTTAAATTCGAGTGTGAAGCGTGTCGAAATTAACTTGGTGAAAAAAAAACATCGTTTTCTTGGGGAAGAATTAAGCACTATATCGTATAGCTTTGATTGCAGTAGCATGATGAGGGCAACGTTAGCTTGCCTCCTTTAATTTCTTTTATGTGACCTTGAATACCGATATATTGCATGTATGTCTTACACTGGCGAGAACGATCTTGTCTATGCCTTGTCACTTTCCATTAATTAAGATGCTTTCCATGATTTACATGGGCCAGGTTCCCCTATAAATACATGCGTGTTGTGATGCTTACGTGCAACAACGATCAGGCGTAGCAGCAGTATTGCTCAAGTCCATCAAACGCAAGTCCCTCTTCATGTTCGTCTCCCGTGATCTTCTTATTTTCTTCAGTATTATTCTGCTGCCCAGACTGTGGCGGGATGTCCTGCTATAATTTGTTATGACTACTCTTTTGACGTCGTCTTGTTTTTCTTGTTTTGCATTAGCATCACACATGGCTCGTGACGCCGGGAAGCCCGTTTCTGATGGACAGACCCAGAATACGGTGGCCGCATCTCGAGGCAGCAGGCCCGGCAAGAAGACTGACAGAGTTTCACTACCTGTTGGCCAACATGGCGTAAGAGTTCCAAGACTCCCTAGATCAATGCACGACGGCAATGTGGCCATAAGATCAACAACCCGTTTTGGTCGCGACTCTAGTTCTGTGCAAGACGTTCCTTGGAGTCGGGATCGCATGAGGAAGCGAGTGCCTCATTCTTCTGGTCGTAGGGACGGACCGATATTGATTGAACCATCGCCTCCGCCAACCAACCGCTGAGGTGAGAAACGATGACGCTCTCCGGAGCCGTCAAAGGCTAATTCCTCCAGGGCGCCAGCTGTTGAGCCGGCTGGGAGCAGTAGCTCCCCTCCTAGGAGCGACACGTCGGAGACTACTCTATATCGAACACTGAAAAGTTCTTTGAACGTTCCTTCCTACACAGAGGATGGGAGCCCGTTTGGCACTTCTAAGGTGAATACCTGTGTGACTTCTTACGCCTCCCTGCTGGTTTATTACATCAATTCCTTTTATTCGAATGCTGCTGTTTTGGCTGCACTTTGTTTCGCTGACGACTTGGATTCCAGGCTTCCCTCGCCTCAGGCAGCGGTACTATCCCACCAAAAAGCGGTAGCTCCGCTCCCCTGGTTTTAACAACACCTCAGCCCAAGGATAGCATCGCTGCGGGTTTGCCAACTGATAAGGACCAACACCAACCTCCATCTCCGTAGGCATTGCGATCCAGAAAGGAAGGGAAGCGCCACGTGGTGTAACACTCGAAGCACAGGAGGAGGGTGACGACAATTCATCTCTTTTGCAGGGTAACAAATCCCTCTTCTTCTATTCCTTGTTTATTCTTAATTAAAACCCATCTTATTTTCTTCTTACTACGCCCCGTTTTTAGCCCCTTTACAGCGCAAAATACTAGTAACAGGAAGGTAGTAGTATAGATGAAATCCGTCCGTTCGTTTGAATGGATATTTTAATAAATGACTTGTTAATTATATAAATTACCAATATTGCCATTGAGAGTATTTTAGTTGACAAAAATATTTCTCTGATCGGACGCCGACGCCATCCTATAGCGACGCCGACGCCCGACCAGCGACAACGATGCCCACTCGACCAGACCAGCGATGATCCCAGTAACGACGCCGACGCCGACGCTACGCATCTCTCCCGTCCCACTGCGCATCGTAGCTCCACGCAGATGCCAACGCCATCTCTCCCGTTCGTCACCACACGACTGAGCTCCACGCCGCAGCCCCTCCCTTCCATTACAGCCCTCACGGCACCAAATATCCCTCCCGTCCTGCACATCATGTCGCCGCCCATCCGACCTATTGCGAGTAGGGCTGGCCTTCCCGTCCTGTCGCCAGGAGAACGTGGCTAGCACGCCCTAGCTGTCCCTTCAGTAGGAGCATCATGAGGAGGGCTGGCCTTCCTGTCCTCTTGCTAGGAGAGCTGTAGAGGCCATGGGCCCCGGGTACCTCATCATAAGCATATGGGCCACTCGGATAGAGGATGGGCCGAGTCTTGTAGTTAGAGATATAGTAGTACCTGGTAGATTTTGCCTTGTATAAAAAGGAATATACAATCTTAGCCAGATAAGATGTATCTCTAAGAAGGAAGAAAATCCCTTGGCCGTATCCGGCTGGGATTCCTACCTTGTACCCCTGCCCCCTAGTATATAAGGGGAGGCAGGGCGCCCCTTGAGGGCAGAACAACACACGAGATCATTGATCCACATACATCCTCAAAGGAATACCATCACAACTGGGCGTAGGGTATTACCTCTCATCGAGGGCCTGAACCAGTATAAAATTTCCTTGTGTTCCTTTGCAGTCCATCAGATTTCCCCTCGCCGAGTAGCCTCATAATCATATTGCCGGTGTAAAACATCGACAGTTGGCGCGCCAGATAGGGGCTTCGGTGATATCTTCATCAACAATCTCGATTGATCCAACAAGCGGAGTCGACGGCAACAAGTTCTCCCCCGGAGACATAATTTCTTTCGGAAGCCTCGACTTCGTCGCCGACCAGATCGGCAACCTCATCTTGGCCGAAGCAGATCCAATCCAACCGGTCGAGGAACCAGCCAACGTTGCGCCAGTCGGCCCACAGGACACCACAATCTCCTTCATCGATCTACTGTGGCAATCCTTCACTTCGCCAAGCATTGGGACAACTCTCTCCTTCGGCGTCTGACTCGCGCTAGGCCTCGAGCCAGCCCGGGTCAGGCTAGGAGGGGGAGAGATCACCAATCTCCCACACGGACCTAGCAACGCCGCGGATCTACATCTCACGTGGCAAACCCGATTTCCCATGGTTCAGTTTGGAGAAGGCTCAGAGCCGTTTCAGATTGGATCTAGGGAAGTCGGAGTCGTTCTTACTCCGATAAACTACTCGGATTCCGACTCCAAGTCGGACAACGGATTGAACACTAGTTCGGACTCTAGTCTGGCGAGTTTTCTCCTCCCTCACGAGATCTTCATGGCTTCAACACCGCCACCCGAGGTGCGCCGGCTACAAGAGGAGCAACAGGAGGAGGCATGCCGACTGGAACAGCAGGAGGAGGCTGACTGCGAGGCTCGCAACGATGAGCTACGCAGTGCTGGGCGAGCCGCTGAGCAGCAGATTCTCTAGACTAAAGTCGGCGACCACGACGTCTTCGTCATGCCACAACAGAACGTCGTGGCTGCTGCAACTCTGCTGGACACGCTCCAACTCGGGCCTGATCACCAGGCCACCCCGACTATCACCAAGATCAAAGCGATGATTACAGCTGCTGCCTATCAGCAACAACAACAGCAGTCGGGTGACACCCTTGTACCGACCAACAGGTCGGGATCTCCAGCGGCGGGTTCATCTACATCAGTGCGGCACCGGGTGGCCGGCTCAAGTCGGCCACACGAGGAATCACGGAAAACATCACTCGGCAACACCAACAACGACAACCGGCGACGTCACCAGTATGACTGCCGGCCCAACCAAGATCTCCGAGTATGCCTACAACTCGACCTCCGCCACACCATCAATACCCAGCGCCACGAACGAGAAGAGGACGAGCGCCGCCGACTGGAGGATGAAAACGAGCATTTCAATCTCCACCACGAGCGGTTCAACCGTCCGTAGCCGGAGCCTTCATGAAGACGAAGGCGTTCCAGCTTTCACTCACGAGCTCCAGGACGTCGACTGGCCGTCAGGCTTCAAGCCTACGGGGATCAAGAAATACAACGGCAAAACCAACCCCGAGTCCTGGCTCACCGTGTACACCTTGGCAATTCGAGCTGCTGGAGGTGACCATAAAGCCAGGGCTAACTACCTCCCAATTGCACTAGCCAACTCGGCGAGGACATGGTTGACAGGGCTCTCGAGGCGGTCGATCGGTTCCTGGGGAGAACTCAGGGAGCGGTTCATCGCTAATTTTCAGGGAACTTACAAGAGGCCGTCTTCTGAGCACGATTTATATCAACTACACCAGAAGAAGAACGAGTCTCTAGGCGATTTTATTAAGAGATTCTCCGAGAAGCGCAACAAGATCCCAATGATCAAAGACGAGGCCGTCATCGCCGCCTTCCGCAAGGGAGTAAAGGACGCCCCGTTCATTGCAAAGTTCACTCGGAAGCCACCATCCTCTGTCCGGGCTCTCTTCGACATGGCGAACAAATATGCCGACTCGGCAGAAGCAGTCACAGAGGCCCTCGATGAGAAGGAGTCCTGACAGAAAGACCAAAAGGCGAAACCTGACAACGAGCCATCAAACAAGACCGGCAGCCACAAGCGGAAGTCGGACAAGGAGGTGGCCAACATGGAGCAAACTCGGTCGTGGCCCCAACGCAACAATGACTACCAGAAAATCATGAATGGGCCTTTGCCCTTTCACCCCAAAGGCAAGCACGTGGCCAAAGACTGCTTCATGCTTAAGAAGTTTGCTTCCGAGCAGGCTTCTTCATCTGGCGCCGACAAGGACAAGGACAAGTCAGATCAGGGCCCGGCTGACGATTTTCAAGATCCCCAAGCCAAGCTCAACCACATCTTCGGAGGGCCGTCTGCCTACGAGTCCAAGCGAAAGCAAAAGCTTATAGTATGCGACGTCAACTCAATCTCCACAGTAGACGCCCCCCAATACTTGCGCTGGTCAGAGACGTCGTTCACCCGCGCAGATCACCCAGATCGGGTTTCACACCCAGGGCGCTACCCACTCATCCTGGACTCGGTCGTGAAGAATATCAGATTGAAGAAGGTTCTCATAGATGGAGGCAGCACACTCAATATCCTCTTCGCCAAGACCCTGGATGAGATGAAGATTCCTCGCTCAGATCTACGGTCGAGTACGGCGCCCTTCCATGGAATAATTCCCGGCCTATCTTCAACACCAATCGGGCAGATTACCTTGCTAGTCACCTTCGGCACGTAGGACAACTTTCGCACAGAAAACATTTGCTTCGAGGTCGCCGACTTCGAGACTATGTACCACGCAATACTCGGACGATCGGTGCTCACCAGATTCATGGCGATACCGCACTATACATACATGGTGCTCAAGATGCCAGGGCCAGCAGGAATCCTCTCCCTCTGTAGCGACGTCAAGCAAGCCTTCACCTGCGACAAGGAGAGCTGCGAGTTGGCTCAATCACAAGAGGCAGCAGTCAGACGCAACAGCATTCGGCAAGCCATCACAACTAAAGTCGAGAAAGACCCAGTTTCGGCCAAAAAAAGCAGCAAAGTTGGGAATTTCAGCGGACTCGGACACGAAGAAGATCCCCCTGGACCCTTTCGACTCCTCCAAGACTGCTCTAGTTCGGACCGGACTCGACCCCAAATAAGAAGACGCGCTCGTCACCTTCCTCCAAGCCAATAAGGATATCTTCACGTGGAAACCGTCCGACATGCCAGGCGTACCAAGGGAGGTGATCGAGCACGCCCTCAACGTGAAGACAGACGCCAAGCCAGTCAAACAACGGCTGTGGCGCTTTGCTCAAGACCGTTAAGATGCTACTCGGGAGGTGATAACCAAACTTCTCGCAGCCGGGTTCATCAAAGAGGTCTATCACCCAGATTGGCTGGCAAACCCAGTTCTGGTCCGGAAGAAAAACGGTAAATGACGCATGTGCGTCGACTACACCGATCTCAACAAGGCGTGCCCCAAAGACCCATTCGGTTTACCAAGAATAGACCAGGTGGTGGACTCAACTGCAGGGTGCGACCTTCTCAGTTTTCTCGACTGCTACTCGGGATACCACCAAATCAGCCTGAAGGAGGAGGACTGTCTCAAGACGTCTTTTATCATGCCGTTTGGAGCGTACTGCTACATCACTATGCCATTCGGTTTGAAAAACGCTGGAGCAACGTATCAATGAACGATTCAGTGGTGTCGACACACTCAGATCGGGTGCAACGTGGAGGCCTACGTCGACGACGTGGTGATCAAGACCAAGTCCAAAGAAGACCTCATCGCTGACCTGGAAGAAACCTTCCGAAATCTTCGAAGATTCAAGATGAAGTTGAACCCAGAAAAGTGCACCTTCGGTGTGCCATCCGGTAAGTTACTCGGCTTCATCGTCTCGCATCGCGGCATTGAGGCCAACCCAGAAAAAGTCAATGCAATAATGAACATGGCCCCCCTGACCAACCAGAAGGACGTCCAGAAGCTGACAGGCTGCATGGCGGCACTCAGCCGATTTATTTCCTGACTGGGCGAACAGGGTATGCCCTTTTCAAGTTATTGAAGAAAGCGGACAATTTCCAGTGGACTCCCGAAGCCCAGCAAGCCTTCGAAGACTTCAAGCAATTTCTCACATCACCCCCCGTGTTGGCGTCACCCATGCCCCAAGAACCGCTAATGCTATATCTGGCGGCAACTACTCAGGTAGTCAGCACGGTGCTGGTGGTTGAGCATCTGAACAGGGTCACATCCAGAAAATTCAACAGCCTGTTACTTGTCAGCGAGGTGCTTGCCGACTCGAAGACGAGATATCCGCAGGTCCAGAAGCTGCTCTATGGCCTACTTATCACTGTCCGGAAGCTGGTGCACTACTTCCAAGCACATCAAGTCACGGTGGTCACATCATTTCTACTCGGGGACGTCCTGCATAACCGCGAGGCCACCGGCCGAATCGCTAAATAGGCACTCGAGTTGATGGCGTTCAATATCACCTTTCAGCTGCAAACAACAATTAAATCACAAGCTCTAGCTGACTTCGTGGCCGAGTGGACAGAAGTTCACATGCCCGCATCAACAGCGAAGCTAGAATACTGGACAATGTACTTCAACGGTTCTCTACGGATCGGCGCGCCAGGGCTAGAGTCATACTAATGTCCTCCACCGGCGAAAAACTGAAGTACATCCTGCAAATCCACTTCCTGGCTTCCCACAACGTCGCCGAGTACAAGGCACTCATCCATGGGCTCTGCATCGCCATATCACTCGGCATCCGTTGACTGGTTGTGCGAGGAGACTCCCAAATTGTGGTAAACCAAGTCATGAAGGATTGGACATGCCTCGACGACACCATGGCGGCATACTGTCAGGAGGTCCGCAAGATGAAAAACAAGTTCGACGGGCTGGAGATAACACTGTCCTACGACAATACAATGACGCTGCAGGCGAGCTGGCAAACATGGGATCCAAGCAAGAGGCGGTCCTGACAGGGATCTTTGTTGAGCAACTCATGGAGCCGTCAGTCAAGAGCAAACCAGCGCTAGAGCAGTCGGGAGGCGAACCTACCCCGACAACAGATGAGGTGCTGCACATATGTCAAGATTGGCGGACTCCTGTTCTCAAATTCCTCCTGGATGATGAACTCCCAGAAGATTGCAGTGAAGCTGAACGAATTAAACGTTGAAACAAGAATTTCTTAGTCGTCGGAGAAGACCTGTACCAAAGAAGTGCATCCGGTGTCCTCATGTGCTGCATCACTACCAAGGAGGGCAAGCAAATCCTGCAGTCAATCCACTCGGGCGTATGTGGAAATCATGCTGCATCTAGGACGTTAGTAGGAAAGGCTTACCAGCAAGGATTTTTCTGGCCAACAGCAATCACAGATGCCAAAGACATCGTTCGCACGTGCGAGGGTTGCCAGTTCTACGCACGACAAACCAATCTCCCAGCCCAGGAACTCCAAACAATCCCAATCTCTTGGCCCTTTGCAGTATGGGAGCTTGACATGGTCAGGCCTTTCAAGAAAACGCCAGGAGGGTTCACACACTTGTTCGTCGTGGTGGATAAATTCACCAAGTGGATTGAGGCCAAACCCGTTGCAACCATAACAGCGGCACGAGCAAAGGACTTCATCATGAGTATACTATACCGATTCGGGGTCCCCAACCGCATCATCACCGACAACGGTACTCATTTCACGGCGGGCGTGTTTCAAGATTTCTGTGACGACTTCGGCATCAAGATCTGCTATGTGTCCGTGGCACACCCGCGGAGCAATGGGCAGGTCGAACGAGCCAATGGCATGGTCTTACAAGGCATCAAAGCAAGGATATTCAACCGACTACAACCATACGCGGGCCGGTGGGTCCAAGAACTCCCATCTGTTCTCTGGTCTCTCAGAACCACGGTTAGTCGGGCAACAGGGCAATCCCCTTTCTTTCTGGTCTACGGTGCCAAGGCTGTGCTACCAACCAAGTTAGAGTTTGGCTCTCCACGAGTTCGGGCTTACTCAGAAGACATCTCAAATAATACCCGATTGGTCGAATTAGATCAGTTGGAAGAAGCAAGGGATATCGCAACAATCCAGTCGGCAAGGTATCTTCAAGGTTTGCGTCGCTACCACAATCGCAATGTCCATGGCCATGTCTTTTTGGTTGGAGATCTCGTCTTGAGGAAAATACAAACCACCAAAGACAAGCACAAACTATCCCCAATGTGGGAAGGGCCGTTTATTATAGCCGAGGTCACGCGGCCATGCGCCTACCGACTGAAGACCGATGACGGTGCCCTCATCAGCAACTCATGGAACATAGAACAGCTACGTCTTTTCTATACCTGAGTTTTATTTTTTCCATGTGTACAGTTCTAGTCGGACTCACTACGCCGCTTGTTTCAACCGAGTAGTGAGTCAGGGGCTGCATGTATCTTATATGCTCTGTCAATAATATACGAGCTTATTTTACTTAAGTTACGAAGCTTCACTATGACTTTATTATGTTTGCCTGAGTATAGCCTTTTGCGGTGAACGATTTTATTAAGTTCCTACAGACTAACTCGGTGCAGACCATATAATCGAGTAAAGCTAATAACAATTGAGTAATAAAGCTTGGCGGCACTACATATATATTTACACATGTCTTTACAAAAAACCACAATACACCGACTGCATGACGTACTATTTTTACAGATCCAGATCCCTGGTGATAATCTCTGCAATCAGCCTCGCCTTGGCTATCAGCTTCAGCGCCTCCTCAGGAGTTGTCCCCTCGGCAAACCCCTTCCCGATGGCTTCAACATCTGCCCTTGGGTAGAGGGACTTGGTCATAGCCAGGGTTCGGGCCACGCCAGTAATGACATGCTCATCCGAGTACCTTTTTAGGGCACTCGGTGCATCCTCCAGGCGCGCCTCCACTTGGGCGATCAAGCTGCAGCTGGTTCCCACGGGGCGAGGATCCACGATGTCAAGGAGCCCTCTCACGGATCCGAGGAGAGCCTCCCGTGACTCCTTGACCACCTTTATCTCCTCTTCATAAGCCTGAAATTGGGCTCGGGAGTTGGCTCTAGCAGCTACCCGGGTTCACCAACAAGTAAACTTGTCAAGTAAGGCTACAGATGGATAATTGATGGATTGGTTAAGATCAGTGTCAAAAAGGAGACTTAATATCGTAGTCGGCCTCCCACCTGGCTATGGTCCTCTCCAGTTCAACTTTTTCCTTCTCGAGCTTGGTGTTGGCTTCTTTCAACTCGACCTTCTCTCGCTCAAGCTTGGTTTTGGCCTTCATCAGGTCGGTCTTGTCCTTTTCAAGCTCGGCCCTGGCTTTCACGGCCTCCTTCAGCTGGATTTCTCCCTCTGTTCGGGCCTTCAACTCGGCTTCGAGGGCTACAAGACAGATTAGTCAAGGACTCAACATTACAGTCAAGGTACAACCGGGCGGTCGGGAACAACGCAGCTGAAGAAATATACTATGGATCTGGTTAGAAAGATACATCTTGGAGGCTCACCTCTAATCTTACTGGCTTGGTCCCAATTCTTGGCCCTGAGCTGAGTAACAGAGTCCCTCAGCCAAGACTCCCTCTCCTGGCAGCGCCCTTCTACCTCGGCCTTCAAGGCCCGAAGTTGGTCTAACTCTTGGAGCTGGGGGGCAACCCGCATCAAGACTTCGCTCATCATCTCCAAGCGATCAACGAGCTTCTACTCGGGGAAAAACAGAGCAAAACGGAGTCAGTCGTCAGATAACTCATACGAGCAAGAAAACCAAGACCACGAATACGGCGAAGGACATACCTGGATCCCCTGGGACGTGGCAAGTGTAGTGCGCAGCAAGCTTTTGCGCTTCCTTTCTGCTGCAACCTTGTCATGCTTATAACTCTTCGCAGTTCTATCGGGTGCCGTCCAATGGAACGTTCGCGGGAACTTGCGAGGAGGTGCTTCGAGTCTGGGGAGGTCCGGTCTATTCGAAGGTGGAGACAGCGATGACGACGAGGACAACGACCAAGACAGTGATGGACTCCTGGCCCCCAACTCGGTGGCCTCCGGGCTTCGGGTGACTGCAGGGGTTGCGGCCAAGGCTTCAACAACCGGCACTTACTTAGGTGCTGCCTCGATGGCTTCGACGACAAGGGCCGGCTCAGGAGCTGGAGTAGCAGCGTCGGCAACCATCCCTTGGTCGACCGGTGTCGGCGGCCCTGCAGTCGGGGCCATCCCAGTTTCTGCAACTGAGACCGCTGTCGGCTCAGCATGTGTGCTCGCTGGCGCCAACTCGGCTGGGGTAGGATCGACAGCGGGAGTGGCTGGTGTGGACCTCTTGAGGTCAATGTTGACCCGCCTCCTACGCAACGAATCCAACATCAAGACGACACAATCATAAACATGATTCTCAGAAGACCCAGAACCACCCACCTCTTGGAAAACTTGAGATTCTGTCTGGGAGATCTAGAGGGTACTGGAGGGCTGCTGGCTGTCGGGCCAGAAGGCGTGGCAGTCGGCGGCGGCACTTTAGCCCTGGTTGGCCTCGTCCGTGGTGTGGCCGGCTAGGGCGCTCGGGTACTCGACGGCGCTGCGGTCGACTTTGTACTCGGCGGCACTCTCGTTGGACTCGATGACATGGGGCTCGACAGCGCGGGTCCCGGCCTAGGACTCGATGGCCTGGGCGCCGCATCGGCGGTGTCCTTTATCTTTAGACTCCTAGTGGCGGTGCTCGACTTCACAACCTTCCCCTTGCCCTGATCTGCAATGGGTTTCTTCCCCGCTCTCTCGGAGTCGGGCTAGGTGGCCGAAGGACTTCTCGGCCTTTTCTTTGATTTTGTGGCCGACAACAGACATTAGTCGTCATCAAACTCCTTGCACCATTGCAGACAATTCCATAACATACATCACACAATGCTGGACAATCATGGATATAGGTCCACAAGTATTCATCACAGAAGAAAAGCAGAGGTTACCTCGGGACGGGGCCGGTTCTGGTTATAAGCCACGATGCAGCGCTCCGCGTCCTCGGTCTCGATCACCCCATTGGAGAAATAGGTGAACAAGGTCTCAGTCACTTCTTGCTGGCCGATCACCTCTCGGCTTTCTCGGTCGGGGTCATCCTTCCCTTGATAGTCTCAGTAGAACTCGCTCCTCAGTTTCAGCGGCTGAACGCGCTGGGTCAGGAAACGCTTGGCCACCCAAGGGCCAGTCAGGCCGGCTTCCTTGAACTTCTCCAACCTAGCCAACAACTGATGCACCTAGCCCATCTCTTCGAAGTTCGGGTCCGATGACCAATTAGGCGAGATTGTTGGGGGCTTCCTGGTGAATGCAGGCAGGGAGGGCACCAGATCGGAACAATAAAACCACTCCTTGTGCCAGCCTTTCAAGGAAGACTTCAAGAGAAGACTGATATATACCTTTTTTATCTCACTTCTTAACTGAAGGCCAGCCCCCCCAATCACCTGAACCTTATTCTTGGAGGGTTAGGGCTTGATGTGAAATAGATGCCTAAAGAAATTGAAGTGGAGTTCCACACCCAAGTAGCACTCACAGAGAGTCACAAATATTGAGATTTGCAGGATCGAGTTGGGATTCAGATTCACCAACTCCAATCCATAAAAATTAAGAAGACGGCGGAGGAACTCGGAAGAAGGGAGAAACAAACCCCGATCAAAGAAAGAGGCAAAAACAACAGTTTCGCCAGATTAGGGATTTGGGATTGACTCACCCTCGGCCGGCCACCAGCGGATAATGTCGTGGCTCTGCAGCCGCAGTGACTTCTCCAACCTCTCCAGCTTTGCCCGGCTGCAGTCCGAGATCAGCCACCCATCGTCTGATGCCCCAACAACATCTGAATCCTTTGGCATGGATGGGGGGAACAATAGATTTGGGGGAAATAAAGTCGGGGGCTTGGAATCGACAAGCGGATGCGGAATCACTCGAGCTCCGGTGGGGGCGGGGGGGATCAAGCAATGGCGAACCCTAGTGGAGCGGGAAGCAAAATTTCGGCGCGGAGCTGGGAAGACAAAACGATTGGTTGCGTGGGGAAGATGAGGAATCTTTTCTCTCTCCCTCAACCTTTATAGAGACTGTGCTGACTAAATGGGCTTGGGCCTGCAAAGTCGACACTAGACCACCAAGATATGAGTTTCTACAGTAGCACGCTCAATATGGGCCACTCGCAGGCTGGGTTAAAATCGCAGTGCTGGTGCTACCAATAGGAACTGATGGGGTAAACAGATATGCTTCATGAAGGCCTAATTGCTAAACACATGTGTTTGGGTATCTGTCTTATCCACCAGGTATCGAGGATATATCCTTATAAGGATCACAAGCTGATCTTCATTAAAATTGGAGATGCAGGTATCTTTCTCGAGTACACCTGACCACACAATGGATTAATTTTCATAAAGTGGTACTCGGCCTACATGCTTGGCCACCAGTTGTCATGAGCAACATTATTCCAGCTGATATGATATTGAAGAGTCTAACTTCCGAGTAGTGCACTACTCGGGAGAGACTATAAATATTTTTTCTAGCTAACATGACGCTGAAGAGTCTAACTCCCGAGTGGGACGCTACCCGGGAAAGACTATAAACCCCTTTTTCCAGTTAACATGAAGCTGAAGAGTCCTATATGCGAGTGGCATGCTACTCGGCAAGACTATAAATCATATTCCGGTTGATATGATACCGAAGAGTCTCATATACCAGTTGTAATCTACTCAGGAAAGACTGCAAGGTTAAAGATCTTTGACTTTATGTTTAATTGACTTCACAATTAAGCACAAAGTAGGGGGCTACACCTAATAGGTGCGCCTAATCGGCGCACACTATTCATACACCAATATAAAGCCCTTCATAGCCTCGTTGCCAGCTGACATGAAGCAGGACTCGGAAAGAAGAAGCACTCGGACAAGGAGTACTCGGGAGCAATGCACTCGGGCAATCTTCATCGTAGAGGACGAGCACTCGGCATCAGCTATGACTCAGCTATGAAGGTCTCAGGAGCTACTGTGGAGGCCATGGGCCCCGGGTACCTCATCACAAGCATATGGGCTACTCGGATAGAGGATGGGCCGAGTCTTGTAATTAGAGATATAGTAGCATCCGGTAGATTTTGCCTTGTACAAAAAGGAATATACAATCTTAGCCGGGTAAGATGTATCTCTAAGAAAGAAATCCCTTGGCCGTATCCGACTGGGATTCCTACCTTGTACCTCTGCCCCACAGTATATAAGAGGAGGCAGGACACCCCTTGAGGGCAGAATAACACACGAGATCATTGATTCACATACATCCTCAAAGGAATACCATCACAACTGGACGTAGAGTGTTACCTCTCATCGAGGGCCTGAACCAGTATAAAATTTCTTTGTATTCCTTTGTAGTCCATCGGATTTCCCCTCGCTGAGTAGCCCCATAATCATATTGCCGGTGTAAAACATCTATAAGAGCACATGACTGTTGCGCCTAAGCCGTCCCTTCAGCAGGAGCACAATGGCTGTCGATCCTTCCATTTACTTTATACCCTTATTCTTCTTATTCATCGATCACATATATCCTTTCGTCTGCATTCATGGATCACAAGGATTCACCGGGGCTGGGTTTTCATTTAGCTCCCACCGGGGTAATTTACTGCCATTTATTATCTCACTATAAATCAACCTTTTTCCCAATTGACAAAGTAACACCGACATTGTGAGAATATACTTCCATATTTATTTTCTAATTGTACATGCAGCGCACTGGAAATATTAGTTTCTATCCGTGGTATATCCCTCACGAAATCTTGGCAGATACTTTCTTTGATTAAATAAGATGCCGTGAAAACATTTTCCTTTCTTGCGAAACATGATTTATATTTCCATCGAGGAAAAGGCAATCCGTAATTTTCTTTTCTTCAATTTTACCGTGCTTCTAAACTTAGAATACGGTATTCAAATATGTACGTGCACTGGCATATATTTTTTGTATATATACGAGCCATGTAAATTTAGGCAGTAAGGTAATTATGCTTGAGGCCAGAATCACGTGATTTGCCTATCTATACAACATAATCTTACCGTTGCATGTTGAATTTCGCCATTTCCTGCTAAAGAGGCATTCACGCATAATGCTTCTGTGCATAAAAAAAATGTGGTACCCCCACCTCATATTTCATAATTGCAAGTACAAAATCTCGTCCAACAAAGTTTTCTAAAAGGACTAAAATGTGAAAAATCTAGAGGACCTCGGTGACCATACTTTGGAGGTGGCCGCAATCCATTCGGCCAAACCAAGATCGAAGCACCAGATGAAGAGTCTAGTGAATAGGCGAAGAGTCTAGCGCACCGAACGAAGCACCTGATGAACGAGCAAAGCCCGAGAGCACCGGGCGAAGCACCCAGTGAACGGGCTAAGACTTAGCGTACTAGGCGAAGAACCTGATGAATGGACGAAGTCAAAAGAACCACGCAAAGGGCCTACTGAACGGGTGAAGCTCAGTAGAGTGCCCAACGGCTTGCTAACCTCATCTTAATTTAAGAGGATGGAACGCCTATTAAGGGGATGGCCCATCTAGTGGTTCATATGGATCTATATTTAGAAAAAGACATATGTACCCTTATAACTATCTCTATCTAAGAACTAGAATGTTATACCACTTGTAGGTACAAAAATTTACATTCTTTATCTACACTCTAGATAACAGAGCAAAAGCAGGGGCACATGGTATAAATGGCTAATGAGCATCGTTGGATTGGACCTCGGAGGAGATAGGCGTAAGTTAGAATAAATTTGTCCAGCACGCTATCTTGTCACAGAAATTTTGACAGGGAGGAATGTTCCCTGATTGGAATTACGCAATGACTAACAAGCTGCTGGTTTATTTATGGAGAACATTTAGGGGTACTTAATATCAGTTACTCCTAATTAATTAATGGAATCATTTGTATAATTTCTTTCCGGTTCATTTATGGAGCAGGTTTAGTAGTTTAGAGCACTTAACATTCGTTTACTTTATTAATGAAATCATTTGTATAATAGTTTATAGGATTCTCCTCACAAAAATATTATGGGATTTCTTGGACAACACTTTGGAAGGTCTGTGCTGATTTATTTCCTGTTGCCTACTATTCCTGAGCAGGGAGATCTTCCAGTATTTTTCCCCATTTCTTCTTCCTGTGCTTTCGTGACGGATAAAAGCAGGTGGTGAACTGATAATTTTTTTTCCGCTTGCCTCCTATTCCTTTCATACTAAGTTTACAGCTCTGAATCACCCCTGTCCTCTACGCCATTTTGTTTGCTGGCACTTATTTTTACCGGGCATTTTAGGATTTATGGCTGTTCAAGACTTACCATATATCGATATATATATCTCTATAACATGTGAGAACAGGACCTGCAGCATGGAGTAAAATCCTATAGTGTCACCTTCATGTCTTTGCAAAGCATGTTAGATTGTTCAAGAGCAATTTTCCCACTTGACCTATATCATGAAAATTTGAAATTTGATGTTACTCTGATTATCTAAAAAAAAACTCTAACAAAATAGCAGCAAACCACCGACTAATAGTCACTATCGCAAATTTGTAAAATTAGAATATACTTACATCAATTTCAAATAGTTCCATTGGCTGATGAATTTTTCAAGCAAAATTCTACCAAATCTTGGTTCTGAAGAGTGAAGAAGATACATAGCACTTGTGTCACATCGTGTTTTTCGCCTTTTTGCTTTGCTTGGAAATTGCGAAAATTCACGCTGAGTTTAATTGCCTAAAATAGCTTAATAAAAATTTCGTAAATAAAGATGGATTTAAATTTGCTAAATAAATTAACTACACCGGTATTTTAATTGGTAGCTACTTAATTGGAGTTGATTGAAATTTATTCATTTTATTTGATTATTTCGAAATGGAGATCAATTCCTATTTTATTTTTCCACCAATTCCAATTTCCATGAAATATTCCGAAATTTCAAGAAATATACAAATTTCCAATATTCCTAAACTTACTAAAATTCCAAAATTTCCAATTTTAGAGAACTTCCAGAAAAACCCTAGCTTTCTTCCTTTTTTTCCCTTGTTTCCTTTTTTTTCCTTTTTTTTCCCTCCTTTTGTTCTCTTTTCTTTCTTTCCCTCCTTCTGTTTCCTTCTTCCTCATGCAGACCAAAGTCCCCATGGCCGATGTTGCCCTCTCCCTTCACGCCACCCCAGCCCAGGGAGCCCGAGCCACTGCCTCTAGGTCCGCTCCTCTTCGCCGCACCATGGCCCCGACCCACCGCGCTGCCGTGCCGCCACGAGACTTCAAGCCGTGCCGCCGCCGGACTCTCTCACTGCCGCCCTTATCTCCTGTCCCTCTCCCTATAAATCGCGTTGCCCTGCCGTCCTCTCTTTCTCTTTCCCAAAAGCTACCGACCACCGAATCTCGCTGTGGCCACTAAAACTGACGCCGTTGCTGCTTCTTCCAGTCGCCGCCGTTGATAGGAAGTCAAGCCGATGCCATCGCCGGGTGAAAGAGCCATCGTCACCATTGTCTTCGCCGGGTGCAAGTACTCTCCCTCGCCGCTCCTTCTTTCCTAGTTCCGGCACCGCCACCGTGCGTCATCGCCACACCCCATCCAAGAACCGGCGTCGCCATCCCGGAGGCCATTGGGCACCACAAGGACCCACCTACGCCGTCTCCGTCTCCTCTACCCAGTGCCACTATCCACCCTTGCCGCCGATCGCCGTCGCCTTGCTCCCCTGCCTACCACGCCGTGGTGACAGCACCTGCGTCGCATCGCGCCGCATCATGCTTCTATGGCCTAGTGTCGCCGGCGTGTGGACCCCACCGGTGATCACCTTCTCTGACCGATGTATGGACCCCGCTACATAGTACACCGGTGAATCTCAGTTGTGCGATCTCCTACATCTATCCAGAGCCATCCGATCCCCTTTAAACTGAAGTGGTGCCATGTAACATCCTGAAAATCCGATTAAGAAAAATACTTAAAATTTTGAACTTTTTAATACTTTTTGCATCATGCCGTGTCTTTGATTGCTTTGCTGGGATCTGATAAAAGTCGCCTCAAGTAAAGTAACCGATAGACCAAAAATTAATTACAAGACTAAGTCGGCAACGACAGATAATTTAAGGAACAAGAATAAATAAACGGACATCAAATACTCATTTAAATTCCAAACCACAAAGTAGACATGGAATCTTACCCAAACTTTTAAACAAAATTGAGTGCAAATATTAATAGGAACCAGAGGGACCTAACTCATGAAATCACTCAGTTAGAATGCCAAGTTAATATGTAAACTAGTAAAACACACTAGTTGACCAAGAGTAAAATTTGATCAGGAATAAACACCTTATTCCCTTGCCAAATTATCTAAATACCAATGGAAAGCAAGTACATAAACAGTATATTAAGTTAGATACCTTGAGGAGGGAAATTAAGTTAACCTCCAAAGTACAGCAAACATTTATGTAAATACAAATAATGTCATATTTAGTTACAAGAGTTAAGGAATCACAAGCTAAGTAGAAATCAATAAACCATCAAGATAAAAGGATTCCTTTCCCAAAAGAAAAACTGAAAATTTAAATTTCTTAATAATTTGAATTCTTCCCAAACTCATAACCTAAAGGAAGATCACAAATTAAATCTCAATTTCTCTGGGCTGACCGGCCTTTTGTAAATTTGCTTATGTAAGGCCTTTGGCCCCACTTTTGCTTATGAATGAGAGTATCTTTTGCACATATTAGGTGTCGCTTAATCAAAAGCTTTGTTTTCCCCGCTTCGACTACCTGCGGCCGGCGATGAACTTTAAATTTGTTGCGTCTCGACCACCTAGGAAGATGAGGTACCCAGGTCCCAAAGACCGTGTTCTGGATATGGTGATCAACGGCTAGAGCTACGCCCTTCACTCTGTAGCGAAGTGGTTACGAAAGAACCCTGGGCACGATGTGTCCAACTTCAACTGGGACTACCAGCTTCGCCGAGGCGATATGGTAGAGTTCTAGTGAAACTTTTAGATGTCAACCCATCAACAGGGGATTCGAGACTGGCGGTACGCATTCGTCCCTGCTAACTCTCTTGCCCGCCAAGTCCCCGTTGTCGTTTTGGATAGTGACTATTCGGTGGAATACAAAGCGCCTGCTCGCGATTCTCCGGTCATCAACATCACTAGGGACGACTTGACTTCGAGCGACGGAGGAGCTTCGGGCGAGTACATTTTTTGGCCGAGATTTTCTACTCCCAGTCTTTCTGGGAGTTTGGTTAGCTCTGTAGATTATAGTTCGTCCGATAGCGAGGCATCGTCCTCTTCAAGATAGACTTGTTGAAACATTTGTGCAATTTCGATGTGTAATGTTTGTAGCTTGAGATTTTTTCGGAATAAAATCCCTTCGCACTGTTCTTCTGCCACTTTCACTGTTTTTGACGTTATATGGCTTTGAGAACTATAGAGTTAATGTTTGTCCGATGTCCAACGAGTTTGATGCTATTGCCGATGTCCGAATGATGCTTCGGCCGCTCGCGGTCCCCTACCTCCAACAGATAGCATTTAGGTAGTACTTAGCACTCGTTGGTGGGTTGGCCTTCGTGATTTGTTTCATTTTCGTGTTATGCATTTGTTGCACTTTTCTGTGGCCGAGCGATGCTTCGGCTTCTCACCGTCCCCTACCTTCAACAGATAGCACCAAGTAATTACTTGGCGCTTGTCCGGTAGGTTAGCTTTCGCGTTATGCGTTCTAGTATTTTTTTTGGGGCCGAGCGATGCTTCGGCCATTCGCCGTCCCCTAACTTGGCGCTTGTCTGGTAAGTTATATTCTGCATTGTGCGTTTGGACGATGCTACGCAATTTTAGCGTTTGATCGAGCGATGCCTCGATCTTTCCGCTTTCCCCGTTCGACAGAGCGCTGATTAGGCATTGTCCTTTTGGGTCATTTGCGACAAATGCGAAGACACAGGGAGTTTTATACTGGTTCGGGCCTCCATTGTGGATAATAACCCTACTCTAGTTTTTTTACATGCTCTTTACATGTAGGAACGCTTCAGCGAAGCGGCGTTCCATGTATGGTCTAGCTCTTCGCCCTCCATGCTCATCGGTTTGTAAGCCCCTTCGCGCGACTTGCTAGCTACGATATATGGCCCCTCCCATCATGACTCGAGCTTGCCTACCGCCACAAGGTTACTTTTCTTCCTCAGCACCAGTGCCCCAGCAAGATCTCCTTCGGCCGTACTTTCCTGTTGTACAGCTCTTCGGTCGAGGCAGAGTACTTTGCCATGTTTTGCAGCGCCTCGACTCGCACCCTTTCGAGCAGCTCCAGGTGGCTTTTCGCTCGTCTCCTAGTCCCCAGACATTGTGACTCGGGGTGAGTTTGCCCCTAGCTTGCTCGGGGTCATGGCTTCTTTGCCGTATACGAGCATGCATGGGCTGAACTTTGTTGGCCATGTCGGGGTGGTACGAAGCACCTAGAGCACCGATGTGAGTTCCTCGGGCCATCTTCCTTTTGGCGCTTCATCCAATCTTCTCTTGAGGGCTTCAAGGATCTTGCCATTGGCCCATTCGGCTACTCTGTTCGACTGTGGATGTGCAACGGATGTGAAGTTGATTCGCATATTGAGCCCCTCGCACATCTCCTTGAACTTCACCGAGTCGAACTGTTTCCCGTTGTCGGTGACAAACTCTCTTGGGACACTAAAGTGATAAATGATGTTTTTCCACACGAAGCGCTGTACTGCCACCGAGGTTATACTGGCCAAAGGCTCGGCTTCGATCCAGCGTGAAAAGTATTCCACCGCCACAATGACAAACTTGTAGCTATTTTGGGCTGCGGGAAATAGTCCTATGATATCCAGTCCCCATCTGGCAAAAGGCCATAATGAGGGCAGCAGCTGCAGCTTGTACTGCAGCGCATTCTAGGACTTGCCATGCTTTTAGCATCCTAGGCATTTCTTGACGCGCTCTTCGCACCTCCGCAGGATTGTGGGCCAATATAGCCCTTGGCGAAGTATCTTGGCCGCAACTGCTCGCGGCGCATAGTGTGCGCCACACTGGCCTTCGTGCACCTCCTTAATCATCTCTTCGTCCTCGACTACGGAGATGCAGTGAAGGAGCGGCTCCAGGATTCCGCTCTTGTACAGTTGCCCATTGACGATCTTGTACTGCTACGCTCTCACCTGCAGTTGCTTTGCTTCGGCTTCGTCGTCGGGGAGCGTTCCTTTGGAAAGGAACTGCACAAAAGGTGTTCGCTAGTCTCGTATGCCATGGTCAATGTCCATCACCCGCTGCGAGTCCTCTTCGTGCTTCGCATTTGGCGTGTAGATCACTTCGAAAAAGACTCTAAGCTAGAATGGACCTCGTGTGGCCGCTGCCTTTGCCAACATGTCGGCTTCCTCATTTTTTCCTTTGGGGAGGTGTTGCACTATGATACCGGCAAAGACCTTCTCCATGACTCTTATGGCTTCCAGGTACTTCGCCATTGCTTCATCCTTGGCCTCGAAGGTCTTATCAATGTGGCCCGCGACTAGCTTGGAATCTATCTTGACTACCAATCGCTGGACCCCAAGCCTTTCGCAGCCCAAGGAGGACTGCTTCGTACTCCGTTGTGTTGTTGGTAGTGGGGAACTGTAGCCTTGCTGCATAGCGAATGACTGTTCCTATGGGCCAAGCAAGGATTGCGGCAGCGTCGGCCCTGGCGTGCCACCATGAGCCGTCGAAGAACATTGTCCAATAATCCTCATTCGCTGGCGGGGCTACATTGTCAGCGGGTGATGTCCACTCAGCCATGAAGTTGGCTAGAACCTGCGACTTTATCGTTGTTCAGGCCATGTAATGTAGGTCGAAGGGGCCAACTCTGTGGGCCACTTGCCTAGACGGCCTGTGGCTTTCTTGTTCCGGAGCACCTCTTCGATGGGGTACTGCGACGATACTGTTATCTTGTGTGCTTGGAAATAGTGTCGGAGCTTGCGAGATGCCATGACGAGGGCATAGGACTGTCGATATTTTGTATCGGCAATAAGAATATGGGGCTACTCATGAGACCTAAACTTGATGGACTACAAAGGAACACAGAACAATTTATACTGGTTCAGGCCCTCGAGGTGAGGTAATACCCTATGTCCAGTTGTGGTGTATTGCCTTTGAGGTTTCCCTAATGAGATTTGCGCTGTGATTCTGATCTGCCCTCGGGGGCGCCCTGCCTCCCCTTATATACTGGGGGACAGGGTTACAGAGTAGGAATCCTAGTCGGACTCTAACCAAGGGATTTCCTTCTAGGAATACAATGAGCCCAACTAGGACTATATCCTTTCCTTGTCATATAAGGTAATGCATGCCGAGTCCTATTGTATCCCTAATTAGAAGGTTAGGCCCATCCTCTATCTGAGTAGCCCATATGCTTCTCATGAGGTACCTGGGGTCCATAGCCTCCACAACAACCCCTAAGACCTTCATAGTTGAGTCATAGCTCAGACTGAGTACTCGTCCTCCACGGTGAAGAAATCCCGAGTGCATTGCTCCCGAGTACTCTTTGTCCGAGTGCCTCTTCTCCCGAGTCTTGCTTCATGTCAGTTGGCAACGAGGCCATCAAGGGCTTCATAGATGAATAGTGTGCACCAAATAGACACACCTATTAGGTGTAGCCCTTGACTTTGTACTTAATTGTGAAACAATTAAACATAAAGTCAAAGATCTTTAACCTTTTTAGTTTTTTCCGAGTAGTGTACTACTCGGAAATTAGACTCTTCAGCATCATGTCAAATGGAAAAATTTTTGCTCAGGGCAATTTTTGGCTAAGCATGTAAGCCGAATACCACTTCTTGGATTTTAACCCTAATACGTGGTCAGGTGTACTTGAGAGATACCTGCATCCCCAATTTTAATAGAGACCAGCTGTCGATCCTTATAAGGATATATCCTCAATACCTGGTAAATAATTCAGATATCTGAACACATGTGCCCAGCCATTAGGCTTTCATGAAGCATATCTTATTATTTAATCAGTTTCTGTAAATAGCATCTGCACTATGATTTTAACACAGCTAGCGATCGGCCTAATAGAGCATGACATTAAGAAGCTCATATCTTATGGCCTAGTACTGAATTTGTCGGCCCAAGCCCACTTATCAGCATAGGCTCTATAAAAGCGGGGAAAGAGAGAAAAGATTTCCTCATCTTCTCCAGTCCACCAATCGTTTCATCTTCCAGCTTTTGCGCCCAATATTTCGCGCACCGCCTCGCTAGGGTTAGCTATATCTTGTGTCCCCTACTCGAGACTCACCCGATTCCACTCTGCCGCATCCATTCGAAGCCTCCACAAGCATTTCCCCCAAATCTTCTTACTCCCAGCAATGCTAATAGCCCCCTTTGAGATTCCAGAGATGTCCGCTAGAGTTTGGCCGATGTCAGACTGCGGTTCGTTGAAGATGAAGCTCTTGGAGAAGCAGTTGACCCTGTAGCGTCAAGATGTTATCCATTGGCGCATCGTCGAAGGAGAATCCATGCCGTTGCCCAGATCCAGTGAGACCATTGTCTTCACCTCTTTCTTCGATCACGGTCTTGCCCTTCCTTCTTCGGATTTTCTTTGCCAACTTCTTTCTTTTTACCAAATAAAGTTGGTGAACTTGAATCCCAACTCTATCCTGCATATCTCTATCTTTGCCACCCTGTACAAAGCCTTTTTGGGGGTTAAGCCCCATCTCATTCTTTTCTGATGCTTGTTCCATATCAAACCCCAGCCATCCAAAAATAAGATCCAGGTCATTTGGGGAGCCGGTCTCCAAGTGAGGAATGAAATGAAGAAAGCTTATCTCAATGTTCCTTTGAAAACCTCCCTCAAGGGCTGGCATATAGAATGGTTCTACTGTTCTAATCTTGAACCTTCTCTGCCCCCTTTCACTAGCTCTCCACCAACAGTTCTACCTAGCTAATCTTTAGTGCCAACATATGAAGAAATGGGCCAAGTGTATCAGTTGATGGAGAAGATAGATCTCCTAAAGAGCTCGGGGCTGACTGGTCCCTGGGTGGCGAGGTGCTTCCTGAACCACCGCACCAGGTCCCTGAAGGCCAGGAGCCATTTTGGCTGGGAGTACCAAGGCAAAGATGATCCCAGTCATGAATACCCCGACTTAGCCGATAAGAACAAGGTCACCGATACCTTGCTCGGTTTTTTTGTCAATGGGGTAGTGGAGACTGAGGACACAGAACACGCCCCCATGCCCTATAGCCAGAACAGGCCTCAGCCCCAGGTAATCTTGAAAAACTAATAGTGAATCTTTATCCTTCTGTGATGAACATCAGTGGATATCTGTCTTGAATTGTTCTGCAATGCATGACGTATGTCATTGAAACACTTGCAGGATTGTGTGGAGTTTGATGACGACTCCCAAAATCAGCCGGCTACCAAAACGAGGAAGAGGCCAGCCAGTCCTTCTGCTGCCCAACCTAGCTCCAAGAGGGCTGGGAAGAAACCATTTGAAGATTTGGGCAGGAAGAAGACAAGCATGCCGAGTGCAGCGCCAGGGAGCCTGAAGATCAAGGACCCCGCCAGTTTAGCTCCCAGGCCACCAAGCCCAAGGTCAACAACATCGAACCCAAGGCCAGCACTGCCAAGCTCAAGATCAGCAACATCGAGCCTAAGGCCAGCACCACCGAGTATCTCAACACCCCAGTCGGTTGCACCTGGAACAGAGCCGACTGGAGCCAAATCGCCACCGCTAACTACCGTGCCGACTGGCTCGATAGCCAGCAGCTCTCTGCCGCCGACAGCTTCTGGAGCTCCCTCGTGGAAGTTCAAGACTTCCAAGAGGTAAGCAATCTTCAATCTTCTAAGAATCTTGAATGACGTTGTAGTGTCTTGATATTTGACATATTGTGCAGGACACAAGTTGACATAGATCCAAAGGGGACTATGCCAGCAACCCCTGTCTCTTAGCCAATCCTAGCCGAGCAAGCTCCAGCAATTGCACCTGCTGAGCCAGAGGCTGCCTCAGCTGCAGAAGCTGAAGTAGTCCTGATAGCAAGATCACCAACGCCGACGGACCGGGGAGCGAGTACTGAAGTTGTTGCTCCAGCCCCCGAGCAGATCACTGAAGCCCCTACAGCCACTGAGTCCATGGCCAGGACCCAATCGCCATCAATATCATCTTCATCTTCTAATGAAGGAGACCTCCCCTGGCTCGGAGCCCCTCCACGCAACTTCCCAAGAACTTTTCATTGGGTCACCCCCGAGGGAGTTGCGGAGACCTATGAGCACGACGAGCAACCAGCATCAAGTGAGCGCGAAGTTCTTCTACGTGCTGCAATCGCTGCGTCTTGGAGAGTCCAGGTATGTGGCAAATCCCACCATGTTGGGTTCTTGATAGTTTTCATTGATTTGGTACTCTGCCATTTGACTCAGTTTTCCTCTGTTTTGTTCTAAGCAGAAGATCGTCGATCGCTCGGAGAAAATAAATAAAGTCCTGACCGAGCTCACCCCTCATCTCCAACGACTGGGCCAGCTTTAGGTAGCCAAGGACGACTTGGAGCAGACTAGCCAAGAGAGGGAAACATGGCTGAGGGGATCGGTTGATGAGCTCAGGGATCAAAATTGGGCTCTAGCCAAAAAGATCAGAAGTAAGTCTTCCGTGTAATCCTCTCGAGTAAATCCCGAGTAGACTTCTCCAACGTTGTTGATTCCAGACTACCTTGTTTGAGTTCAGACTGCAATCTTGAGTTCTTGACTTGTTTGGATCTGCAGCCCTCGAAGCTGAGCTGAAAGCCCAGGCGAAGGAGAGGGAGAATCAAGATAACAAGCTGAAGGAAGTAGAAAAGGCCAAAGCCAAGGTGGAGTCCGACTATGCCAGTAAGTCTCCTGCTTGACAATGATCTTAGCCCGACTACTTGTTGCTCCGATTGCATGTTTTAGCTAACAAGTAATCTTGTTGATGTATCTGAACAGCTTCAAAAGCCAATGCCCACTTCCAATTTAGCGCCTTCGCAGAGGAAATCAAGGTTGTCAAGGAGTCATGGGAAATCCTCGTCGGATCCGTGAAAGGGCTCTTGGACATCATGCAGCCTCACTATGCTGGGACCAGCTCCAATACTGTAGCCCAGGTGCAGGCATGCCTAAGCGAAGCCCCGAGTATCTTGAAAAAGTACTCGGATGAGCGTGTAGCTATTGGCATCGCCCAAACTCTTGCCATGACCAAATCGATCTACCGTAGGGAAGATATCGAGGCCATCGGTGAGGGTTTTGCCGAGGAGACGACTCCCGAAGAGGCGCTGGAGTTGATTAGCCAGGCGAGGCCAACCGCGGAGGCTATGGCCAAGGATCTGGGTATGTAAGGACAAAACAATTATGCAGTCAGTATTTATAACTTTTGTAAAGACATTTGTAAATATCTGTACAATGCTGCCGAGTACTTGCATATTATTAGTTGTTGTTAGCTTTACCCGACTATGTAGTCTGCGCCGAGTAGATCGAAACAAACTTTAAAAAAAAGTTCTCCTCTGAAAACTATACTCAAGCAAACTTAACATAATTGTTGTAGAACTTCATGACTTAGATAAAACAAGCTTGGATTTTATTAACAAGGCATATAATACATGCAATCCCTGACTCACTACTCGGTTAGAACAAGCGATGTAGTGAGTCAAAGAAAAATCTATATACATATGTATAAAGGAAATGCAAGACTCAGGTATAGAAAGGACGTAGCTGTTCTATATTCCATGAGTTGCTAATGAGGGCACCGTCTTTAGTCTTTAGTCTGTAGGCACTTGGACGTGTCACCTCAACGATAATGAATGGCCCTTCCCATAAAGGGGATAGTTTATACCTATCTCTGGTGGTCTGTATTTTTCTCAAGACGAGATCACCCACCAAAAAGGTGTGGCCATGAACATTTCGACTGTGATAATGACGTAGGCCTTGAAGATACCTTGCCGACTGGATAGTTGCGATGTCCCTTGCTTCCTCCAACTGATTGAGTTCGACTAGTCGGTCTTCGTTTGATTTGTCTTCTGAGTGGGCCCGAACTGGTGGAGAGCCAAACTTCAACTCGGTTGGTAACATAGCCTCAGCACCATAGACTAGGAAGAAAGGGGATTGCCCTATTGCCTGACTAACCGTGTTCTTAGAGACCAGAGAACAGATGGGAGTTCTTGTACCCACCGGGCCTTGCATATGATTGTCTTCGATCGAATATCCTAGCCTTAATGCCTTGTAAGACCATGCCATTAGCACGCTCTACCTACCCATTACTCCATGGATGTGCCACAGTAGCATAACAGATATTGATGCCGAAGTCAGCATAGAAATCTTGAAACACGCCGCCCGTGAACTGAGTACCGTTGTCCGTTATGATGCGGTTAGGAACTTCAAATCGGTATAAGATACTTATGATGAAGTCCTTTGCTCGTGCCGCTGTTATCGTAGCAACGGGTTTTGCCTCAATCCACTTTGTGAATTTATCCACTGCGACGAACAAGTGTGTTAACCTTCTTGGTGCTTTTTTCAATGGTCCGACCATGTCAAGCCCCTAAACTACAAAGGGCCAAGAGATTAGAATTGTTTGAAGTTCTTGAGCTGGAAGATGTGTTTGCCTTGCATAGAATTGGCATCCTTTGCATATGCGAACTATGTCTTTAGCATCTGTTACCGCAGTCGGTCAGAAGAAACCTTGTCTATAAGCATTTCCGACTAATGTCCTGGATGTAGCGTGGTTGCCACAAATACCCGAGTGGATCGACTGCAGAATCTGCTTGCCCTTCTCGGGTGTGACATAGCGCATGAGGACTCTGGATGCACTTCGATGATACAGGTCTTCTCCGATTACAGGGAAACATTTGCTTCGATGTTTGAATCGCTCGGCTTCACTGCGATCTTCTGGGAGTTCGTCATCCAATAGGAATTTGACAACTGGAGTCCACCAATCTTGAGAGATGATTAGCACTTCATCTGTTGCCTGGGTAGGTTCAGCCCCTGACTGTTCAAGCACTGGTTTCTTCTTGACTGATGGTTCTAGTAGTTGCTTCACAAAAATCCCAGTTAGGACCACTTCTTGTTTGGATCCCATGTTGGCCAATTCGTCTACAGCTTCGTTGTATTGTCGCAATACATGAGTTTATCTCCAGCCCATCGAACTTATTTTCCAACTTTCGGACCTCTTGACAGTATGTCGCCATATTATCGTCGAGATATGTCTAGTCTTTCATGACTTGGCTGACCACGAGTTGAGAATCCCTGTGTACGACCAGTTGGTAGATGCCGAGTAATATGGCAATGCAGAGTCCATGGATGAGTGCCTCGTACTCGGCAACATTGTAGGAAGCCGAAAAGTGAATCTGGAGAACATACTTGAGTTTGTCACTAGTGGGTGATGTTAGCACGATCCCAGCCCCTGCGCTGCTGATCCGTAGAGAATCGTCAAAGTACATCGTCCAGTGTTCTAGCTTGTCCATGTTTGTAGTCGTCTGGACTTCTGTTCACTCAGCCATGAAGTCGGCTACAGCTTGAGATTTAATTGTTGTCTGTGGCTAAAAGATGATGTCAAACGCCATCAACTCGAGTGCCTATTTAATGATTCTGCCAGTGGCCTCGCGATTGTGTAGGACGTCCCCGAGTGGATACGATGTGACAATAGTTACTTAGTGCGACTGAAAATAGTACACCGGCTTCCGGACAGTAATGAGTAGGCCATATAACAGCTTCTGAACTTGAGGATATCTCATCTTAGAGTCGGCTTGGACCTCGCTGATGAAGTAGACTGGCCTTTGTATTTTCTGTATATGACCTGGCTCTGCTCGCTCAACTACCACCACCGTGCTGACTACCTGATTGGTTGCCGCTAGGTATAGCATTAATGGTTCCTGGGGCATAGCTGATGCCAACACGGGCGGTGACGTGAGGAACTTCTTGAAGTATTAGAAAGCATGCTGAGCTTTGGGTGTCCATTGAAAATTGTCTGCTTTCTTTAATAATTTGAAAAAGGGTATGCCTCGTTCACCAAGTCGGGAGATGAATTGGCTGAGTGCCGCTATGCAGCCTGTCAGCTTTTGGACGTCCTTCTGGCTAGTTGAGGGTGCCATCTTCAGGATAGCGTTGATTTTCTTTGGATTAGCCACGATGCCTCGATGTAATATGATGAAGCCGAGTAGCTTTCCGGACGGTTCACCGAAGGCGCACTTTTCCGGATTCAACTTCATCTTGAATCTTCGAAGACTTTGGAAAGTTTCTTCCAAGTCAGCGATGAGGTCTTCCTTGGATTGTCTTGATCACCGCGTCATCGACATACGCCTCTACGTTGCACCTGAGTTGAGTGTGTAAACACCGCTAAATTGCACGTTGATACGTTGCTCCAGTGTTTTTTAATCCGAACGGCATAGTGACATAGCAGTATGCTCCAAACGGCGTGATGAAAAAGTCTTCGGGCAGTCCTCCTCCTTCAAACTAATTTGGTGATATCCCGAGTAACAGTCGAGAAAGCTGAGAAGTTTGCACCCTGCAATTGAATCCAGCACCTGATCTATTCTTTGGGGCTCGCTTTGTTTAAGTCAGTGTAGTCGACGCACATGCGCCGTTTACCGTTCTTCTTCCGAACCAAGACTGGGTTTGCCAGCCAATCCAGGTGGCAAACCTCTTTGATGAACCCGGCTGCAAGGAGCTTGGTTTTCTCCTCCCTAATAGCATCTTTGCGGTCCTGTGCTAAGCGCCGTAGTCATTATTTGACTGGCTTGGCATCTGGCTTGATGTTGAGGGAATGCTCGATCACCTCCCTTGGTGCACCAGGCATGTCGAAAGGTTTCCAAGCAAATATATCCCTGTTCACCTAGAGGAATGTGATGAGCTTATTTTCCTATTTGGGGTCTGTCCGGTCCCGACAAGAGCAGTTTTGGAGGGATCGGAAGGGTCCAAGGGGATCTTTTTCATTTCAGAGTCACTGAAAGTCCTGACTTGGCTGCTTTTTTTGCCGGAACTTGACCGTCCTCGCTTGCTCTTGTGGCAGCTAGTCGGATGTCGTTGCACCCGACTGCCGCTTCTTGAGATTGAGCCAGCTCGTAGCTCTCTTTGTCACAGGTGAAGGCTTGCTTGACATTGCTGCGAAGAGAAAGAACTCCGGCTGGTCCTGGCATCTTGAGCATCATGTAGGTGTAATGCGGCACTGCCATGAATTTAGCTAGTGTCGGCCATCCGAGTATCATGTGATATGCGCTCTCGAAGTCGACAACCTCGAAACAGATATTCTCAGTGCAGAAATTATCCTGCATGCCAAAAGTAACTGGTAGAGTTATCTGTCCGAGTGGGGTAGAAAACAAGCCGGGGATTACCCCGTGGAAGGGCGTTGTACTTGTCCGCAGCTCAGAGCGAGGAATTTTCATCTTGTCGAGCGTCTTGGCGAACAGAATATTGAGAGCGCTTCCTCCATCGATGAGAACCATCTTCAGTTTGATGCTTCTGATGACCGAGTCCAGGACGAGTGGATAGCATCCTGGATGAGTAACCCGATCGGGGTGATCCACATGGTCAAACGTGATTGGGGTTTCTGACAAACGCAAGTACTGGGGGGCATCTGCAGAGACCAAGTTGACTTCCCATGCTATGAGCTTCTACTTCCTCTTGGACTCGTATGCAGTCAGCCCTCCAAAGATGTGGTTGAGCTCAGCCTAGGGATATTGGTAATCGCCCGCTCGCCCGAATCTGGCTTGTCTTTGTCTTTGTTGCTGCCAGACGTTGAAGTTTGCTCGGAAGCAAATTTTTTGAGCATGAAGCAGTTCTTATCCACGTGCTTGCCCTTTGGATGAAATGGGCATGGTCCGTTCATCTCTTTTTGGCACTCGTTAGTCCTTAGGGGTCGCGGCCGAGTACGCTTCACGGCAGCCACCACGTTGTCCAACTTCCGCTTGCGGTTGCCGGACTTGTTCCGTGCTGGCTCATCGTTGTCTTTCTTGTCCTTCTGTCAGGGCTCCTTTTTGTCGTCCATGGCCTCACCAACTGCGTTTGCCGAGTTGGCATATTTTTTCGCCATGTCAAAAATGGCCTTGACAGAAGAGGGAGGTTTCCGAGTGAACTTGGCAATGAACGGGGCGTCTCTGACTCCCTTACGGAAGGTGGCGATAACGACTTCGTCCTTGATCATTGGGATTGAATTTCTCTTCTTAGAAAACCTCTTGATGAAATCATGAAGAGACTCGTTCTTCCTTTGGTGCAACTGATACAGATCGTACTCGAAAGATGGCCTCTTGTAAGTTCCCTAGAAGTTGGCGATGAAGCGTTCCTAGAGTTCTCCCTAGGAGCCAATTGATTGCTTGGTGTCACGCCCAGAAATTTAGCCAATTTCTAGACTATTTTGTGTATTAAAATCCCTGTCCAGGAATCAAGCCAGGGTACACAAAATGACAAATTAATAAACAGATCCAAACGTAAATGAAGCGTAAATACTTACAGAAGAGGCACTTAGTCCTCACACAGAAGAAATAGCAGCGGAATGGCAACTAGCGTAGCTTTAGCTCCACACCACAGGCAAGCTCAACTGGGGTATAAGCCAAGGTCTTCTCTTCTGAAAGCGGGATTAAAGCAAGGCTGAGTACCACCCACCGTACTCAGCAAACCACACCAATGATGCATTTATGCATAGGATTTCAAAGGGAGGCTAGTGGCTCATTTGCGTAAAGGCAGTTGTAAATAGTGGTAGTGATAAAACAGGTAAAGCAACTGTTATTTTAATTAGAATTAATCCATCACTGAACAACACTACACCACGTTGATCAGGCCCAAACCATCCACCTGAACTATACCAGTTCCATCAAGTCAAGTTAATTAAGCAAGGGTGAGACTAATCACGGTGAGTCTCGGCCAATCGCCGATGTTCGTGGGCACGGCTATTTGAATAGATTTACTCTAATCAGAGGTGTACAACTGTATCCACAAAACACAGCCCCGCACGTGTTCTATGTGCCCATAACCCACGGTAAAGGGGCCCTGACAGGACCATTCACGCAACCTCTCCCTAACCATCCACACCACGCTGAGGTTGCATCTGCCAACAGGACAGGTTCTCCAATGGAGACACCATCACCTTCGGGAGCCTCGATTTCGTCGCCGATCAACTCGGCAACCTTTCCTTGGCTGAGGCAGATCCGATCTTGCCAGCTGAGGAGCTAGCCGGCGTTGCACCAGTCGGCCCCAGGGACGTCGCCATCTCCTTTGACGATCTGCTACGACAGTCCCTCACATCGCCGGACATCGGGACAACTCTCTCCTTCGGCGTCCGACTCGCGCTAGGCCTTGAGCCAGCGCGGGTTAGGCCGAGAGGGGGAGAGATCGTCAATCTCCCATACGGATTCGGCGACGCTGTGCATCTACAACCCGCGCAGCAGACCCGACCTCCAGCGATTCAGTTTGGACACGGTCATGAACCGTTTCAGATTGGATCTAGGGAGGTCGGAGTCGTCCTAACTCCGATAAATTACTCGGAGTCCGACACTAAGTCGGATGGTGGTTCGAGCACCTACTCGGACTCCACCTTGGCAAGCTTCCTCCTCCCCTGCGAGATCTTCATGGCTTCGACGCCACCTTCCGAGGTGCGCCGACTGCAAGAGGAGCAGCAAGAGGAGACGCGCCGACTACAACAACAAGAGGAGGCCAACCGACAAGCTCGCAATGACGGGCTTCGACAGGCTGGGCGAGCCGCCCAGCAGCAGATCCTCCAAACCAAAGTCGGCAACCACGATGTCTTCGTCACGCCACAACAGAACGTCGTGGCCGCCGCAACTCTGCTGGACACGCTCCAGCTTGGGCCGGATCATCAGGCCACACCAACTATCGCCAAGATCAAGGCGATGATTACTGCTGCCGCCTGCCAGCAGCAAGAACAGTCAGGCAACACTCACATACCGACCCATCGAACGGGCTCTCCAGCGGCGGAGTCATCTGCATCAGCACGACGTCGGGCAGCCGGCTCCACCCGGCAGCGCGAAGAGTCCCGCTAAACAACACTCGGCAATACCAACTACGACAACCGGCGGCATCACCAATACGACCGCCGACCCAATCAAGACCTCCGATTGCGATTACAACACGATCTTCGCCACACCCTAAGGGCCCGGCGCGAAGAATGCGAGGAGGATGAACGCCGCCGACTGGAGGATGAACACGAGCGCTTCGGTCTCCACTATGAGCGGCTACACCGCCAAAATCGAAGCCCGAGTCCTCACGATAACGAAGGCATTCCAGCCTTTACTCGGGAGTTACAGGACGTCCGCTGGCCAGTCGGCTTTAAGCCTACCGGAATCGAAAAGTACGACGGCAAGACCAACCCGGAGTCCTGGCTCACCGTTTACGTCCTAGCAGTTCAAGCTGCTGGGGGCGACAGCAGAGCCATGGCTAACTACCTCCCAGTCGCATTATCCGACTCGGCGAGGACATGGCTGACAGGCCTCCCAAGGCGGTCGATCGGTTCCTGGGGACAACTCAGGGAGCGGTTCATCGCTAACTTCTAGGGGACCTACGAGAGACCGGCTTCCGAGCACGACCTTTACCAGCTGCATCAGAAAAAGAATGAGTCTCTACGTGAGTTCATCAAAAGGTTTTCCGAGAAGCGCAACCAAATCCCAAGCATCAAAGACGAGGTCGTCATCGCCGCCTTCCGCAAGGGAGTAAAAGACGCCCCGCTCATCGCGAAGTTCACTCGGAAGCCACCATCCACTGTCCGGACTCTCTTCGACATGGCTAACAAATACGCCGACTCGGCTGAAGCCGTCGCAGAGGCCTTCGACGAGAAGAAGGAGCCCCGACAAAAAGACAACAGGGCGAAAGCCGACAACGAGCCGCCTCAGAGCGAGCCTGGCAGCCGCAAGCGGAAGTCGGACAACGAGGTGGCCAACATGGAGCGCAGTCGATCGCGGCCCCAGCGGAACAACGACTATCAGAAAGTCATGAGCGGGCCTTGCCCCTTTCACCCCAAGGGCCGGCACGCGGCCAAGGACTGCCACATGCTCAAGAAGTTTGCCTCTGAGCAAGCTTCATCGTCTGGCGCCGACAAGGACAAGGACAAGCCAGACTCGGGTCCGGCTGATGATTTCCAGGACCCCCAAGCCGAACTCAACCATATCTTTGGGGGGCCACTCGCGTACGAATCCAAGCGCAAGCAGAAGCTATCAGCGCGGACATTAACGCGGTCTCCACAACGGATACCCCCCAATACCTGCGCTGGTCAGAGATGGCCATCACCTTCAACCGCGCAGATCACCCAGATTGGGTTTCCCACCCGGGACGATACCCACTCGTCCTAGACCCGGTCGTCAGAAATATCAGGCTGAAGAAAACCCTCATCGACGGAGGCAGTGCGCTCAACATCCTATTCGCCAAGACATTGGACGAGATGAGAATTCCTCGTTCAGAGCTACGGCCGAGCACCGCGCCCTTCCATGGGATAATTCCCGGCTTGTCATCAACCCCACTCGGGCAGATAACCTTGCCGGTGACCTTCGGCACGCGGGACAACTTCCGTACAGAAAACATCTCCTTCGAGGTCGCCGACTTCGAGACCGCGTATCACGCGATACTCGGACGACCGGCCCTCGCCAAATTCATGGCGATACCGCACTACACGTACATGGTGCTGAAGATGCCCGGGCCAGCAGGAGTCCTCTCCCTCCGCAGCGACGCTAAGCAAGCCTTCACCTGCGACAAGGAGAGCTGCGAGCTGGCTCAAACACAAGAAGCGGCAGTCGGGCGCGACAACATCCAGCAAGCTGCTACATCTGAAGTCGATCAAGATCCAGTTCTGGTGAAAAAAGCAGCGAAGTCGGGAATTTCAGCGGACTCTGACACGAAGAAGATCCCCCTGGACCCTTCCGACCCCTCTAAGACTGCCTTAGTGGGGACCGGACTTGACCCAAATAGGAAGACGCGCTCGTCACCTTCCTCCAAGCCAACAAAGATATCTTCGCGTGGAAACCGTCCGACATGCCGGGCGTACCAAGGGAGGTGATCGAGCACGCCCTACACGTAAAGCCAGACGCCAAGCCGGTCAAGCAACGGCTGCGGCGCTTCGCTCAAGACCGCAAGGACGCTATCCGGGAGGAAATCACCAAGCTCCTCGCAGCTGGCTTCATCAAGGAAGTCTACCACCCGGACTGGCTGGCTAACCCAGTCCTGGTCCGGAAGAAAAACGGTAAATGGCGCATGTGCGTCGACTACACCGACCTCAACAAAGCGTGCCCCAAGGACCTATTTGGTCTTCCCAGGATAGATCAGGTGGTTGACTCCACGGCGGGGTGCGACCTACTCAGTTTTCTCGACTGTTACTCGGGATATCATCAAATTAGCTTGAGGGAACAAGACTGTTTAAAAACATCTTTCATCACGCCGTTTGGAGCGTATTGCATATCACAATGCCGTTCGGTCTGAAAAACGCAGGCGCAACCTAGCAAAGGGCTATTCAGCGGTGTCCTGCACACTCAGATCGGGCGCACGTGGAAGCCTACGTCGACGATGTGGTGATCAAGTCCAAGTCCAGAAAAGACCTCAATGCCGACTTGGAAAGAAACCTTCCAAAACCTTCGAAGATTCAAGATGAAGTTGAACCCGGACAACGTGCGCCTTCGGGTGCCGTCTAGGAAGTTACTCGCTTCATCGTCTCGCACCACGGCATCGAGGCTAACCCGGAAAAGTCAACGCCATCAAAGAACATGGCACCCGACCAACCTTAAAGACGTCCAGAAGCTGACAGGCTGCATGGCGGCGCTCAGTCGGTTTTATTTCCGACTGGGCGAACGAGGCACGCCTTTCTTCAAGCTCCTCAAAAAGGCGGACACCTTCAATGGACCCCGGAAGCCCAGCGAGCCTTCGAAGACTTCAAAGAATTCCTCACGTCACCCCCGTGCTGGCGTCACCCCTGCCCCAGGACCACTAATGCTTTATTGGCGGCAACAACACACAGGTAGTCAGCACGGTGCTGGTAGTGGAGCGATCCGAACAGGGTCACCTTCAAAAAATACAACGGCCAATCTATTTTGTCAGCGAGGTCCTTGCCAACTCCAAAACAAGATACCCGCAGGTCCAGAAGCTGCTATACGGCCTACTCATCACAGTCCGAAGGCTGGTGCACTACTTCAAGCACATCAAGTCACGGTGGTCACAGCGTTTCCACTCGGGGATGTCCTTCATAATCGCGAGGCCACCGGCCGGATCGCTAATGGGCACTCGAGCTGATGGCGTTTGACATCACCTTTCAGCCACGGACAGCTATCAAATCTCAAGCTCTAGCCGACTTCGTGGCCGAGTGGACAGAAGTTCAACTCCCAACACCCAACAACAAAGCTAGAGTACTGGACAATGTACTTCGACGGTTCCCTACGGATCGGCGGTGCCGGGGCTGGAGTCTACTGACATCCCCCACTGGCGAAAAGTTGAAGTAGTACTACAAATCCACTTCCCGGCTTCCACAAGCCGCGAGTACGAGGCTCTTGTTCACGACTCCGCATCGCCATATCACTCGGCATACGTCGACTGTTGTGCGTGGAGACTCCCAACTCGTGGTCAACCAAGTCATGAAGACTGGACTGTCTCGACGACACAAATGGCAGCATACTGCCAGGAGGTCCGCAAGTTGGAAAACAAGTTCGACGGGCTGGAAATCACACACGTCCTGCGTCAATACAACGACGCGGCAGATGAGCTGGCAAACATGGGATCCAAGAGAGAAGCGGTTCCGACTGGAATCTTTGTCGAGCAACTTAGGGAGCCATCAGTCAAGAAGAAACCGGCACAAGAGCAGTCGGGAGGCAAGCCTACCCCGACCACCGACGAAGTGCTGCACATATGTCAAGACTGGAGGAGTCCTGTTCTCAAATTCCTCCTGGACGATGAACTCCCAGAAGATCGCAATCAAGCCGAGCAGATCAAGCGTCGAAGCAAAAGCTTCCTGCTAGTCGGAGAAGACCTATACCGAAGGAGCGCATCCGGTGTCCTCATGCGCTGTGTCACCACCGAGGAAGGCAAGCAGATCCTGCATTCAATCCACTCGGGCATATGTGGCAACCACGCTGCATCCAGGACATTAGTCGGAAAGGCTTACCGGCAGGGATTCTTCTGGCCCAACGCCGTCACGGACGCCAAAGACATTGTTCGCAAGTGCGAGGGTTGCCAGTTCTTCGCAAGACAGACAAATCTCCCCGCCCAGGAACTCCAGACTATACCTATCTCCTGGCCATTCGCAGTATGGGGGCTCGACATGGTCGGGCCATTAAGAAAGCGCCAGGAGGGTTCACGCATTTATTCGTCGCAGTGGATAAATTCACCAAGTGGATTGAGGCTAAACCCGTCGTGACAATCACAGCGGCACGAGCAAAGGACTTCATCCTGAGTATACTATACCGGTTCGGGGTCCCTAACCGCATCATAACCGACAACGGCACTCAGTTCGCGGCGGGCCTATTCCAAGATTTCTGCGACGACTTTGGCATCACGATCTGCTATGCATCTGTGGCACACCCGCGGAGCAACGGGCAGGTTGAGCGAGCCAACGGCATGGTCTTACAAGGCATCAAGGCCCGGATATACGACCGACTACAACCATATGCGGGTCGGTGGGTACAAGAACTACCATCCGTTCTCTGGTCTCTCAGAACCACGGTTAGTCGGGTAACTAGGCAATCCCCTTTCTTCTGGTCTACGGTACCGAGGCCATGCTACCGACAGAGATACAGTTCGGCTCTCCGCGAGTCCGGGCTTACTCCGAAGACGACTCCAACAGCACCCGACTGGTCGAATTAGATCAGCTGGAAGAAGCAAGAGACGCCACAACAATCCAGTCGGCACGGTATCTTCAAGGCCTGCGTCGCTACCACAATCGCAATGTCCGTGGCCGCGCCTTTTTGGTCGGGGATCTCGTTCTAAGGAAGATACAAACCACCAAGGACAGGCACAAACTATCCCCTATCTGGGAAGGGCCGTTCATTATAGCCAAGGTCACGCGGCCAGGCGCCTACCGACTAAAGACCAAAGACAGTGTCCTCATCACCAACTCATGGAATATAGAACAGCTACGTCCTTTCTATACCTGAGTTTTACATTTTCCATGTGTACAGTTTTTCCTGACTCACTACGCCGCTTGTTCCAATCGAGTAGTGAGTCGGGGGCTGCATGTATATATGTGTTCTGTCAACAACATACAAGCTATTTCACCCGGTTATGAAGCCTTGCCAGGACTGATGCGTTCGCCCGAGTATAGCATCTTACTCCGAACGTTTTTTATCAAGTTCTATCGAATTAACTCGGTGCATCCTACATGGTCGGGCAAAGCTAATGACAACCGAATAATAAGTTTGGCGGCACGACACATATATTTACACATGATCGTATATGAAAGCATATATATACACCGACTACAAAATGTATTGCCTTTACAGACCCAGGTCTCGGGTAATCGCTTCAGCAGTCGGCTTCGCCTGTGAGATCAGCTCCAGCGCTTCCTCGGGCGTCGTCTCCTCGGAAAATCCCTTCCCGATGGCCTCAATGTCCGCCCTCGGCGTTAGATGGACTGGTGCAGTGCTTGAGGGTTCTGCGGCCACGCGCGGCAACCCGCTCGTTCCTGAGTACCTTTTAGGGCACTCCGTGCGCGTCCTCGAGACGCCCAGTTATCTGAGGAATTCTGCTACAGCTGCGTCCCCACTGGCGCGGCGATCTACAAGGTCAAGGGCAGCCCCTTTCACGGACCCGACGAGGCCCTCCCGTGACTCCCCTGATTTGACCATCTCCTCCGTGTAGAACCGCGTACAGGGCCTGGAACGTTGGCTCTCATGCCTGCCCAGATGCGGACCGGCAAGTAAGCTTGTCAGATGTCGGCTCACACACAGGGTGTGACTAATGTATAGGCTGAGATCACAGCTCGGGTGAGGCACTTACTTTCGTCTAGCTCGGCCTCCCACCCGGCCACGGTCTTCTCCAGTTTCGGCCTTCTCCTTACCGAGCTTGACGACGGCATTCTCCAACTCGGACTATCTACCTAGTCAAGCTCCGGTGTCTGGCCTTTGTTCAGGTCGCCTTGGACCCTTTCAAGCCTCGGCCTCGGCATTCTATACGAGAACCTCCTTCAGCTGCCGACTCCCGTCTCCGCTGCGGTCTTAACTCCGCTTCGAGGTCCTGCACCACAGATTAGCCAAGAGGCTCAATCATGCGTAGTCATGACACCACCGGGGGAGCGAGTCGATAGCGGATCGACGTAGCTGGGGATGAAATACATCAACGGTCCAGTCGGGAAGATTATGCTCGAGGGTATCTTTACCTCTATCTTCTCCGGCTAGGGCCCATGTCTCAGCCCTGAGCTGAATCAGCGCCGCTCTTCAGCCAGGCCTCCCTCCTCGTGTGACGCGCCTCCATCTCGGCCTTCAATGCCCGAGTTGTTTTTTTTGTTGTTGCAATTCCGTGAGGTGGGGAGCCATCTCGACCAGGATCTCCGTCATCGCCTCGTTGCGGTCGACGAGCTTCTGCTCGGGACAAGGAACAAACCGACGACAGAGTCAAACATCAAGACAAGAAGATTGCTGGGGCTTCACTACAAGAATCATACCGCGACCCCTTGGGACCCGTTGATGGCGGCACGAAGCAGGCTCTCGCGCTCTCTCCTTGCGACGATTTCATCGAGCCTGAAGCTTTTCATAGTGCCGTCGCGAGTGGTCCACGTGAAGGTCCGAGGCATCACGCGTGGGGGAGCTTCGATCCGAGGCAAATGCGGGATCTCCGGCGGCGGCGGCAACGGCGACGATGGCGATGACGATAACCATGATGGCGACGGGGTCCTGGCCTCGGCACTGCCTTCCCCTACAACATCGGGGACCGGCTCGGGGGTTCCGTCCCCCGCTTCCGCGACGTACGGTGCCTCGGGGGCTGGGGCCTCAGTTTCAACAACCACCTCTTGGTCGAGTGGCGGTAGTGGCCCTGTAGTCGGAGCCACCTCGGTCTCAGCGACCGAGCTGGCCGCCGGCTCAGCAGGTGTGTCCGCTGCCGCTGGCTCGGCTGGGGCGGACTCATCAAGTGGAGCAGATGGGTCAACCTTTTTGAGGTCGATATCGGCCCGCTTCCTGCACAACGAAGCAAGACATCAGGACTGTATTTTAACATACAACGACTACAGAAGGCCCGGAGTAGCGCACCTCTTGGAGAACTTCAGCTTCCTGCCAGTCTGAGTCGGCCTCGACTCTGGTATGGTAGGTTCGGGTTCCTTCGCCCCAATCGGCCTCTGCTCTGGTTGGCCCCTTGGCGGCGCTGTTGCTGAGTACGACAACGTCGAGCCCAAGCCTGCTGATCTCAGCCTGGGACTCGACCGCGTGGGCGTTGTGGCAGCGGTGTCCTTTATCTTCAAGCTGCCACTCACGGCGCGCGCTGTCATGGCCCCCTCGCCCCGATATAGAATCGGCTTTTTCCCCGCTCTCTTGGAGTCGGGCTGGGCATCAGAGGGACTCCTCGGCCTCTTCCTCGATGCGACCACAGACAATGGACGAGAGTCTTCATCAAATTCCTCATGCCACTACAAGCAAGTCGACAAAATACCATCACGCAAGGTTGAGCAATCACCGTTCCACAGGCGTTCACCACAGAAGAAGGTAGAAGGTTACCTTGGTCCGCGGCCGGATGAAGCTGTAGGCAGCGACTCGGCGGTTATCATCTTCGGTGGCAACGACCCCTTCAGAGAAGTAGCCAAACAAGGTATCGATCACTGCCCCCTTGTCCGCTGTCTCGCTGCTCACCCGGTCGGGATCGTGTTTACCTTTGAAGGCCCAGCCGAAAGCGTTTCTCAGCTTCAGCGGCTGGACGCGTCTCGTCAGGAAACGACGAGCCACTCAGGGCCCTGTCAAGCCGGCCCTCTTGAGGTCATCTATCTTCGTCAGCAATATATGTGCCTGGCCCAGCTCTTCAAAGGTTGGCTCCGAGGACCAGCTTGGCAACACCGCCGGCGGCATACCAGTAAACGGGCACAAGGAAGGAGCTAGATTGGCGCAGTAAAACCACTCCTTGTGCCAGCCCTTCAGAGAAGATTTCAAGGGCAAATCGATATATGTTTTCTTCCCATCACTCCTTAGTTGAAGACCAGCCCCCCCAATCACACTGATATTACTCTTGGAAGGCTGGGGCTTGACATGGAACAAGTGTCGGAAGAGGATGAAATGGGGCTCAACACCCAGAAAGCACTCGCAAAGAGTAACGAATATGGAGATCTGAAGGATCGAGTTGGGATTTAAATGCACCAACTCCAGCCCGTAGAAATCAAGGATGCGGCGGAAGAAATCAGACGACGGGAGACACAAGCCCCGATCAAAGAAAGAGGCGAAAACTACCGTTTCACCAGGCCGGGGGTTGGGGCTCGATTCATCCCTCGCCGACCGCCAACGGATCACTTCTTGGCTGGGCAACTTCAGCTCGCTCTCCAGCCGTCTCAGCTTCACCGAGCCGCAATCCGAGATCAGCCAAGAACTCCCTGGCGCACCCGCAGGATTCGTCGCCTTCCGCATGACTGGAGGTGTTGAGATTTGGGGGAAAGCAGATCGGGGGCTTGGAATAAACGAAGGGGACTGAAAACGCCCGAGTCCGGGTGGGGAACGGCTGCTGCTAACCCTAGCTGGGCGGGAGGCGAAAAGCTAGGCGCGAAGGTGGAAGACGAAGAGATTGGCTGCTTTGGGGAAGACGATGGAATCTTTTTCTCTCTCCCCATCCTTTTATAGCCTAAACCGACTAGATGGGCCCAGGCCTGCACAGTTGGTATTGGGCCGACAAGACATGAGTTCCTACAGTAGCATGCTCCATGTGGGCCCCCCGCAGGCTGAGTTGAAATTATAGCGCTGGTGCTACCCACAGGAATCGATGAGGTAAACAGATATGCTCATGAAAGCCTTACTACTAAAACATATATGTTTGGGTATCTGTTTTATCCACCAGGTCTCGAGGATATATCCTTACAAGGATCATAAGCTGGTCTTCATTAAAATTGGGGACGCAGGTATCTTTCTCGGGAACACCTGACACGTCATGGCATTATTTTCATAAAGTGGTGCTCGGCCTACATGCATGGCCATCAAGTTGCCCATGAGCAACATTATTCCAGCCGACATGACGCTGAAGAGTCTAATTTTCGAGTAAGTGCACTACTCCGGGAGAGACTATAATATCCATTCCCGCTGAACATGATGCGAAAGAGTTCTAGCTTTTGAGTGGGACGCCACTCGGAAAAGACTATAAACTCATATTCCGACTGACATAAAGTCGAAGAGTCCTATATACGAGTAGACTCCTACTCGGCAAGACTATAAAATTATACTCCGGTTGACATGATACCGAAGAGTCTCATATACCAGTAGTAATCTACTTGGGAAAGACTTCCAGGTTAAAGATCTTTGACTTTATGTTTAATTGTCTTCACAATTAAGCACAAAGTCAGGGGCTACACCTAATAGGTGCGCCTATTCGGCGCACACTATTCATATATTTACATGAAGCCCTTCATAGCCTCGCTGCCAGCTGACATGAAGCAGGACTCGGGAAGACTTACTCGGACAAAGAGTACTCTCGGCGAGCATCGCACTCGGGTAAACTTCAACCGTGGAGGATGAGCACTCGGCATCAGCTGTGACTCAATCTATGAAGGTTCAAGGGGCTACTGTGGGAGCCATGGGCCCCGGGTACCTCATTACCAGCACATGGGCCACTCGGATAGAGGATGGGCCAGATCATGTAATTAGAGATAAGATAGCACCCGGCAGGCTGTGTCTTGTACAATAAGGAACATAGCCTTAGTCGGATAGGATTCTATCTCTAAGAAGGAAATCCCTTGGTCGTATCCGACTGGGATCCTTACCATGTACCCCTGTCCCCTAGTATATAAAGGGAGGCAGGGCGCCCCATGAGGGGACACCAGATCATTGATCGTAAAACCACCTCAGAGGAATAACACCTCAACTGGACATAGGGTATTACCTCACATCGAGGGCCTGAACCAGTATAATTCTCCCGTGTTCCTCTGCAATCCACCGAATTCCAGGTCGCCGAGTAGCCCCATAGTATTATTGCCGGTGCAAAGCATCGACACCTTCCGAACTCTTCCGCAGACTCCGCGATCCTTCGAAAGGGCGATTATACGTGACTACACGCAAAATGATAAAAACCCTTAGAAACTCCAAATAAATAGTACATAGTAATTACATAAACAAGTAAAGCATGATTTTAGATGAATTTAGAAAGAAGAACGGGTCGAAACGGAGTTCGGACGGAAAAGATATGGCTTCCGGAAGTTTAATTCAGAGAAAAGCCGAAAAGAAATTGAAAAAAGAATATTCTCAGGAATATTCCCTGAATTTTCAATTAAAAGATTTATTTAAAAGGAACTGACACATGGAGTCCACCAGTCAGTGACTTGGTTCATGGTGGAATTGGTCCATGGACCGAGGGATAGGTGGACTAGGGTGAAGTGAATGCCACATGGCCGAGTTGTCCAAGGTGGTAGAGAAGTGGCAGCGCATGTGGCACCCTAGGGCTGACGTGGCACCGAGCAAGATTTATTTAGATCGGATGGGCCCCGATTTGATTCTGAGATTCACCAATGGACGATCGAGATCGCTTCGATTAATTAGGAAGATCCAATGGCTGGGATTTAATGGGAATAAATCAGACGGTGAGGATTGCTTGGGATGATTTATGGCGATTGAGCGGATTGGATAGGGTCTGGAGATTGGAGGGCTAGGGTTGATCAAACCACTATGCTCAGGCCCCGATGGTCATACAGAGAGAGAGGCTGTCGGCCGGGCTCCCAAGGCAGAGACACCGAGGCAAGCAGAGCTCGGCTGGTTCCAGCCACAGCAACGCGCGGCAAGGATTTAGCAATGGACGGTAGCAGGCGTCGGAGGGCAACGGACTGGCTGGGATGGCGGCTGGGCACAGCAACGACGTCCAGGGAAGGCGAGACTTGCAACGGCGAGGTGGTGGCACTGGATGTGGACGATGGAGACAACGCCGATGCTGAGCAAGGGGAAAGGGGAAGAGGCAGCAATGGGACTCACCCACGGTGACGACGACCGTCGGTGGGACGGCGCACAGATCGACCTGCAGGGCGGCGTCGGCTTCGGGGAAGGGAAAGCAGCAGGGCTGGTGCCTGAGGGATCCTCACCTCTCGAGGGCGGCGCAAGCGATGGTGACGGCCGTAGCCGAGCAACGGTGCTGGCTTCTTGGCGTCGACGCGGCTTCCGAAGGTGGCGGCGCGGCAGGGACGAGGAGAGGCAGTGCACACGAGGAGCAAGCACGTGGCGGGCGGAGCAGCTCTGACAGCAGAGGAGACGGCGGCGATCGATATCGCTCCCCCCCTCTCCCCAAAACGCTCGCAGGGCTCAGTGGCGACTTCTTGTCGTTCACTGGCGCGGTGTGTTGCATCAGCACTGGCAAAGGGGCCACACAGGGGTATGGGACCTCCGAAGAATGGGAGGATAGCTTGCGCTGGTGGGGCTGGTGTTGGTGCGTGAAGGCGGCGGGCCGCCCATCCCCTTGGGTAGGGGTGAACTTTGAAGGCGCAGTGAAGGACGAACACCTTGCCCCCCAGTGCCAAGCTGCTGAAGGAGAGCTTGCAACTGTGCCTGGATAGACGGCGTCAATCCAGGTGCCAAAGGAGGTTGGAGGGGCTGCTGCGCCTGTGGAGGCAGCACCACACTTGTAGCTGGTGAAGGGGCCGCCACTGGAGCCGTTGGCTGCGGTGGCACCATGAGGGGCACCTAAGGCTGGAGGAAGCTGGGCGCGGTCAGAGGTGGCGGGGGAAACATGAAGGCTTGAGGGGCCGAAATGGATGGAGTTGGCACTTGGCGGGGGCCGAAGGCCTGAGAAGACGAGGCCGGAGCTTGGTGAAGTTCGAAAGCTTGGGACTGCATATGCAGCTGCTATTGCTGTTCTTGCATTTGGTGAAGCATGTCTTGTAGCCTCTGCACACTTTCCTTCATGGCATCATACTCCACTCTCAGCACCGCCACAACCTTTTCGCTCCCACCCGGTGCGGCCGTTAGAGCGAAGGTGCTCCCTCCTCGGCCTGCTCCTCCTACGCTTCTACTTGGGGGTCTTTAGGTTGATCGATCTCTCCGTCTCCGTAGTGGCGTGGGGCTTCTCTTCTTCTCGTCGACCTTGTCTTCGGAGGCATCTTGTCTTCAGCTTCTTTCTCTCTCACCTGGGGAGGGTTCCCCATGGTCAGCGCCAATTGTTGTCGAAGAACAACAGTGGAATCTAAGAATGGACTGTAGTAGTAAATCTTTTGTATTAATCTCAAAAACTTTTCCATTACAGTGATCTAGGTACTTAATTATAGGCCTAGGGGTACAGTTACAGGCTCTAGGGTTTCATTTACAGGTAGTATTACATCATAGCCCCTTGATGGGGATAGCTACAGGGGTATTTCCGTCTTTTCCTATCTGCAGGCTCCTGATGGGCTGGCGGGCCGTCACGTGGGCTACTGGGTTTGCTATGTGGGCCGGGCCCTTGATGGCTTTATGGCCTTTATGCCGTCTTGTTCCATAGTCATATAGGTGCGATGGGGTTCTGCTCGCCGGGTCGTCGCTTCGGCCCTCCTGGGCCTTTCACCAGTGGCTTCAGCACTTCGTCCCAAAATCCTTTATTTTCGTTGGACACACCGTGCCCTTCACCTTCAGGCTGGGCCCTTCACCCTCGTGCCTTCGGTCTTGGGCCGCCAAAGGGGCTTTGTCAGGCGGCTGCGGTCTTGAACCTTCCGAAAGGAAGTCGGTCCAAAGGGGCTCCGGCCTATCTCCAACATATATAGAGAGCAAGGGTGAGTACTTACGTACTCAGCAAGCTAGGGAAACTTAGGTGGTTGTTGCTGGCTTCAAAGAGTGGCTGGATATTTTGCAATCAGTTTTATTTCAAGTTCTTTTAAATCTGCTAAGTGTGTGCTTCTCAACAATTAGCATGAGGTGTAGTCTTGCCCGATCGGAGTGAAAGGTGTTAAATTGTTTCTCCAGTTTTCACAATCTCAAGAGTTGGCCTCAAGCCGGCTCCCAGAGCCAAATCAAATCTTCAGACTTCCCGAGTCCCCCTGTCCATGACAGCCAAGCCAGTTTAATTGGACGTCCCGCGTCCTCGATGGCACATCCTTCTCATAGTTCCCAAACCACACACATTTTGCAAATAGGGTAAAACAAAACTACGCTAAGGAATCACCTCACTTCCGCCCATGACCGTAGGCACGGCTGTTCAAACAGTTTAGACCTCTGCAGAGGGGGGTACACTTTCCTACACGACGTGACTCACTCTAGCCACTATCTCGCACTGTACAGATACGATTGATGACCTAGAGGTTTTCACGACAAGGCATTTCCAAAGCCATCCCAGGTTACCCCATGTCAACTAGATAGCTCCATGACCAACAACAGGGTAGGTCCCAGACCATACTGTGTCAGTAACCTAGGAGGCCTTCCCCGATGCCCTCCTAGCGTTTCCACAGTCCATTGACACACAAGGCGTCCCTGAGGGACTAGATACTCAGCTAGGGGCTTTCCATTTCACCCATGTGGTTATACTATCATATGCTTGGATGAAATTCTGAAGGAATCGGTCCTTACAATGATCACACAGGTGACACACACCGGACCGGCCTTATGTCGCGAGTCTCTATTTTTAAAACTCATTTTGCTTTGACAAGGAACCGACCTAGGTGTCGGGTTATCCAAACGTTTCGTAAAACTCAGATTTCTACCCAAGATGTTTCTCAAATTTTAAAGTTCTGAAGGCGACCGTCAGTACTCACACAGGAGTGCACGAATACCAAGGCACAACAGTGGTGGTGGCATACTGATCATCCCTGAGGCGGACGTGGCTGGCGTGCGACCGAGGTGGACGACATTGGCGGTGATAGTTCTCCAAAGTGAGAGGGGGATTGGATGGGGCTAGGTTCGAGTTTCATAGAGGCATTAGGTCGGTTGGGAGGGAGAGACTGATCTCGGCGGCCCAATCATGGAGGTGAGAGAGGGAGAAGTGCCGAGGCGACACGAGGATTTCTCGCGTGGAAGACCAATTGACTGCGACGATGAGATGGCCGATGGGTGGCGGTGGATCGAACGACGAGTTTCGAATTCCGAGCGTGGGCTCACAAGGTCGAGGTGGGAGCGATGATGACGCGCTTGGCAGGGCGGCTTTTGACCGTGGGACCACGGCGAGAGAGAGGCGAAGGAGGGGAAAAAGGGGCGGGAAAGGAGCGGCGAGGCCGTCCTACTGGTGTCGCAATGCGATGGTGAGAGAGGAGTGCAATGGGGTGCCGGTGGGGCCGGGTAGGGTCGCAGTGACGTCGGGAGGCCTCGGAGGATTTGTCTCGCACAGGCAACAAGATCGAACCACTGCACGCGGTGCTCAGGGAGCACGTGGCAGCCATCCGGTGACGGCGGTTGCATGGGCTGTGGCTAGCGAGGGAAAAAGGAGACACGGCTAGGCCGAGGGAGGAAGGGTTGCGGCCCGAGAGGAACAGTAGGATTTGTCCTTTTCCAGGGAATTTGAATTGAGGGAATATTTGAAGGTTGGCTTTGAGATTTGAATTCAAAGTATATATTTGAACTCAGGGAAAATTATGGAGATTTCAAAGGAGAGTGTCCCAAGTATGGATTTTGGTATTTTTGAGTAAATTTTTGTATGTGGACATTATGGATTATTTGAGAGGGATTCAAGGGAGAGAAAAGATTTAAATTCAAAATTGGGAGCCCCAATTCGAGAGTTGATTTCATGGAAACCTCCCAGGGGACCAAGGGGAATTTCTAGGGTTTCGATTCGAAGATTTAGAATGGAGATTAGGATTTTGGGAAGGATTCAAAGAGAGGGGAGTTAAATTTGGAATTTGGAGTCAAACTCAAGATTGGAATATGGAATTCAATTTCAACAATTGGCTTTGTGGTATTTTGCAGATAGCCCATGTAGAGGGTTTGGATCTTGATTTAAATCTTTGGGAAAAAATATTGAAGCGGAATATTTGAAACGAATTTGCCGATAGGGTTTTAGGAAGGGAATCCGAATACACAAATTCAAGCCTGAGATTGTTTGTGAATAGAGATTTTTGAGAGGTAATTTTTCAGATCAAGGCCAAAGAGGCAAACGGAGATTCAGGCATAACTTACAACACAGCACACCAGGAACAAAATTTTCATGGATAGGTTTTTATTAAAATAGGGTTTAACGTCTCGCTGAAAACGAGGTGTTACACCGATGAATGAAATTGATAGGATGTAAGCAAACATCAATCTAAAAGAAAACTAACAGACATGTACTAAAACTTAGATTAATTAAAAACTAAGCGTTAGATCTAAGCCAAACTTGATAGATAGAAGTTAAACTTCATTGCGAATCCAACAGAAAAAACCACACTCAAGTCCAATGGTTAGATCACAAAATGAAAGCAATATAAGATCAGACAAAAACCTATCAAAACTCACCATACGCGAAATCTGAATTGAAAAGGGGATTGTGGACGAATTTGCTGAATTTTACTTATCAAATCATGTTCTAAAAGTGCCTACAAATGCACCCTATCTTTCTCAATTCTTGTTCTCCCAAAACCTAAAAAGAACGATCTTTCTCTCTTTTATTTCCTGTCACCTTTTTTCTCTCTCTACTTTTATACAATAGAATAGAGACAGCCTAATAACCACATGAATTGGCCCAACATGGCTCAATTAACCCATATGAACTACAAGCCTATAATCTAATACAAACTAAAGCACCGGTCTACTTGCCGGTCCAACTCTATCATGTCTGAATAGCACGGATCCAATTGACGCAGAACTTCTCCGTTCCACACCCTTTATAATCTTCATGCAACCAAGTTAGAGCATGACTATCCAGTAATATCTCCCGACTGACTCTGACCTCAAAAATCCTATCTTAGTCTCGGTCCCTTGTCGCTCACCATGATCATCTTCTAGTTTCACCTGCACATCAAAGACAAAAAAATACATATTTTGGAAATAAATTCTTCCCAACTTGATCCACATTAGTCTAAGCAATAATCACTTTTGCCAATTATTCATCAGATATATCACATGTGGTCTAACAACACTATCTGGAAGATCTGAAGTATTGGATGGTCACTCTTTGCATTTGTCGGGAACTTCCGAACATTAGGTGACTTCTAGTTGTCTCGGTTGTACTATCTTATCAGAGTAGCCTCCTAGAGAAAGGAAACATATCATTCCGTCCAACTCCATTCTGTCTTCTCGACAGCGGCACTCCTGTGCATTTGTCTCACCAGTAGGCTAGTGCAATCATCGGCGTACTTCCTTATTTCGAGTGGCTTCAAGAGGAAAGCAAATAAATAATGGCTATGGATCCTCTGCTTTCTCCTTAGCAACTATACACTTGTGAATCTATATCTCCTGAGACCTTCCATGCCGGTCGATCAATGATCTAGGCAAAGAAAAAAAGAGTAAGAGGAAGAGGAAGAAGGCATGCATGGTGCATTCTCCTTGTGACTTTGCAAGTAAAATGGTGGTAGCTTGGTGGTTCAGGTTTAAAATATGGGAGCAAATGAAAGATGATCAGCCAGAGTAGAAATGAGTGATGAATTTGGCACGTTCCAATATGCGTACTACTCGATTTGCTGCAGTAGGTACAGAGAGTTAACATTCCTTATTCATTCACCTTCTCAGGCTGCAGGTCATGCTGCACTGGCATATTTAAATTGAGATTGGAAGGTCCAGTCATATGCCTACGTTGGTCATGCATTCTTTTTTATTTTATTTACTCGACAGGCTAGTTCTCTTCGGCATCACCTTGACCAGTGAATAATTTTTCTAGGAGTTTAAATTTCAGACAAGAGGTTTCCATCCGGTGTCATGGTGCTTCCATGTGTTACTCCTAGTTTTGTTCCTCGATTGCATTGGCATGGCCTCCCACGCCAACCACATTTGTACTCATATACCTTCAATGCCTTCAGAGTCTCTATCCCTGATGAACGTGAAGATTTAGAAGCAAACGAGTTCTCAAATGGCAAGATAAAGCTGTGTATAGCAGATGTCTTTTTCAGATATACATATGGAGAAAAGGCTATTTGTAGCTAAGGAGTTTTTATTTCTGTTATTTTACATATATATATTCATTACCGATCTAGTAACATCAGAAAGATTAATCCCAAAACAAAATGAAATGCATTGCATACCGATAACAAAATGTGAATCCATTGCATCACCCAATGTAGCAAGAGTACATTTATCTGATTCCGTCTTGAATGAACAAGATCCACACACATTGCAAGTCCACTATGAATTACACAAGTATTCCAAAAAAAAAAGAATTTTGAACAAGTCCGCAAATAGGCATAAGGGGACAAATGGGAGATCAACCGACACAGGCACAGCTGGGCAGAGGCCTACGACAAAGCACCGTGCACATAGGCTGTTAGTTGGGTATCTGGAAAACGGAAAATTGCGTAGTCCTGGTGTATCCCATTTCACACTGACTAGTATGATCACTGATCAGTATGTGATTCATTGGATGCTAAACCTCCCTTAGACACAAGCGCAGGTATTGGAATACTGACGTTCCAATTCTTCCATCTTCGTATGTCCAATGCTGCAAACTTGTAGGCAAAAAACATCATGTGGAGTCCATGTTTCTGATTACTGTCCAGCTACTCTCTGAGCAGTAGTGTTAAACGGATTCAATCATAAGTTGTTCAAGTGTATTTGTATTTACATAACAGAAGTGGTAACTCTCGCACTAACGAAGAATAGGTCATCTGTGATGGTTAAAAAAATGCCATTTCACTAAAGGGTCGACGAACCGGCAGTGTCTTTTGGTCCGTACACTACACCATGCCCCAAAATTCAGTAGACCTTTGACAGACAAATCTTTCCCAACCGATGAGTTGACATGATTAAAAAACATTACCAACAGACAATATTTTCTAACAGACATCACTTTGCCGACAAATTTCAGATTGCTGTCAGATAGATTGTTAGGATATTACCATTTTTACCGACAGATAGTTTGTTACATGGGGTAAAAAAATAAATCTATATAATTCTCTTTAATCCAATCCGTAGCATAGTTTTGATATTCTCAAATTCTACCAGTACTAAATCTACCTGTTCCATTTAATGAGAATTTGACATATACATGGAAGCAATACAACTACAATCGTATAGACATCTAAACTGATGGAAAATACAAATAGGATATCCTCAGATGCAAATAGCAAGGTTTGTCTTTTGTACAGAAAACAAAAAAAATGCAAAGGGCATTCCATGGCGAATACACCATAAACACACATCTTGAATTAGAAAATGCAAATACAAAATTTGGAAAGCTTAACCACCCGGTCTTAAGAGACCTTGGAGAATAAAGCTGCAAAATTTCCGAACTAAATTAGCAGATAGGCAATAATATAGAAGGACAATATATATTGACTATTAGTGAATGAAAAGAATAGGAAATCAAAATGCAGCAACTTCCATCAATCTGCCTAGTCATCATTCTACTGATATGAAACACTTAGTTTCAAGTACTAAGGGAAACACTAACCAACACATGCATGCATGCATCACTACTACGAAAAGACATATCGTTGGTGGCCAAATCACAATTTTAGGTTATCGCTTTTCTGGTAGGGGTTGATGCAATCAGTTAAAAACAGAACACACAATTACTCAATAGAATGCTCATAACTAATCAAGCTCAGTAACTAACAAAATTCGCATATTGTGAACTAAAATTTTCCTAAGAAAACTAAGCTCCCTCCCAGATTGTAACAAATCTAATTAGTTATTTATATATCCAGTTTCATTAGCCTCAATTTTTCTAGATAATTCTTACCTGAGTAGGTCAGAATCATCCTGGCCTACTCAGGTAAGAATTGTGGGTGTCATGGGCCCCGGGTATCTCATGACAAGTATATGGGCCACTCGGATAGAGGATGGGCCTGACCTTGTAATTAGAGATATAATAATCCCTAGCAGACTTTGCCTTGTACGATAAGAAAAACACAGTCCTAGTTGGGTGCGTATATCTCTAAGAGGAGATCCCTTGGCCGTAATCCAGTTGGGACTCCTACCTTGTAACCCTGTCCCCCAGTATATAAAGGGAGGCAGGGCGCCCCCTAAGGGAAGGTTGAGTTGGTTCACCAGAATCATCACCACAAATCCTTAAAGGAATAACACCACAACTGGACGTAGGGTACTACCTCACATCGGGGGCCTGAACCAGTATAAAATCTCTCTGTGTTCCTTTGCAATCCATCAAGTTTCCATCCGCCAAGTAGCCCCATATATTTATTGCCGGTGTAAAACATCGACAGTTGGCGCGCCAGGTAGGGGCTTCGGCGCAATCTACATCTACAAGCTCAATGGATCCAACAACCGGAGTAGACGGCGGCAAACTCCCCCCCCCCCCCCCGGAGATACAATTGCATTCGAAAGCCTCGACTTCGTCGCCGACCAGATCGGCAATCTCACCTTGGCCGACTCGGACTTGATCCGATCTGCTAGGGAACCGGCCGACTCCGCGCCAGTCGGTCCACACGACGCTGCAGTAACCCTCATCGACTTGGTGCGGTAATCTTCATCTTGTCCGGGTCTTGGGACAACTCTTTCCTTCGGTGTTCGACTCGGACTCGGCCTTGAGCCGGCCAAGATCGAGCTAAGAAGGGAAGAGATCGTCAATCTCCCGTACAGACTCGGCAACACCACGGATATCTTCAGAAAACATCCGACGTGGCAAACCTGATCCTCTAGAGTTCGACTTGGATACGGCCCAGAGCCGCTCGAGATCGGATCTAGGGAGGTCAGAGTTAAAATCACCCCCATCAACTATTCCGACTACGACTCTCAGTCGGATTCCGACTCTAAGTCGGACAGCAGTTCGGCAAGCTTCTCCCCGCCACGAGAAATCTTCATGGCATCCAAAGGCTCTACTCCTATCAGGAATCACGCCGACTACGCGAGCAGCAAGAGGAGGAAGCACGCCGACTGCGAGAGCAACAAGAGAAAGAAGCAAGACGCCGGCACGACGATCTACGCAGGGCCGGGCGGACTGTACAGCAACAAATCCTCCAAACCCGAGTCAACAACCACGACGTCTTCATTACTCCTCAACAGAACATCGTGGCCGATGTGACTCTACTGGATACACTCCAGTTCGGGCCTGATCACCAGGCCACCCTGACGATCGCAAGGATAAAAGCCATGCTTACCGCTGCTGCATGTCAGCAGCACCAACAGTCGGGTGATACCCTCATACCGACCAACCGGTCGACATCCCCAACGGCAGTCTCATCTACCTCAAAGCGACGCCGAGCAGCTGGCTCTAGTCAGCCGCATACGGAGGCACGTCAGGCGTCACTCGGCAACCCCAACGACAACCGGCGACGTTCAAGCAACTGTCGGGACGATCAAGACCTCCGAGACCGATTACGGCGCGACCTTCGGCAAGACATCATTGCTCGGTTTCCCTGCAAGAACAAGCATTTCGGCCTCCACCACGAGCGGTTTCCCTGCCGTATTCGGAGTCGGAGCCCTCATGAAGACGAAGGCATACCGGCCTTCACCCAGGAGCTACAACAGGTCGACTGGCCGTCGGGTTTCAAGCCTACAGGCATCGACAAATACGACGACAAGACCAATCCCGAGTCTTGGCTCACGGTCTGCACTCTGGCGATCCGAGCAGCTGGAGGAAATCACAAAGTCATGGCTAACTACCTCCCAGTCGCTTTAGCCGACTCAGCGAGGACATGGCTAACAGGACTTCCTAAGCAATCAATCGGCTCCTGAGGAGAACTCTGAGAACGCCTCATTGCCAACTTCCAGGGAACATACGAGAGGCCATCTTCCGAGTATGACCTGTATCAGTTACATCAAAGGAAGAATGAGTCTCTTCGTGACTTCATCAAGAGGTTCTCTGAGAAGAAGAATTCAATCCCAATGATCAAGAATGAGGTCGTCATCGCCGCCTTTCGAAAAGGAGTCAAAAACACCTCGTTCATCGACAAATACACGCGGAAGCCTCCTAACTCTGTCAAGGCTTTATTCGACATGGCGAACAAATACGCCGACTCGGCTGACACTGTGGCTGAGGCCCTCGATGACAAGAAGGCACCCTAACAAAAGAAGCGGGAGGGCACCAACCACGCGGTCCCAACTAAAGTTGGGAGTCGCAAACACAAGTCAGACGGCTTCATTGTGGCAGTCGGTCACAACCGTCTTCGACTTTCAACAACTGAAGATTATCAGGACAACAAGTGACAAGCTCGGGGGCTCAAAAGCCCAAACACAAGGATGGCATCCCCACTCCCAAATACCGAACAGCTAAGTCGCTTTCTGATAAATAGTTCTTCATTTGGCCTTGCCATTGCTGTAGCCGCTTACACCTAATAGGTGCACAAGCTGCACTTTTTTCTGTCTTTCTCTCTTAAATGATTGCAAAAGTATTCAAGTAGCATAAATCCTGATCCGTGAAACTTTGCTCCATAAAAGACGAACTCAAGTCACCCAAAACGCGTGTTTGGGAAAGAGCCATGAGCCAACTCCCGACGCTAGGGGGCTATGATGTAACGACCCGTTCTCTTTTACCTGTTGGAATTCGTTTTCCCGAGTTCGAACTCTTCTCCTATCCCGTTCAGCTGTGCCTCAGTTTTTCTCTCCCTGGCCAGCCGACTACCTTTTTCCCTTGTGCCGAGTAGATTCCTACTAAGTTCCTGTGTCTTGCCTTTTTCTCTTGTGTCACTCGGCCACCTTTGCTGCCGAGTAACCTTGTGAAGTTGCCGACTACTTTGATAATCTCCCCGTTGTCTTACCATCTCACCCAGTTGCGCCCTCTCGTTGGACGCCGACCACCGACATGGAGAAATAACCAGCTTTCACCTGCTCGTAGCATCGTTCGGACCAGTGGACAATACCCCGCTGCATCGCTTGGACCAGTGGTTAGTCAGCAGCTCTGTCAGTGAGACTCCTCCAACCCGTCCTTGTTACGACCTTAGTGTCTTATCGCCGCTACAGTGTCTACCAACTCCACCGGCCACACCCAGCTCCAAAGTCAATCCCTGTCTCAACGTCTTATCGCCTTTCTCCATCGCCCTGCGTCGACGCGCCCTTGCCTCACGCGCCGGCTATAAGTGAGCATCCATGCCTTCTCTTTTCCCTTGTTTTGCAACCCGGCCATCTCTGCTAAATCATCGTCTTCTTCATCCCCATCGTCGGAGCTGTTTCCTACTTCCCGAGCTCCCTCGCCACTGTTTGCTGCTTCGCCCGGAGTTCCTAACCGGTGAGCCTTGCTGCCCGGTTCGCCAACTATCTCTGCCGACTGCTATCCTTCTGCCGTCGACTCCCGCAGCGTTCTTTCCTTAGGTGTTTTATCTCTTTCCAGCTTATCAGTGGTTGTCTTTTCTGCTTGTCCAGAGCCTGAGCCGGAGGATGATCAAGAAGCCGTCTACGCCGAGGAAGATCCTTCTCTAGAACAAGGCAAGCCCCTTTGACCATATTGCTTCCTATATATGCAAAATTATGTTGTTTGCAAAATATGCATGCTTAGCTTACACTGTAAATTGTTTGGCCTCGGTCTGCAAGCGCAACCGACGGACCTACCCAGTAGTCACACTATTTCTGGTAGGACTTTGATGTATTTCTTCCTTGTAAGCCCCACAAATGGCACGTTGGCGTCATACCCGTTGGGTACGATTGCCGAGTAGAATGCTTAGCCCTGCATCGTTGTTTGTCGTTGGGAAATATGAGTTTTTACTCAATCGTTTGAAAACCCGGTACTCTGTGTATCGGCGTGTTTGTGAAATAAGTAAAAGTTTGGGAAAATCTTGAGGTACAGGGTCAGTGCCTGTGTGGCCTGGCTATGTATTGTCGATAAGGACCGTTTCCTTTGGGAATTCCATCCGAGCATTTTACAGTGCGACCAAACGGGTAGTGTGGGCTACCCCTGGCCGAGTAAATTGTAGGTTTAGGAAAGTCTGGTGCCGACTGGAGTGGACTCATCTGAGTTGTGGCTCGTGGGCCCTGGTGCTGATGGTGGTTGTAGCCGACCTGAAGCATTGATCCTGTGTGGATCCTTCTGCTGGCATTAGATAACCCTAGACTGGCTTTGGAAATGGCCTTCTCACAAACTTCCGGTATAGGCCAGTACTCGGTGTAAGTTTTGTGTCGTTTGGGTAAAGCTTGCACCCTCTGCAGAGTTTTAGCTGAACTGTTCGAACAGCCGTGCCCACGGTTAAGGGCAATGTAAGGTGATTCCCATAGCGTAGATTTGTTTACCAGTGGTTTGTGAAGCTAATTTATGGGAAGGGAATCGTGACCAGAGTTTGCCGAGTAAGCAAACGGACGGCCTGTGTGGCCAGGAACGGGCCTGTGTGACCCGGGGTGTTGAAGCACCATAAGCAAGTGTGTGAAAAGTAATCAGGAGATAAGTCTTCAGGTTGTAGCCAGAAGACGATAAAGAGCATGCTCTCGGGTTGTAGCCAGGGCAGCAAAAGTTTGAGCTAACTGGTTGTAGCCAGTGTAGCGGATATAACCGGTTGTAGCTGGAAAGTGTTAAAAGAGATAGCTGAGATTTGGTTGTAGCCGAGTCTCAGGGTCAACGGGTGGTTGTTGCCACTCGGGATAACAGCAGACCGAATGGAGTGGTCGGAGCCACTCGGATGTTAATCTAATGTGAAAATGAAAGAATATGATTCATTAAGTGGCAAGTTGTTGAAAAGCAACTTGCGGAATGGATCGAGGTGTGAGCCTCTTTCCGACAACTAAAATTTGACACACTAGCATTTTGACAAGCAAAAATGTTTCTAAAAGCAATCTCTCGCAAATGACACTCTTAGCCCCCTATGTCCAGCCGTCATGGCACCTTTTCTCGGCTTGCGGAGTAGGTCAGTACTCACCCTTGTTCATATATATGTATAGTAGGTCTAGAAGAGGAAGACGAAGACCCGACTGCCGCCGAGTTCTTCCAAGACCAAGCTGACTACGAGGACTTCTGAGGTTTAGAGCCTAGTTCCCAACCAAGCCTGTGGTGTAGCTGTGTTCTTCTGCCGAGTGGTTTCTCCCTGCTTCCGCCCTGTTTGTGTTGTTCTCGCTAGTTTACCCTATTGTTGCTTTTGTCTATCCGGGCCTGTCCTGGATGGAAACCTTTGTATTATATATGTATGTACTCTGATATGTATATGTTGTACTCTGAGTTGTATCACCGATGACTATGTGCGTATCCGACTACTGATCCAGGGATCGGGTACTGTGTGCACATTGTGGGCCCTCCCGCGGGCGGCCCCACATATGATTAGTCAGGCAGAGTGCTTAAACGTAAGGGGTCAACTACTCAGAGAAATTAATATCAGTAAGAGGAAGAACACGCATTTACATATATTGTAAAATACATTTTATTTGGGTGATTGTTTTCATCATTAGATGCTACTCATCGGTATCTTTATAGTGCAGGGCCAGCTCCGGATACGCGTGACAGGAACTCAGGGCTGCGAGCCTATCTCCTACGCTCAGGGGCTGGACAAGTCTGCCAAAATATACTCGGGATGCTCCACGAGGGCTACTGACCGAGTACTTGCGCTAGTCGGGATGACATCTTCCCCGGCTACGCTCCATGTGAGCTGACAACCGACCTCCGGCGCTAGTTGGGGGTCGTATACTACTTGACTGGGTGAGGTACGCCCCATGAGGGTCGCCAGCCGAATCCTACGCTAACGCTAGGTTCGGGTACCTTATTCGGTCGCAACTCGGCTAAGTAGGGTACGCTCCATGAGGGTCGCCAGCCGAATCCTATGCTAATGCTGGGTTCGGGTACCTTATTTGGTCACAACTCTGTCAGATCGGGTATGCCCCATGAGGGTCGCCAGCCGAATCCTATGCTAATGCAAGGTTCGGGTACCTTATTTGGCTATGGCTCTGTTGGATAGGGTATGCCCTATGAGGGTCGCTAGCCGAATCCTATGCTAATGCGAGGTTCGGGTACCCTGCTCGTCTTTCCTGAAGTCGGAGAAGACTTACATCGTCGAAGCGCATCCGGAGTTCTCATGGACCGCGTCACACCTGAGGAGGGCGAGCAGATTCTGCAACATACCTACTCAGGAACCTGTGGCTGCATCCAGAACATAAGTCGGAAATGCTTGCCGACAAGGATTCTTTTGGCTGATTGCAATTACCAATGCTTGAGTACTCATCCTGACATACGATGGATGCTACTTTTATAGAGCTAAGCTGGGTAGGTCGGCTCAGGCTGGCTTATTTGGTAGCAACCACCAAGACATGAGTTCCTACAGTAGCATGCTCCATGTGGGCCGCCCGCAGGCTGAGTTGAAATTATAGCGCTGGTGCTACCAACAGGAGCCAATGAGGTAAACAGATATGCTTCATGAGAATTGGGTATCTGTTTTATCCACCAGGTCTCGAGGATATATCCTTACAAGGATCACAAGCTGGTCTTCATTAAAATTAGGGATGCAGGTATCTTTCTCGGGTACACCTGACCACGCCGTGGATTTATTTTCATAAAGTGGTACTCGGCCTACATGCGTGGCCATCAGTTGCCATGAGCAACACTATTCCAGCTGATATGACGCTAAAAAGTCTAACTTTCGAGTAGTGTACTACTCGGGAGAGACTATAAATTTCTCATTCCTGCTGACATGACGCGAAGGAGTCTAACTTCTGCGTGGGACGCCACTCGGGAAAGACTATAAACCCCTCTTTCCAGCTGACATGACGCTGAAGAGTCCCATATACGAGTAGCATCCTACTCGGCAAGACTATAAATACCCATTCCGACTGACATGAAGTCGAAGAGTCCTACATACGAGTAGTTCCCTGCTCGGCAAGACTATAAGTTTATTCCGGTTGACACGATACCGAAGAGTCTCATATACCAGTAGTAATCTACTCGGGAAAGACTACAAGGTTAAAGATCTTTGACTTTATGTTTAATTGTTTTCACAATTAAGCACAAAGTCAGGGGCTACACCTAATAGGTGCACCTATTCGGTGCACACTATTCATACTTCTACATGGAGCCCTTCATAGCCTCGCGCCAGCTAACATGAAGCAGGACTCGGGAGAAGCAGCACTCGGACAAAGAGTACTCGGGAGCAAAGCACTTGGGAAGACTTCACCGTGGAGGATGAGCACTCGGCATCAGCTGTGACTCAACTATGAAGGTCTCGGGGGCTACTGTGGGTGCCATGGGCCCCGGGTACCTCATGACAAGCATATGGGCCACTCGGATAGAGGATGGGCCTGGCCTTGTAATTAGATATATAATAATCCCTAGCAGACTTTGCCTTGTACAATAAGGAAAACACAGTCCTAGTTGGGTGTGTTATATCTCTAAGTGGAGATCCCTTGGCCGTAATCCAGTTGGGACTCCTACCTTATAACCCTGTCCCCCAGTATATAAGGGGAGGCAGGGCGTCCCCTAAGGGAAGGTTGAGTTGGTTCACCAGAATCATCACCACAAATCCTCAAAGGAATAACACCACAACTGGACGTAGGGTATTACCTCACATCGGGGGCCTGAACCAGTATAAAGTCTCTCTGTGTTCCTTTGCAATCCATCAAGTTTCCATCCGCCGAGTAGCCCCATATATTTATTGCCGGTGTAAAACATCGACAAGAATCACCTAAAAAAGTTCAAGCTAACAATACTATATGGAGTAATATAGCTAGAAAAACTAACAAAACTACAAAGTTTAAATTTAATCTAATGGCTTGGGAAGGTGAGTAATTAGCTACCATCATTCGCTAGCTAACTGGGGTGAGAACAAAAAATTTCTCACAGGACTATTAATTTAGCTAGCTACCTGAACAGTGAACATGCATGCTTTCTACAGCTAGCTATCAGACCAGCGATGCAGCACGAGTGACCTTGAAAAATACTCATTTATTTCTTAAATGAACTAGAACACATCATTAGTACCTGCTCAATAATGGTATATAGTATTAGGTTATGTAATTCTGAATTTAGTGATTAGAACATGCCAGAATATATACTTCTGTATCAATGCTAAATTCCTAGTTCCTTTGCTGTGTTTGCCATACAAAAGCACTAAAGGAAAGGTACACTTTCATGCTTCTTAAGCAATCATCATATTTTCAAAGTGGGTACTGATCATCATCATGTCTTTACATGATAACATGTTAGTTGGTTTGCAACCACCTTCAGTTGGTTTCAGCCAAAGCACTACAACACCAATGCTGTCCACCAAAAGAAATTTAAAACAGTCAAGCATGCTAATTCTACCTTTTTTAACCAAGGGTGCTAATTGTACCTATTATTTTGCCTGACCATATAAGGCAAAATTGATAGAAAAATTTCTTAAACTATTTAAATCGAATACAATGTCAACTATAACAAAAATTATCACCTAATATGTTCCTAATACTAAAAAATATTGACATTAAGAAAGGAAAAAACAGATCAAAATATGTTCGTCGCCAACAACCTCTCCCCCTCCCGACCCAATGCCCCCTAAAAATCATACAATCTGTTGTCAATCAAGTAGATTGAGTGCCTGAAAAAGCAAAAAAAGGTGATTGCAAATGGTTTCAGAAAGCACAATGCCAAACAAAAAAACCGTCTAAATTGCTCACCAAAATCACTGATGCATCCCTCACTGTGCGACGAAAAACTTTGGGAATCCGAAGCAAAAACTTGATGAAATCTAAGGAAAAAACTCAACGATTCAAGGCCCCATCTAATAGTAGCATTTGATGCTTATTAATCAGAAGAAAAATCTCTTGCTGGCAATATACCTATGGACACCGTAAAAACAACGCAAACAACGACGAAAAAACAAATGGGAATCCAGAGCAAAAACTCGATGAAATTGAGAGAAAAAAAGCACCGATTCAAGCCACACCCTCTACTAGCATTTCATGCTCATTAATTAGAAGAAAAATCCCTCACCGATGACATACCTAGGGTGACCACAAAAAAAATCGCAAATAGGCGACGAGATCGACGGGAAAAAACTCACCGATTAAATGCGAATGGCGCCGGCACTGGCGACACCCTCTAAGCCAAAATCAATGAATGAAGAAGCGCCGGCAACGCCCTCCAGGCCGAAACCAACCAACCCTAGACAAATATCCATCGCCGGCAAGAAAAACCGCCGGAGGAGGAGAAGACGAAATGGGGAAAGGTGAGAGAGAAATGGCTGCAAAAATAGATAGTTACTAGTCAAAACCCCCGCCAACGAATCCGCCTCCTTTTCGCTAGAAACCAACACGTGTCTCGTGTGGCCCGTCCGCCGGTGACCGAAACGGAAACGCACGGGTAAAAAAAAAAGGGAATCTGGAAACGTCTTCTCAGACCTCGTGACCGAACCAAACCCGGAGAAAAAACCGCGTAGCGCTCTCGATCTCGTGACTCCGTCGCCGCCGCGCCCCGAGAGGACCGAGCGTTGCGGGCACGCGCAACTTATTGGCAAAAAACATCGTGTGGAGTCCATAAATCTGATCACTGGGTCCAGCCGTCCAGCTACTCTCCGAACGGTGATGTTACACGGATTCAATCAGTCTTAAAAAAAAGAATACACGAATTCAATCATAAGCTGATCGAGTGTATTTGTATTTACACACCAGAAGTGGTAACTCGCAGCTTTTGTACCAACTTGGGAAGTCGACATAACCTACACCACGAAAGTCGAAATATTAATCTGAATCAACAAGCGCAAAATGTCTCATGCATGCATCTCTAACCCATCATGTGTAGTGGGAATGGATAGCGAAGTTTATGTTTCAGGTCAATGTCTCGTATTTAGGACCATCATGCATTCGTAAAAACAAAGATATAGAGTTATTTATACGATAAGGCTTTCTCTCAGGCGCTCGACGTCATGTATGTCTAAAATGCGTCGTCCGTGAGCGCAATCGTAAAACGACAAAAATCACGTGTGGACTCCCCCCATAAACTAACCCACCTCACTTTTTTCTTTTATACATAGATTTTATACCTGAAAAAGTTTGTACATAGGAAATTGTATAAATAGATATTTTTACATGTAAAATTTTATGCATATAAATTTTACACATATAAATTTTGTACATAAAAAAATTATACATATAAATTTGAAACAAATTCAACAGCGTGTTTGTCCGGCCTAGGAAAAATTTATACATAGAATTTTATACACAAAAGAAGTTTATTACATATAAACTTTATACATACATAGGTATTTTGTATATATGCATAGAAACTTTGTAGGTATAAACTTTGTACATATAAAATTTATACGTACAAATTTGAAACGAATTCATTAGCGTGTTATTACGGCCTAGAAAAGAAAATTATATGTAGAACTTTATTATAATAGAAAATTTATAACATAAACTTTATACATACATAGATATCTTATACATACGTATATAGAAATTTAAGATATATAAACTTTGTACATATAAATTTAAAATAAATTTATAAAATAATTTATAAAAGCAAAACGTGCATAAGAGTTATGAGACCCATCACCCATGGTCAAACACTACAAAACAGGCTGAAAAATATGAAACGGGCTAACCCACGAAGCCACTGGGGCCTTCCGTGCAGCCATTAGAAAAAGGTAAAAAAAATCAGATGACAAGGAACCACCTAGGCCAAAATAGAAAAGCCCAACCAAATCGTGTGGCGCGCGCGTGAAGTAGCCTTTTCGCTAGATGCCTGAGTGAAAATCGGGCGCTTCGCCACTCAGCCCACTCACTCTCATTCTCTCCCCACCCCCCTCTTGTGGGCACCCCGGAAGTGCATTATGAAGAGTAATTATTATGACAACGCGAAATATCTAGATGGATAGGGTCTCAAATGAAAACCGAATAAGTACGGTAACCATCCATCCTCATCGTATCCTTGCCATAATCTTTACCCACTCACAATACAAATCCAACGCGCCGAATTCAGAAATAAAGAGATATTTGGAGAGTTGATTCACCAGTCCCAAATGGCGAAGTGTGCCCGTCAAACCACACGAAGGTGGCAACCAAACACGATACACACTTCTGGAGACATGGTCTACGGTTGAATCAACGTCCATGCATCTCATCATTTCGAAATTCATACTCATGTTTAGCTAGTCCCTAGGAAAGCGACTAACTTCACACTTTCATCGCAAGCAATTGATAAACATCACAAGTACTCTCAATATGGATAAACGAGTAGCAGAGTTATATATATATTACATAGAGGGCTCACACCCTAATTCATCACAAAGTAACCCAAAAGATAGCAGCGGAAAAATATAAACATAAAAGATAAAACCAGTGGTGCCATTACCAAACCACAGGGCAACCGACTAGGGATAGAACTTAACTTCGACTACATATTATCCTCGCCACCCTCGGCAGAATAATAGTAGACCACATCAGTGTCGTTGTTGTCCTCACCTGAAAGATGCAGCGTGAATACACAAGTACTCAGTTAGACTTATACAATAATAATAGAACAAAGGAGTAATGCTAGTCTCTACATCAAGGAGTATGGCTATGTCAATCTGATTTTGCATAAAGCTGATTTTATTGAGCAAGTAATACATTTAAAACACAAGCATTTGTAAAATAGCTCAATCTGAAAATTTAGGACAGCAAGCTTATAGTTCTGAAATGGGAGTAAAAATGAGCACAATCCCGTGCTCTAACCATCATCCATGGGCCACCATTGCCCAATTATATATGCTACATAAACATACCATTTATCATGACTAATCCAAATCATATTTAACATCACAGCCTTTTATATAAACTCATCCATCCATGACTATCCTAAGTCATGGTATAACAACCTAATCTCATAACCACATATCCCAAGTTGGATGCTAACATGAATAACTAACACATCAAGTGATCGTCCTGTAACCGTGGACACGGCTATTCAAATAGTTCTTACTCTGATCAGAGGTGTACATTTTTATCCACACTGTCACAGCCCTAGATTTAATTTCAGGAGATAATTTACAAGAAACAGAAAATGTAATACGACTAAATATGTATAGATAAAAGTTTGATATAAAAATATAGAGATAAATAAATTAAGTACCATTTCATGTGCAGGCTTTCTTTTGAATTGTTTTTGGATCTTAAAGTGCACTTTCATAATAGGATGCATATGCATTTGTATAGCCTAAGGAATTTCTAAAAATGATTGGTCAAACATAAAATCATGGAAAAATTCCTGTAAACACTATCCCACATAATTGATCCACTGTAAATTTTATATGATTTTATCACTTCAGTAAGTACCCCAATAAAATCCCTCAAATCAGCTAGACTAGGGAGTTAGCTAAAAATGAATAGGTATGCTTCTAAAATTCACCAAATAAAAATGAAGATTAATTAGACAGAGCCCTTATGCCAAAGTGTGTGCCAACATGAATCCTACCACCAGTAATCTTGGCTCAATTTAATCCCCAAAGAAGTCACATAAAATAATAGGAGCAAAGCCCTAGGGACATAAATTAAACTGCAAAAAAACTGGATCAATCCCCCTACTTTGCAATTTCACCAAAGATGAACCAGACCACTTCTAACCCTGGAAATTGGTCAGAAGGTTAATCACATTCTCTTCTATCTCCAGTAATTTTTACCAAATTTTATCAATTCAATAAGTGTCCCAAACAAATGTTTAGGATTCACCAAGGCAGAGAACACTTTCCCTACAGACAGCCTTCTTGACATCTTTTCCAGAGTTAATCCATCAGTTAACTTCTCACCAAATTTTACCAGAACCTGGATTAGATTGTGAAATAATTACAGTAAAAATTTCAGTACAATCTTCACAAAGTTTGTACATAAAATAATTGTCCCAAGCTCACTGACTCTGACTAGTGCACAGCAGAAACTGATTTTTGGCCGAACTTTACCATTTTCTCCAGAGGAATCTACAAGTCCCACAACTTTAAATTTTGGCACAGAGCTAGCCAATACCACCTACTGCCCACAGTAATTATTCCCAGATTTATACCCCTTGGTAACTTAGTAAAACATATGAGTAAAGACTGCATGCTTGACAGCTAGCAAGACTTAGCTTCTAGATGACTCCTCTCTTAGTTGTCACTGCCATGTGGGACCCACTGACTCCTAGGACCCACCTGCTAGTCAGAGATGCCGCTCTAGCTCAGCTCCTCTGCCTGGAATGCGCCACGTTTGCTTCCACGCATCGACAGCCCTCCTAGCACACCAGCCTAGCTCAACTCCAGAGGACCTCGGCCATTTCACCTCCAAACTCGCCATGGACATCTCCTCCTCGACCACATCGTGTTCTCCAGAGAAACCCCAGACCTCTACCTCAGAAAAACCAGCCGCAGCTTCATCTTCCCCGGCGCCGGCAGCCGTTCGATCCAAACCAACTCAACTCCGATGAGCATCATCCTCTTCCGATCACGGAAACATGTTTATCACCTCTTGATTATTCCATTTTCATACTTCATGGCCCTAACTTTGCCGGCCGAAGCTGTCGTCGTCCTCACCTTCGGGTTCAGAGAGCGCCGCCTCGACATCCCTGCTGTTCCGGCCGCCTCGGAGCAAGTCCGACCGAGTAGCTGTGCCACTAGTGCCGCCTCAGCACCAGGAACAGGATGCCCCAAGAATCCCCCAATTTGGTGCAGCGAGGAGGGAGATCGGCCGTCGTCTTCCTTGTCTCCGGCTGAGCTCCGCCACCACCGATTCGTCCTCTCCGGTGAGCCTCTTTCCGATTCCTCACTCTCTCACCACCCCCAGGGGACCTCTAAAATGATGGACATCTTCCCTTGGCAGCTTGTCGAGCGAATCAAGCCACCGCCGTCGCTCAGTGGATTTCCCCCGCTGCCGAGCCTTTCACTCCGTTGCCGCCATTGTCTAGCCCTCCTCCGCCTCGAGCCATCGCAAGGTAAGCATCCTTGCACCTAGTAGAAACTCCCGCATGCATGTGCATAGCCAGATCGAGTCCAAAACAGGATACACATCGTCGACCCGAACGCAGCCGCCGCTCGAGCTCGCCGCCGACGAGCTATGGTCCATCACCGGTGATCTTCCGACCACCGTTAGTTTCGCAGGGACCTCGGCTATGTTTTCTCTTTTGGCCACACCGGCAACCGAGCCGCCATTCACCGCCGGTGCTGGTGAACAGAGCCGACATCCCAGGCCGCCTCGCCCTGCTCTGCTTTGTCTCTATGCTGCGCTGGCCCCACCTGTAAGAGAGAAAGAGAGAAAAAGAAAATCCGAGAAAAACAAATATTTGATTTATTTTGTAACTGAAAAATGGGTAAATTTCAAAAATACATAAGAAATCCATCTTAGCACATTCTTGAGTGAAACCAATTTTGTTAGTTCTATAAATTTGTGAACTTTAATACTGTCCAATAAAATGTGACCACTTCTGTACAGAAAATATCTATAAAATAATATAAATCAAAAGTAACTTATTTTGTGCCTAGACATTTGGAATATTTCTATAAAATTCGTTATAACTCTTTTTGAGGTGAACCAAATTTCTATGGATTCATAAAAATGTGCTCTTTAATTTTGTAAAATAAAAAGTGAGAACTTCAGTGTGAGATTTTTCTCTAAAAATAGAAATATCTATTATATACATCTTTATAACCTAGAAGTTTATAAATTTCTAGAATATTCATCCTAACTGCTAAAAATGTGAAACCACTTTTGTTTAACTCAGAAAATTGTAGCCTTTACTGTGGATAATTTGTATTTCACCAAAACTACCTCTCAAAATAGTCCTAAGTATTTTCTAACCTTTCTTTTTGATAAACTTGTAAAATTCACAACTAAATCATTTGTAATCAAACTTCAATGAACCAGTGGGTTATTCTCTTTTTATATAAAAATACATGCCTTCTTGAAATCTTAATAGAAAATACCAGTCAAATATAATAACTTAAGGTTACAATATAAATAATTACAAAACTGCCATTTTCAGCCTTCCTATCTTATTATTTTTGTATCTCCCAATCCAGAGATGCAACTGACCTGGTTCTTTCTCCTAAAATCTTGTTAGAACATGCCCTACCTACTGTATTTATCTCAGATTTTATTGATCATTTTTGCATCAGCATATTTAATTGATTCTTATTTATATATTCGCTTTTATCGGTAGATTCAGACAATTCGAAGTACGTGGAGCAAGAACCAGAGGTTGAGTGTGACCACTCGCTGTAGCAAGGCAAGCATCTAGAGCAAGCATCTAAGTTTATTGAACCTATATTTTCAATAAATTGTTTTGTTTGCAAAAGCAATATCTATATGCATGTTTCGGTCTTTTTAAAATGGGAAAACGGGTAGAGTCAATATTACCCAATTGAATGCATTTCCGTTCCTTGATTGTTGATTCCATATTTATACCTTGTCACCCCTGGTTAAGGACTTTGAGATACTTTTATTTTATCGAATGCTTAGCCATGCTTAATTCTAGACATAGAAAAATCCGATAGATGGAGCTATCAGTTCAAAACTAGTTTAATACGAATGAATGGGTTAAAATCTGACAAGAATAACTTCTAATTAATAATTGAGAAAATGTTTGACTTGGACGGATGATAGGGCGATGACGGGGTGGTGTTTCCCTGATGCAAGTAGCTCCGTCTGGGTCGTTAAGGACCGAACATGTTGACGTCTATTCAAGCACCCTACGTACTTCCACACGCCGGTATGAGACGGCTTAACTCAGTAGCACGGGAGGCTGTGGCCATCTATGCCCGTCCGTCAGTCGTGAGGACAGAGAATCCTTGGAGGGCCTCGAGCGAGCCTGGTTTTGGCTAGAGGTGCCTCCCGCGACGGTGAGCCCGCCTTAGTTTCCACGCACGCACGTGACTAAGTCGTCGGGGGCCCAAACATGGTTTAGGTTATTGGGGCTAAGCGTGCAAAAGGTTTTGTTGTGACCTCTAGTCCGCACTCAATATGTAGAGTGTGGATACCAATGGGTACGGATCAAACTAGAGTGTAGCCGTTTGGCTTCTATCATATCGTGTGGGTAAAGATGTATAACTCTGATCAGAGTAAGAACTATTCGAATAGCCGTGTCCACGGTTACAGGATGACCGCTTGATGTGTTAGTCAATCTATGTTAGCATCCAACTTGGAATTATTGTGTTGATACCATGACTTAGGACAGTCATGGATGGATGGGTTTATAAAAAAAAGGGCTTTGATGTTAAATATGACTTGGTTTAGTCATGAAAAGTGGTATGCTTGTGTAGCATATATAATTGGGCAATGGTGGCCCATGGATGATGATTAGAGCATGGTTTGTGCTCGCTTTTAATTACATTTCAAAACTATAAGCTTGCTGTCCTAGAATTTCAGATTGCTATATTTTGCAAATGCTTATATTTTAAATGTAGTACTTGCTCAATAAAATCAGTTTTATGCAAAATCAGATCGACATAGCCATACTCTTTGATGCAGAGACTAGCATTACTCCTTTGAACTATTATTATTGTATAAGTCTAGCTGAGTACTTGTGTACTCATGCTGCATCTTTCAGGTGAGGACAACGACGACATTAATGTGGTCTACTGTTATCCCACCGAGGGTGGCGAGGATAATGCGTAGTTGAAGTTAAGTTCTATCCCCAGTCGGTTGCCCTGTGGTTTGGTTTGGCACCACTGGTTTTTATCCTTTATGTTTATATATATTCTACCGCTATCTTTTGTGCTACTCTGTAATGAATTAGGGTGTGTAAACCCTCTATGTAATATATATAACTCTGCTGCTCGTTTATCCATAATTAGAGTACTTGTGATGTTTATCAATTGCTTGCGATGAAAGTGTGAGACTAATCGCTTTCCTGGGGACTAGCCAAACATGAGTATGAATTTAGAAATGATGAGATGCATGGACGTTGATTCAACTGTAGACTATGTCCCCAGAAGTGTGTATCATGTTTGGTCGCCACCTTCGTGTGGTTTGACGGGCACACTTCGCCGTTTGAGACTGGTGAATCAACTCTTCAAATATCTCTTTATTTCTAAATTCGGCGTGTTGGATTTGTATTGTGAGTGGGTAAAGATTATGCCAAGGCTGCGATGAGGATGGATGGCTACCGCATTTATTCGGTTTTTATTCAAGACCCCATCCATCTAGATATTTTGCGTTGTCATAAAAGTTACTCTCCATAATGCACTTCCGGGGTGCCCACACACGATGTGATAGAAGCCAAACGGCTACACTCTAGTTTGATCTGTAACCATCAGTAGCCATACTCTACACATTGAGTGCGGACTAGAGGTCACAACAGAACCTTTTGCACGCTTAGCCTCAACAACCTAAACCACGTCTGGGCCCCCGACGACTTAGTCACGTGCGTGCGTGGTAACTAAGGCGGGCTCACCGTCGCAGGAGACACCTCTAGCCAAAACCAGGCTCGCTCGAGGCCCTCCAAGGACTCTCTGTCCTCACGACTGACGGACAGGCGTAGATGGCCACAGCCTCTCGTGCTACTGAGTTAAGCCGTCTCATACCGGCGTGTGGAAGTACGTAGGGTGCTGGAATAGACGTCAATATGTTTGGTCCTTAACAACCCAGACGGAGCTACTTGCATCAGGGAAACACCAACCCGTCATCGCCCTATCATCTGTCCAAGTCAAATATTTTCTCAATTATTAATCCAAAGTTATTCTTGTCAGATTTTAACCCATCCATTCGTATTAAACTAGTTTTGAACCGATAGCTCCATCTATCGGATTTTTCTAAGTCTAGAATTAAGCATGGCTAAGCATTCGATAAAATAAAAGTATCCCAAAGTCCTTAACCAGGGGTGACAAGGTATAAATATGGAATCAACAATCAAGGAACAGAAATGCATTCAATTGGGTAATATTGACTCTACCCGTTTTCCCATTTTAAAAAGACCAAAACATGCATATAGATATTGCTTTCGCAAACAAAACAATTTATTGAAAATATAGGTTCAATATACTTAGATGCTTGCTCTAGATGCTTGCCTTGCTGCAGCGATGGTTCACACTCAACTTCAGGTTCGTGCTCCACGTACTCCGAATTGTCTGAATCTACCGATAAAAGCGAGTATGCAAATAAGAATCAATTAAATATACTGATGCAAAAATGATCAATAAAATCTGAGATAAATACTGTAGGTAGGGCATGTCCTAACAAGATTTTAGGAGAAAGAACCAAGTCATTTGTATCTCTGGATTGGGAGATACAAAAATAACAAGACCCTAAGGCTGAAAACGGCAAAAGCCGAAACTATAGGAAAAACACTAAAAACACTAAGTGGAAAATATATACTTGCATTCTCTGGTAGGATTTTATGAGTGTGAGCATTTTTATGTGAAAATGCATATCTTCCTGATTCCGACAAAATTTGCTTCACTGAAATTTGATTTAAAATGATTTAGTTGTGAATTTTACAAGTTTATCAAAAAGAAAGGATAGAAAATACTTAAGCCTATTTTAAGAGATAGTTTTGTCAAATACCAATTATCCACAGTAAAGGTTAAAATTTTTTGAGTTAAACAAAAGTGGTTTCACATTTTTAGTAGTTAGGATGAATTTTCTAGAAATTTATAAACTTCTAGGTTATAAAGATGTATATAATGGATATTTCCATTTTTAGAGAAAAATCCCACACAGAAGTTCTCACTTTTTGTTTTACAAAATTAAAGGGCACATTTTTATGAATCATAGAAATTTGGTTCACCTCAATAGGAGTTATAACGAATTTTATAGAAAATATTCCAAATTTCTGGGCACAAAATAAGTTACTTTTGATTTATATTATTTTATAGATATTTTCTGTACAGAAGTGGTCACATTTTATTGGACAGTATTAAAGTTCACAAATTTATGGAACTAAAAAAATTAGTTTCACTCAAAAATGTGCTAAGATGGATTTCTTATGTATTTTTGAAGTTTACCCATTTTTCAGTTACAAAATAAATCAAATATTTGTTTCTCTCGGATTTTCTTTTTCTCTCTTTCTCTCTTACAGGTGGGGCCAGCGCGGCATAGAGACAAAGCAGAGCAGGGCGAGGCGGCATGGGCCGCCGGCTCTGTTCATCGGTGCCGGCGGAGAACGGCGGCTCGGTTGCCGGTGTGGCCAAAAGAGAAAACGTAGCCGAGGTCCCTGCAAAACTAACGGTGGTCGGAAGATCGCCGGTGATGGACCATAGCTCGTCTGCGGCGAGCTCGAGCGGTGGCTGCGTTCGGATCGACGATGTGTATCCTGTTTTGGACTCGATCTGGCTATGCACATGCATGCGGGAGTTTCTACTAGGTGCAAGGATGCTCACCCTACGATGGCTCGAGGCGGAGGAGGGCTGGACAATGGCGGCGACGGAGTGAATGGCTCGGCGGCGGCGGAAATTCACTAAGCGACGGCGGTGGCTTGATTCGCTCAACAAGCTGCCAAGGGAAGATGTCCATCGTTTTAGAGGTCCCCTGGGGGTGGCGAGAGAGCGAGTAATCGGAAAGAGGCTCACCGGAGAGGACGAATCGGTGGTGGCGGAGCTCGGCCGGAGACAAGGAAGACGACGGCCGATCTCCCTCCTCGCTGCACCAAATTGGGGGATTCTTGGGGCGTCCTGTTCCTGGTGCTGAGGCAGTACTAGTGGCGCAGCTACTCGGTCGGACTTGCTCCGAGGCGGCCGGAACAGCAGGGATGTCGAGGCGGCGCTCTCTGAACCCGAAGGTGAGGACGACAGCGGCTTCGGCCGGCAAACTTAGGGCCATGAAGTATGAAAATGGAATGATCAGGAGGTGATAAACATGTTCCCTTGATCGGAAGAGGATGATGCTCACCAGAGATGAGTTGGTTTGGATCGAACGGCTGCCGGCGCCGGAGAAGATGAAGCTGCGGCCGACTTTTACAAGGTGGAAATCTGGGGTTTCTCTGGAGAACACGATGTGGTCGAGGAGGAGATGTCCAAGGCGGATTTTCAGTCCAAAAGGTGGAGCTTGACGTGGAGCTGACGGCTGTGGTGTCCCTGGTTGCAGCTGACGCGTGGGGAGAAACGTGGCAGCGTTCCTGGGCGTGTCCCGAGCTTGGGCGGTGTCTCTGACTGACCAGCGGGTCCAGGAGGTCTGTGGGGCCCACATGGCAGTGAAGAATGGGAGAGGAGCTCTCTAGAAGCTAAGTATGGGAGAATATGTGTACAGCTGTTTTGCACTGGAGATTTCACTGAGTTACAGAGTGTTTCTGGGGTTGGAGAAATTTATGTGTGTAGGTGAATATATGTTCTACCAAACTGCCAAGTTTCAAAGCTTGAGGCTTTATATTTTTATTGTGGCAAAAAGATGAAATAGGCTTAGTAACACAGTTTTCTGCAGTGCACTAGTCTGAGTCAGTGAGCTTTGTCCTATTATTTTATGTTCAATCTTTGTGAAGATTGTACTGAAGTTTTTACTGTAATTAGTTCACAATCTAATCCAGGTTCTGGTAAATTTTTGGTGAGAAGGTGGTTGATGGATTAATTCTGGAAAAAATGTCAAATAGACTGTCCGCAAGGAAAATGTTCTCTGCCTTGCTGAATCCAAAACATTTGTTTGGGACACTTATTGAATTGGTAAAATTTGGTGAAAATTACTGGAGATAGAGGAGGATGTGGTGAACCTGCTGACAAAATTTCATTGCTAGAAGTGTTCTGGTTTATCTTTGGTGAATTTGCAAAGTAGGGGTATTGATCCAGTTTCTCTGCAGTGTAATTTATGTCCCTAAAGCTTTGCTCTTATTATTTTATGTGATTTCTTTGGGAATTAAATTGAGCCAAAATTTCTGGTGGTAGGGTTCATGTTGGCACATACTTTGGCAAAAAGGGCTCTGTCTAATTTGTCACAGCCCTAAATCTAAATTAAGGTAATTAGTGTTAAGCCCTAGCTAATCCTTTGCTTTGTGCTAGTTGTCACTTCCCAAGTTCTATATATCTAAAAATCCTACAAAAATTCCTAAACATGTCAGGTGATGTGAGTAAGCCCCTGTAAATTTTACATAATTTTATCACTTCAATAAATACTTCAACGAAATCCCTCAAATCAGCAAAGCTAGGAAGCTAGCTGAAATGAATTAGTTTACTTCTAAAATTCACCACATGAAAATGAAGACTAATTAGACAGAGCCCTTTTGCCAAAGTGTGTGCCAACATGAACCCTATCATCAGGAATTTTGGATTAATTTATCTCCCAAAGAAAACACATAAAATGATAAGATTAAGGCACTGGAGAAACAAGTGAAACTGCAGCAAAACTGGATCAGAGTGCCTACTTTGCATTTTCACCAAAGGCAAACCAGAACACTTCTAACCATGAAATTTTGTCAGCATGTTAAACACATCTTCCTCTACCTCCATTAATTTTCCCACAATTTATGCTCCTCATTAATCTAGTGAAACAGTAGTGTAAAGACTGCCTGCTTGACAGCTAGCAAGACTTAGTTTCTGGAGTTTTCTCCTCTCATCTTTCACTGACCAGTGGGACCCACAACACCCTGGCCCACCTGTAAGCCTCTGCCAGTCTTGGGACAGTGAGTTTCACCCCATTCCTACCCACACCCCTCTCTTTTCCATAGGAATTAACTCCAAGGACCCACAAGTCATAGAGTAAATCTAGCTAAATATGAGTAGAACAGTGTTGCCTGACATGTGGGACCCACCCTGAACACTGTAGCAGTGGAGACGACTCAGCATTGCATGGCAGACGTGTCTTCCTCTCGTTCTCCTCTCCCACAGCACACACAGAGTGACTTAGATGAGCTCCTCCATGGAGCATCGACCATTTCGACTCAAACTCCGCCAGTAGAACCTCTCACCCTTCCTCTTCACGCTCCCACCGGAGAAATCCACAGAATCCCCAAAGATCACCGCCGCCAAGCTTATTCTTCCCTCTGCTGAAGATGTTCGGTTGAGCTCGAGGTTGCTCCAGTGAGCTCCACCCTTTCTAAGCTTCGGGAACATGATCTATACCTTCTGACCGTTCCATTTTTGTGCTTGGTTGCCCTAGGATCGCCGGTCGAGGCCGTCGTGTTTCGCTCTCTGCTCTGCTGCGCCGCCGCCGGCGTTGCCTCGCCGTTTCCGGCCGCCTCGGAGCAAGTCTGACCGGACCACCTCGCCTTCAGTGTCGCCTCACTCCCAGGAGACGCTGGCCTCGACCAATCGAACCGCGACACAGTATACCGAGAGATCGACATCGTCTTCTTCCCCTCCGGTCAATCCGCCGCCACCGCCGATTCGTCCTCTGTGGTGAGCCCCGCTTCGATTCTTTGCACCGTAGCCATCCTCAGGAAGTTTCTAACCTGTTAGACACCGTGTCCTAGCCGCAGGCCAACTGAAGTGAGCTACCGTCGTGGAGCCGAAGGTTTTCGCCGCCGCCGGGCCAAGTTCGCCGTCGTCGTTGCTGTTTCCGTTTCACAGAGACCAGCACAACCTTCAGTGAGCGTCTTGGTACCCTTTAGACGTTAAGGCATGCTTTGTTTTGGCCTGAAACCGCCCGTAGCCGAGTCGGCCTAGCCAACCCGAACCACTCCGCCGCTGGAGCTCGCCGCCGGCGAGATTCCGGTGACCCGAGGTGTCAAGAAGACCGCCCTTAGCTCCGCCGTGAACTCCTCTATCATTTCTCTTTGGGGCCCGGCTACAGCCGAGCCGCCGTTCGCCGTCACCGCCGCCGAGAAGCTCGCCGACTTTGTCTGCCCGCGTCCTTCTCTGTTCGCCAGGCCGGACCATACACTCCGGGAACGGACGGTCCGATCCATGCGCCCGCGCCCTCGCTCCGTGCCCTCGTGCCCACGCCCTCGCGCCCGCGCCCTGCTCTGCTTTGCCTCGCTGGCCTGCGGGCCCGGGCTGCAAGGGAAATCAGAAAAGAAGAAAGAAGAAAGAAATAGGAAAAGTAATTAAAAGATTTATCTTACAACAGAAAAATGGCTAAACTTTGCAAATCCATAACTTCTCCATTTTGACTCCAAATTGAGTGAAACCAATTTTGTTAGCTCTGTAAATTTGTGAACTTTATTACTGTAAAATAAAATAGGACAACTTATGTACAGAAAATATCCATAAAATAATATGAAGCAAAATTGACTTATTTTGGGCTTAATAACTTGAAATATTCCCATAAAATTCATCCTATTTGCTAAAAGTGTGAAACCACTTCGGTTAAACTCAGAAAATTGTAACCTTACTGTGGAAAAGTTGTATTTGATAAAAATACCTCCCAAAATAGGCCTAAGTAATTTTCTAACCTTTCTTTTTGTTAAACTTGTAAAATTCATATCTAAATCATTTTAAATCGGATTTCAGTAAACCAAATTTTGTCGGAACCAGGAAGATATGTATTTTCACATAAAAATGCTCACACTCATAAAATCCTACCAGAGAAGGCAAGCATTTATTTTCCACTTAGAGTTTTCCTATAGTTTTGGCTTTTGCCGTTTTCAGCCCTTCTACCTTGTCATTTTTGTATCTCCCAATCCAGGGATGCAAATGACTTGGTTCTTTCTCCTAAAATCTTGTTAGGACATACCATACCTACTGTATTTATCTCATAATTAATTTATCATGTTGCATAGACATGTTTAATTGCTTCTTATTTGCATATTGCTTCTTATCGATAGATTCTGAGGATACTAGAGATTAACCCAGAGCCTGAGTGTGACCCCTCGCTGCAGCAAGGCAAGCGTCTAAGCATATTGAACCTATGTTTTCAATAAATTGATTTGTTTACGAAAACAATATCTATATGCATGCTTCAGTCTATTTAAAATGGGAAAACGGGTAGAGTCAATATTACCCAATTGTATGCATTTCCATTCCTCGGTTATTGATGCCATGTTTATACATTGTCACCACTGGTTAAAGACTTTGGGATACTTTTATTTTACCGAATGCTTAGCCATGCTTATTCTAGACTTAGCAAAATCCGATAGATAGAGCTATCGGTTCAAAACTAGTTTAAAGCGAATAAATGGGTTCAAATCTGAAAAGAATAACCTCTGAATAATAATTGAAAATATGTTTTGACTTGGACGGATGATAGGGCGATGAAGGGATGGTGTTTCCCCGATGCACGTAGCTCCGTCTGGGTCGTAAAGAACCGAACATGTTGACATCTATTCAAGCACCCTACGTACTTCCACACGCCGGGAGTGGGACGGCTTAACTCAGTAGCACGGGAGGCTGTGGCCATCTACGCCCGTCCGTCAGTCGTGAGGAGGGATTTCCGTTGGAGGACCTCGAGCGCGCCTGGCTGTGGCCGGAGGTGCCTCCCACGACGGTGAGCCCGCCTTAGTCATCACACACGCACGACTAAGTTGTCGGGGGCCCAGACGTGGTTTAGGTGGTTGGGGCTAAGCGTGCGAAAGGTTTTGTTGTGACCTCTAGTCCGCACTCAATGTGTAGAGTGTGGGTACAGATATGTACGTATCAAACTAGAGTGTAGCCATTGGGCTTCTATCACATCGTGTGGGTAAAGATGTACACCTCTGATCAGAGTAAGAACTATTCGAATAGCCGTGTCCACGGTTACCGGACGACCGCTTGATGTGTTAGTCAATGTATGTTAGCGACAAACTTGGGAGATATAGTTACGGGATTATGTGACTATATCATGATTTAGGATAGTCATGGATGAAAGGGGTTTCCATAAAAGATTTTTGGATATTAAATATGACTTGGTTTAGTCATGAGAAAGAATATGCCTGTGTAGCATAATTGTTTGGGCAATGGTAGCCCATAGATGATGATTATGACTTGGTTTAGTCATGAGAAAGGATATGCTTGTGTAGCATAATTGTTTGGGCAATGGTGTCCCGTGGGTAATGTTTAGAGCACGGTTGGTGCTCATTTATATTTCATTTTCAGAACTATAAGCTTGCTGTCTTAAAAATTCAGATTGTGTTATTTCTCAAAATGCTTATAGTTTCAAGTATTAATTGCTCAATAAAATCAGCTTTGTGCAAAATCAAGTCAATATAGCCTTCTTCCTTGATGTAGAAACCAGCATGCTTCCTTTGTACTATTATTATTATGTAAGTCTTGCGGAGTACCATTCGTACTCACGTTGCATCTTTTCAGGTGTGGTTACCGACGATGATGGTGTGATCTACTGTTATCCCACCGAGGGTGGCGAGGATAATGTGTAGTTGAAGTTGAGCTCTATCCCCAGTCGGTTGCCCTGTGCATGGGTTTGGCACCACTGGTTCTTGTCTTTTGTGTTTATATTCCGCTGCAAATCTTTTGTGTCACTTTGTGATGAATTAGGGTGTGAACCCTCTAGGTAATAGTTGTAACTCTGCTGCTCGTCTATCCATTTTTAGAGTGCTTGTGATGTTTATCAATTGCTTGCGATGAAAGTGTGAGGCTAGTCGCTTTCCTGGGGACTAGCTGAACATGAGTATGAGTTGTGTATAATTGAGATGGTTGGGGGATAGCTATTGTGGTTCGAGTCCTCTGGGGTACGTATCGTGTTTGGTCGCCACCATCGAGTGGTTTGACGAGCGTATGACGGGGAGGACTGGCAAGCTATCCTTATGATTATCTGTTTTGTACACTTCTCGGCATTTTGGATTTGTATTGTGAGTGGGTAAAGATTATGGCAAGTCTGCGATGAGAATGGATGGTTACCGTACTTATTTGGCTTTTATTCGAGACCCCATCCATCTAGATAGTTCGCGTTGCTGTAATAGTTACTCTTCATAATGCACTTCTGGGGTGCCCACATAATTAGTCTTCATTTTTATTTGGTGAATTTTAGAATTATACCTATTCATTTTTAGCTAGCTCCCTAGTCTAGCTGATTTGAGGGATTTTATTGAGGCACTTACTGAAGTGATAAAAGCATGTAAAATTTACAGTGGGTCAATTATGTGGGATAGTATTTGCAGGAAGTTTTCCATGATTTTATGTGCAACCAAACATCTTTAGAAAACCCTTAGACTATACAAATGCATAGGTCAAGGAAAAGGATCCAGGCTGAAACTCGTTTGAATTTTTAAGAGGTCTAAACTAATGAAATAAATTCTGGAAAAATTATATTGGTTCATGATAAATAAACTAGTATTTGAATAAATTATTTCCCATATATGCTTCTGTTCAACTTGATGCACTTTTTTGTGATGTTTGGTTTTTGCCGATTAGGGTTTTATTATTAAGAGTTTGAAAATATTTGCAAACTTTAATTTCGCATGAAGTGACAATGCAAGAATTTAATTTGTGCACTCTAATGACAGTAGGGCATAACACTAATTATCTAAAATTAGATTTAGGGCTGTGACACCTCTGATCGAGATCAGACTTGCCAGCGTTGTGGAGCCACGCCCATCGCCACCGCCGGGGATTCGCCCCAAGCCTGCACCCACCCTACCACCGTTGACCGGTGCCCTTTCCTATCCTCCATGCCCGCAATATATATCTCACTGTCGTCGTCTACAAGCCGGATCACGCCGTGTACCTTGGGGGAACCAGTCATTGGGAGAGGCGCAGCCTACGGTGGTGGAGGTCCAGCGGTAGCATTGGACAGGTGCACAACGGACAGTGTGGTTAGCGAATGGGCATGTGAAGGAGAGGGCATGTCGGCCGCTGGTGAGGCACACACGGTGGCTATGGAGATGAGGAGAGGAATTCTGCTTGCTTTCTATGTCCTCGGCGTCCGTGAAGAGGCAAGCAAGTTGTGTTGCAATGGATCAGTGATTTTAGAATATTTCAACGAGTATTTTGTGATGTAGTGTTCTTTAGATGTTTAAGTAAGTATTTTATGATATTTTAATAGTTCAAACTTATTGTTTTATATTTGATATAAAAATATTTTAACTAGGATTTAGCAGTGTTTCGCCATTTCTTTTATTTATTTTTAGTGTTGTATTCTATGCCAGTAATTAATATTCAGTTAACTCAATTTTCGGTTTCACACTGTATGAACGAATGTTCATAGCCGGTCAGCTGAAATAGTTGACTTGTGTCCTATTGGGCTCGACATACGCTATAATTTAGGGTATAAATAACTCCTACCCTAAATTAGATATCACCATATCCTGTAGCTGTACAGCTTAAACTGAATGGACGACGGTCCTGTAACAGTATAGCATTTTTATCATGTAAATCATGTTTCTGTTCGAGCACTATCCAAATTCCCAGGAGGACAAAATTGAGTGCTCAAAGATACAGGTTGAGAGGATAAACATAATCAAAATGAAGTGCCTTGAATAAATTCTTCTCAAGATCATTGTCTTCTCTCAGCTCTTCATTTTATAACTCGCTCCTGCATTGACTGGCATCACAAGGTCAGTTGTCGCTCCATGCCACTGAAGGTAATTTAATCCAATTGGAATCGGTACTTTTCCTATCAATCTCCTCCATTGGTGGCCGCACGCAATGGTACAAAGTTGCTTAAACGAAATACCTTCTAGTTTTTTAAAAGAATAATAGGATAGCATCCAGAAATTAAGGGCATGGATTTCACGTGGAGCCATCTCTAGGTAGTCTCAACCATTTCACATTAAGCATCAACATTGCAGAGAACCGGGCATTGCTGGGCTGGCTAGGCTTGCGGTTGTGCACGCAGTCCATCCGGGTTCGATCCTAAGGGATCATAATTCGGGTCTCATAGAGACTACGTACATCCGGTTTGGATATAGAGGCCAGGTGTATCCTATTTTTTTAAAAAAAAGTTCACAATTTTCAGGTGTGGGAATTGGGATAGTAGTTTTCAGAATTTGAAGACATTAAACTTATGTTGGTTTGTATCTTTACAATTACAAAATCGTTCTTGTTTAAGCGCAATTCAAGCAGAACTCTCATTCTTTTTTCTGAAATATAGACGCGCCTACGCCATTAGTTATACCACGGTATGTACTTTTCAGAGTAGGATCTCAATTTCTTCCCAGATAAAAGAGCAACATCTCAACATTTCAAGCATTGCAGGTTTCCAGCTGTGCAAATCTAATAATAGTTTATTACTGCCAGATTAGTACACTCATGCTCCTTTGCATGCTTGCTTTCTTTTTTAATTTTCAGCATAATATAGTCTTAAAAAAATATCCTACAGGCCAACAGAATTTGGCTGCGATTTAGTTCAGAATTAAACTAAACCCCAACCAAACCATAAACTAAATCCCAACCAAATCTTCCCTAACCAAACATGCATTGATAAAGAGAACCTTTTAACTCTAGAAGCACTGGATCATACCTATCCCAATCCAACAACACTACCCATCAAGTTCTTGTCAAACTAGGTGTTCCTCTGCACCCTTCAACATGAGCAGACAAGCGTTTGCACTGACAGGGTGTCTGCAATCCAACTTTTTTTCCTGGTACAGTGGTACTCGTAGACGGGCACATAGCGCCCTCGCTGATCTGGTTGCTTGTGTCCCGGAGTTCTCCATGTCTACAATGGAGATGCAGCATGCGAGTCAGTGTGCCGAGACAACAGCGATAACAGAACACTGTTCATAAACAGATTTTGATGGAACAACAGTAATTAAGCAAACCTCCACAAATGTTATAAGATCGAATTATATGAACCATAAGAAGTGGTCACACATTTCTATTGCCTTTGCACAATTGCACTGATGATCGTTCATGGATGGCAGTGGCAAACATGTTCTTCCTTCAGAGCCCAGCAGGTGTTGGCTTCTCATACTCCCACACAACATCATCAATCTGAAAGGAGTTGCAGTAAGTTTTAGAAAACAACAATTAGCAATGATTCTACCATCAGACCAATGTATATGTCTTGTATTTGTTGACACCAAATTTGGCACTAGTTTGTATTTATAGGAAATTGAAGCCAAATTTAAAAAAATCAGAGCCTTCACATTAAGGCCGGTCCGACCGTAGGTGTCCAAGTGGTCCGACCAAAAGGGACCCGAACCTTCTGTATAACGCCGATCCAACCGACAGCATAATGGTGGTCCAATAGATGGCATAATGGGGGTTCGACCTCAATTGTTCGGACGGTCTGACCTTCAGCCTCGAGTCCGAGAATCCAGTTTTGGTATTTCTCGTGTTTCTTTACTCGAGGCCGGGGTTCCTGGAGTTCTAGTTGATCTCTAAACCTAATAGGATGTGGAGAAGGCTCTATAGATGCAAGACCACCCCTCTAAACAATATAGCAGGGCAAAGGCCGATTGAAAACAACCAATCAATCATCAAAATCAATCTATTACCTCTATCCTTTATATTCTTGATGCAAGGGTAGGTGCCCGATCTTCCGATAGGTTTGATTTGGCGATGTGAAGATGTTCACGTTTTGAGGCTTCCGATCAGTGATCGTTATCTCGCAACCGCTACACCCGTGCGTCTTGTCGTTATCGGCCACGCTCTCACGTAGTCGACCTAACCACGAAGGTTTTGCTCCTACAAACAATCGAAGAAATTTGCAAGAACAAAGAAAACACAACCTGAATTGCAGATGAATGTTTAGCACACGAAGTTGGGGTTCTACAAACCGATCTAGATGGCGAAACTGCAATGGCAAAATAATCTAAGCAAAACCCGACTCTAAACAATGACGGCTACTGAATATATATGAGTTGGGACGTCCTAGGGTTATCCCTAGGGCGCACACCCCATGGGCTTAGCCCACAACACAATTACAAGGCCCAAGGCCCAAAACAGACTCAGACTGGAAGAGGTATGTGTCTTGTTTTGACAATTCCGGACAGCTTAGAAGGAATTTTGGCGTGGGACTAAAACCAACTGAAAGTAGACTCCATAAGCTTTTCAACAAGTACTTGTAGGCCCTGTAACTCCTTTTGGATCAAAAGTTATGGCCGTTTGAAGTTGACGCTGTCTCCCAGCCCGAAACTGAATCGGTCTCGAAAATAGGAGTTTACTTGCACTTGTTGTCTCTACTTTAATATTTGGTTTCTTAAGCTATTCTCCATAGTATTCTCCCAGGTTCCTAATAACAATAAAATCATCACAAGAATTAAATAGCACGTCATTCATAGAAATATGTCCATGTAAGCTTAGGAACGCATTCACCTGGTGATTAAGTTGACGGGCATGTGCGTGAGTAATTGGTCCTTGGATCTGTGGCACATCTTGTTCAGCATGAGGAGGTTGTAAGTGTGTTAAAGAAGTGATGTCCTCATCATCCTCCCCCTCTTGATTTGGAGTCGTCCTCGACTTAAGGTCATTTTCTTTACCTAAGTAAGGCTTCAAATCAGCAACATTGAAAATATCACTCACACCATAATCTGCAGGCAAATCAATCTTCTATGCATTACCATTTATTTTCGCAAGAATTTTAAAAGGACCAGCAGCTCGAGACATTAATTTTGACTTGTGCAAAGTAGGAAACCTATCCTTTCTTAAATGTAACCAAACAAGATCACCGGGTTCAAAAATAAGCTCCTTTCTACCTTGACTACCAGCAAGTTTATACTTTGCATTCGTACGCTCAATATTTTTTTTAGTGGTCTCATGTAACTTAAGTACAAATTCAGCCCATGTCTTAGCATCAAAATTCACTTTTTCTGAAAATGGTAAAGGTAATAAATCAATTGGAACGTGAGGGTTAAAGCCATATACCACCTGGAATGGGCTCATCTTTGTGGTGGAGTGCAACGAATGGTTGTAGGCGAACTCCACATGTGGAAGACATTCCTCCCACATTTTTAAATTATACTTCAAAACAGCCCGCAACATTATTGACAAAGTACGATTCACCACCTCCGTTTGTCCATCGATTTAGGGTGGCAAGTTGTAGAAAATAGTAACTTCGTCCCCAATTTCCTCCACAACGTCATCCAAAAATGACTTAAGAACTTGGTATCTTGATCTGAAATAATTGTATTGGGCACACCATGTAGATGAACGACATCCCTGAAAAACAAATCAGCAACTTTGGTAGCATCGTCGCTCTTATGACAAGGAATAAAATGTGCCATTTTGGAAAATCTATCAACAACAACAAAGACACTATCCCTCCCCCTCTTTGTCCTAGGCAATCCTAAAACGAAATTCATAGAAATGTCTTCCCAAGGAGCACTAGGGACGGGTAGAGGCATATAAAGACCATGTGGATTAAGACAGAACTTAGCTTTGTTACAAGTGCTGCATCGTGCAACGTATCGTTCAACGTCACACTGCATTTTCGGTTAGCACAAAAAATTTGACAAATACCACTTGATGCGAGGGTAGGTGCCCGATCTTCCGATAGGTTCGATTTTGTAACGCCGTGAAAATTGTCTTAATTAAAAATTATCATGGGTAAATGGAAATATAAGAATACACTAGAAAATTTTTGTTTGAGAAAAGAGTTTGAATAAAATTTTGAAATTTCTAATATTAAAAATCTTGAGTTTAAATCTTTAAATAAATACTTGGATGCTTTTATATTCCAGGGGTTTTGTCGGAGTATTTTAAGCGTTTGAGTATTTATAATAATAAATTCTTTGTGTTTCGTGGTGGCATTTACTTTTGGTAAATTCCCCGTGATTTAATAAACTCTCTAAAATTTTCTTGGATTTTTCGGGGCTACAGAATTAATTTTAATGCTATAAAGATCACTAAAGTAATTAAATAAATATAAATAAATTCCTTTTCCTTTCCCTTGTTTGGGTCGTTCTTGATTTAGTCCTTTGAAGTCTTCCCGTTCATCGTGAACTCTGACTCCCTTTTCTTCTAGGGTTTTGTGTCGTTCCTAGAACCCTAAAGTCACCTCTAAAACCTAAATTCGGAGTTATCGGATTTATTCATTTTTGAAACCCTAGAACTCTTTTGGACTCCCAATCCGAGATCCTTTGTATTCGAAATATCTATATTTCCCTTTGAGATAAATCCTACATATTCCCTAAAACCCCTTTTCGCTCAAAATAAATCCAAATCCCCAATCGTCTGAGATTTCTCCAAATTCCAGTCCTAATAAAACACCCTCGTCAATTCCCTAATCCTGAAATATTTTATTCGGAATATTCCATTTCCTAGTTCCCGGAAAATCTCCTCTAGTTCCCAACCCGAAGAATAATCCGATATTTTATTCCCCAAATATTCCTCGAATATTCCGATATTCTACTCCCCAAAATTCCCTTAGGAAAATATTCTTTATTCTCTGAATCCCACAAAATATTCCATTTCCTGGACCCCACTAAATATACTTTTATTTTCTAAATTTGTCCAAATACCCTTCGATCCCCAATATATATATCCTCGTACCCAGATAATTCCAATGTCCCGAATATTTTTGAAATTTCTAAATTCCAGAACACGACTCAGATTCCACAAATATCCCCAAATTCCAATTTTTGCGAAATTGGAATTTTCCGGAAAAAAGACTCCTATTTTTCCTTTTCAATCTTACCTTTTTTTTCTTTTTCTTTCCCTTCTTTTTATTTTTCTCCCTTCTTTTCTTTTTCTCTCCTTCGGCACTGTTCTTCTCCCCGGCCTCCTCCTTCCTCCCCCATCCTTCTCTCTCTGTTCGGCCTGCCTCCACGCCTCGGCCCTGCCTATGCCAGCCTACTGTCCTGGCCTCCACGGCCCGCACCGCCACTGGCCTAGCTCAGCCGCCGCCTGCGCCTCCTCCCCGCGCCGCGCCTGGCCCATCCTGGCCTGCCGTCGCCCACGCTCCTGTGTTGCCGCGCCTCGTGCTGCCCCTGGATTTCGGCGCCGCCGCCCCAATATATATCACAGCCGCCAGCCCTTGTGCCCTAGCCGCTGTTGCCCTAGCCACGCCACCTCCTGCCCTGCATCCCTAGAGCGTCGCCGCACCGCCCTGAGGCAGAGCGCCGCCACACTGCCCTGAGGCAGAGCGCCGCCGCCGCTGCGCCTGGCGCCCTCGCCCTCGCCTCGTGCGCCCGCCGCGCCGCCCAACACCCGAGCCGCCCTGATCTGTGCCCAACGTCGCCGCCTCTAGAAGACGTCACCAGTGAGCCTCCAAACCAAGCCTCCTCCTTTGACCGTCGGCATCGCCGTCGTGGTCTCCCTTGCACTCAAATCAGCGCTCCCCTTTCCTCCCTACCGAACACAGTCGCCGTGGCTGGCCACGACGTCCCCGGCTGCTCCACCTTTGTCCTGGTCGCCTGCTCCCAACACTGTCGTCCAGCCATCCAGGCACCGCCGCCCTGCTCTGCTTCTGTCGGCGCCGATGCCCTGCTTCTAGTGCCCCACCTGCAGGCCGCCACTGCTGTCCAGCGCCACCTTCACCGGGCAGCCGTCGCCATTGTCGCCCCTGTGGCCGAAGCCCGCCGCCGGTGAGTCCCTGCCGTGGACTTCTTCCCCAGCATCTCTCCGCCGAAGCCGCCTCCCTCCTCCTCTACCTATTGTTGTCGTCGCTGTCTCCGCGATCCAGTGCTGCCGGTGAGCACCGTGTTTTCCCTCGGCGCCTCGCCTTTTTCCCCTGTTCGTTGCTGTCATTGCCGTCGCATAGGTGCGCCGCCCCGAGCCGCTGCTAGCGCTAGATTGTCGCCGCAGCCGAGCCGCCACTGGACGCTGTCGTGGTTGCCCAGCTGCCATGTCATCGCCCCAGTGCTGTCATCGCCATCGTGCCACGGTTGCCGATATGTCTCTCGTTGCCATGGTGGCTGTCGTTCGTCGCCATCACCTGCGGACTCCCTCTGCCCTGTCAGGCTACGCCATGGTGTGGGCATGCTTCTTCTGCCCCAACCCCTGACAGGCCAGCCCCTCCATTGGTACCCTCTCCGGTGGATGACATTTGGGTCCCGCACACAGTAACTCGACCGCCCTCGGCCGTTGAAAAATCCCGATTCAATCCAATCCTTTCAATCTATATCAAACATCCTTAGATGAATCCTAGTCGTTGATATCTTGGGACTGAATCTAGATCATTGGATTTTCATAACTCCCAACCCCGCCACTTCAGACCTAACTGCCTAGTCATCCTCCACTTCGAATGCCACCTAAAACCTTTGTGTCCACGTGTCACCAGGTGTGCTGCCATCTCGGCCAGTCCACCAAAGCCACCTATCCCTCGGTTTGTGGACCAATTCCACCGTGAACCAAGTCATTTACTGGTGGACCCTACGTGTCAGTTTCTTTTCCAAAATAATTCTTTTAATTGAAAATCTAGGGAATATTTCAAGAATATTTCTTTTCTAATTCTTTTCGGAGTTTCTCTGAGTTCAATTTTCCAAAAGCCGTATCTTTTCCGTCCGAACTCCGATTCGACCCGTTATTCTTCCTAAATTCATCTAAAATTATAATTTACTTGTTTATGTATTTTTATGTATTGTTTATTTGGAGTTTCTTAGGATTTATTATCGTTTTATGTGTAGTCGCGTACAATCGCTGATTCGGAAGACTGCGGAGTCTACGGAAGTGTTCGGAAGATTATTTGAAGATGTTTTCGTTTGCAAGGCAAGTCATACGACAATCTCCTTGAGCATATTGATCCCATTTGTGAAAGCAATTTTATTTTAAAGTTATTGCATGAAATGCTTTAGAATGACATTATTACGGGTAATTATTTAATAGCCCATATTCCTTGACATTTATGGCCATTTTGTTATTGTTATCTATACCTTGATACCTTGGGTGAATAACACTGACTAGCTGGATGTTTAATTATTTATCTGGCTAGATTATTTAGGATTTGCTTAGCCATGCCTAGAAACTATAGTGACATTTTATGTGGGGAAAGTTAATGAATCACTTATCAATGATTAATGGACAATGGCTACAATTTCACGACCGTGAGTCGTGGTTGATTAATTAAATGTGACAACTAAAACTTGACTGATGATGGGTTATAAGTACCAGGATTGTGATTGTTGCTAGTGGTGCTCACGACAATTAATGACCGGTTCACGGACTACTTGTTGGGAAGCAACACTCGTGCTAACCACAAGCCAGTGTGGGTAATGGTGGGAACCAAAGTGTAGCACGTTCAACCGGGGTCCACCATGGTGTGTTGTGGCTGTATCAATAAGACCACCATGGCTGCGTCAATAAGTCCATGTCTTGGGCGTTGGGCTGTCTCCCTGTCTAGGTATCTGATCAATCCTACCGGAGACTGGTGGTCCAGCGGGTGGCTCCCTTGTTGTGCGGGTTACATGGAGAGACCTATCACAATTCCTTTCCAAGATACCGTGGTGGTATTAAGGGGCACAGTGATGTGTTGTGGAGTTGTGTCTTGTGGGTAAATTGGTACACCTCTGGCCAGAGTAAAACTATTCGAATAGCCATGCTCGCGGTTAATGAGCGGGCTTAGCAATGTTTTCTGTGATTAGTCCCCCACTATTTAATAATGATGATAAATGATGGAATTTGATGGCACATGTCTGGAGGGTTGTGGTTATGGGCCTGAACTGTGTTGGAGCATTGTTCAGAGATTGGTTTAATACTAATGATAATTAAACTATATGGTTTTCAATGATTTTAAATACAAATGTTTTAAATGTTGTTTTACGCTAATAAGCCATACTATGCCTTTCCTTTGGTATCCTGTTGCATTACATTGCATTTCCTAGTGTGGCTTGTTGAGTACGATGGGTGGTACTCAGTCTTGCATTATTGCAATCTTTAGAGTGAAGCTTTGCGAGGAGGAGAAGTTGGTGTTTGGCTTATACCCCAGTTGAGCTGCCTATGGCTTAGTGCTGAAGCTACGCTAGTTGCCGTTCCGCTACTGTTTTTTTCTATGTGAGGACTAAGTGCCTCTGTTGTAAATATTTATCGTTATTTAGTTTTGTTTATGTTTATCAAATTGTCGATTTGTGTACCTTGGTTGATTTCTGGACGAGGATTTATTGCATAAATTAGCTTTGGAAATTCTGGTGAATTTCTAGGCATGACAGATTTGGCGATGTGAAGACGTTCATGTTTTGAGGCTTTCGATCAGCGATCGTCACCTCGTAACCGCTACACCCATGCATCTTGTCGTTATCGGCCAAAAGAAATGAGTGGCTAGCACATCCTCCGTCTTCTTCACTTCAAAATGTCCCATCTATCCACCGCCATGCGCTTCCTGCAAAAAGAAAAGACGAACAGAGCTTGCAGGAACACATAATTTGTTAGCTCGATACCACAATTCTTCATTCAACACATATTTATTCCAAGTTCTCCCCTCTCGACAGTGATCATAAGCTTCTTTAAAGTCCAAATCAGTAGCATATAATTCTTTTATTGTCTCCAATACAAAAATTTTATGATCAAGTTGAGATAACATAGTATAGCGCCTAGATGAAGCATCAGCAATCACATTGTCTTTGCCTTTCTTATGCTTAATGATATATGGAAATGACTCAATAAATTCTACCCATTTAGCATGTCGTTTATTCAATTTAGCTTGACTTCGAATACGTTTCAAAGACTCATGATCAGAATATATGATAAATTTCTTTGGCCATAGATAATGTTGCCAAGTCTCTAATGTTCGAACCAAAGCATACAATTCTTTATCATAGGTTGAATAGTTCAAACTAGGTCCTGACAACTTCTCACTAAAATATGCAACTGGCTTACCTTCTTGAATAAGCACACCTCCAATCCTAATCCCACTTGCATCACATTCAAGCTCAAAAACCTTACCAAAGTCAGGGAGTTGGAGTAGTGGGGCATGAGTCAACTTCTCTTTAAGCAAATTGAAGACGTCTTCATGTGCTTGTCCCCATCGAAGAGGAACGCCTTTCTTTGTGAGCTCATTCATCGGTGCAGCAATGGTGTTGAAATCTCTCACAAAGCGATGGTAGAATCTAGCTAGCCCAAGAAAGCTCCGCACCTGTGTAACCGATGTAGGAATCGGCCAACTCTTGATCGCTTCTATCTTGGCCTCATCAACTTAAATTCCCTATGGAGTCACAACATAACCAAGAAAAGAAACTCATTCCGTGCAAAAAGTGCACTTCGCGAGGTTACCGAACAAATGTGCATCTCTCAAAGCATTAAAAACAGCACATAAATATTCCTTATGTTCATCTAAAGATTTTCTATAAATCAGTATATCATCAAAATAAACCACCACAAATCTACCAATGAAAGTGCGTAAAACTTCATTTATGAGTCGCATAAAAGTAGAAGGGGCATTTGTTAAACCAAAAGGCATAACTAACCGCTCATACAAACCAAATTTTGTTTTAAACATAGTCTTCCATTGATCACCCAATTTTATTCTAATTTGGTAGTATCCACTACGCAAGTCTACTTTAGAGAACATAACAGAGCCACTTAATTCATCAAGCATATCATCTACCCTAGGAATAGGATGACAATATCTAATAGTTATGTTGTTAATGGCTCTACAATCCACACACATGCGCCATGACCCATGTTTCTTGGGCACCAAAATAACAGGAACAGCACAAGGACTAAGACTCTCTCGTACATACCCTTTTTCAAGCAAGTCTTGTACTTGACGCTAAATTTTCTTAGTCTCTTCAGGATTGGTCCTGTACGGCGCACGGTTTGGCAACGCAGCTCCCGGGATCAAATCAATTTGATGCTCAATTCCTCTCATAGGTGGCAGCCCCAGGGGTATTTCACTTGGAAAAATATCAACAAACTCCTGCAAAAGGTTAGCAATTGCACGTGGCAAAGATGGAGGCAAATCCTCAAGTGTAAAGAAAGTATCTTTGCAAATCAAAGCATAGCAAATAGACTCATGTGCAATTAACTCAGAAATTTCAGATTTAGTAGCTAACATGGAAGCACCTTTCAACCTAAGTGTATCGTTCCTAGCATGTGGGTCCTTTTTCCTCTTCTTTTGGCGGAAAAACATCTTTAGCTACTTGCGGATTTTCAGACTTAGATTCATTTAATCTCCTCTTATTTTCAGCACGTGCTACATCATCTTTCAAAATTTCAGCAGGAGTCATTGGTAGCAACTCCATCTTCTTACCATTGTGTGTGAATGTGTAAGTGTTAGTTCTACCATGGTGCAACACATCTCTATCATATTCCCAAGGCCTACCCAACAGCACAAAACATGCTTGCATAGGCACAACATCAAAATTTGCACTATCATGGTAATTTCCAATGGAAAATTGCACTTTCACAACTTTACTTACCTTCAACTTACCACAAGAGTTGAATCATTGGATGTAGTAAGGCCGTGGATGTGGTTGTGTAGGCAAACCGAGCTTCTCAACCAAATCAGAACTAGCAAGATTGCTATAGCTCACACTATTAATGACAACACAGCATGCCTTATTATTGACCACAAACCTAGATTGGAATAAGTTATGGCACTGATTTTGCTCCGCCTTCTCCATTTGAGCACTTAGCACCCGTTGTGCTACAACGCTCAAGTACTGGCTTGTATCCGCAGCACCTATTTGCTCCACACCGTCATCGCTGTGGTCTTCATCTCCAGTGTGGTTAGTGGTATCTACTAATTCTTCTTCAACATCTGTTGACACCGAAAATCACCAGCAGCGTTGAGAACGAGCTGATGATCTGGTTCGATGTACTAGACACGTGAAGGCCTGGGAGATTTGCTTAACTCCAGTGCAGGTCCTAAATTCGAGGTTCGTAGGCGTGCTAGTCAATTTGACCCTGCAATTGACAAGGAAATAAAAATATTAGATCGGTGAGCCAATCGGCTGGAAGCCGAATTGGACTCGTTTCATCGGCCGATAGCCGATATGAACTAAAGCACTTATACATCGACTGGAAGCCGATGAAGGCATAAGTAGGTAAAATAAATAAATTGACTACCAATAGAACATGTGTATCGGCTAGAAAGCCGATGATAATGTAGACAATCAGAATAATAGACTGCAGTCGGCTTAAAAGATAACTTATCGGCTAGGCACTCCGATAGAACATTGCATAGACACCCATTGGCTTAAGAAGGATAAATCTATCATTATCAATCTAGTAGGTCAAACTTAACTGATGCAGCACAGATTAATAATGATAAAAGAACCTCGATGAGCCGATAGATCTAATGCAATTGTGATGTACGATAACTTATTGGCTATACATCCCGATAAGACGCCAGCATAAAATCTATCAACCTAGCAGGAATAACTTATCGCAGGCAGTTTACTAGGTCGGACCTAACCGATGCAGCACAAACTGATGAAAAACTTTGTTCGTCAATTTTCATCGGCCTTTTGTCCTCAAATTTGATCCTTCCCTGTTTGACAGCCAATTGGATTTGTTGCCGAAAAACTTTGCATTCATTGGTGTGGTGCGATATCGTGTTATGCCACTTGCAATATCTCTTCTTCTTTAGCTCTTCAGCTGATGTATTACGTGATTTGGCGGAAGCTGTATCTATTTTTCTTGTAGCAATAGATCAAAGATTTTATCGGCTTTATTGATGTCAAAGTCATATCGCTCCTCCTCGCCAATATCCTTTACCCACGGGCATGATACTGATTTCTTATTTCTAGCCCATTCCGCCAATCCAACTTCAACATCGGATCCTTCATCATCTGAGTCCGATGAATAAGCTTGCACCTGAGCAACCCTTCTTTGAAACTTCTCCTTTTTTGCTTCTTGAAATCGGCTTTCATGAGCGGATACCTTCTATACAAGGTGCGCCAGTCTCTCGAACTCCTGCGATGAAAACCTCTCTTTAATGGGAGCTAAGAGACCCTGGAAAGCTAACTCAGCTAGATGCCCATCGCTTAGATTCAAACTATAACATTGGTTTCTAACGTCCTGAAATCGTTGGACGTATTCCGGTACCGTTTCGTCTGGCCTTTGTTTAACTGATGTCAGGTCTGTCAGCCTCATCTCGTGGATCCCAGCAAAAAAGTATTTGTGAAATTGTTTCTCTAGATTGGCCCATCCTCGAACTGAATTTGGTGGTAATGAAGAGAACCATGTAAAGGCCGATCCAGATAATTACAAGGGAAAAAAATCTAACCCTCAGAGCCTCCTCAGCCGATGCCTCTCCACACTGTGCCAAGAATCGGCTAATATGCTCTACTGTAGATATGTTGTCCTGTCCTGAGAACTTAGAAAAATCTGGGACTCTGTATCGATGTGGTAATGGAACTCTATCAAACCACTCAGGATACGGATGCCGATACATAAATGTTTGGTCCTTTGATTTTATCCCAAACTGTTCTCTTACTATTTCTGCAACTCTTGTCGATAAATCTTCCTCCCTTGGGATCTCCTGTTGATATTGTATAGGTGGAGTTGGTAGCCGATTCTGCTTAGGATATTCTCTCTGATAATTACCTGAATAGGGAGCACCTCCTAGGTAATTTTGCTGATACCCTCCATAATAAGCCGTTTGATGGTATCCTGAAGGAATATCTTGTTGCCCCCCAGCCTGGTTCTGTATTTGTGAAAACAAGTTTTCTGGTACATCTTTTCTGGTGCCAAAAGTGACTTGATTTGGCTCCATTTTTGGCGAAAGATAAACAGGACCTCGATTAGGCTCTTGAGCAATCGACCCATCCACTGCCTTCTTGATAAGGTTATGCAGCGTGTTCACCAATATTCCTAATTGATTGATAAGCGCGTGATGCACTGCTTCATTTACGATCTCTTGTAAGGGTTTTGGTGGATTTTCAGGTGATGCACGGCTCGATTCACCAACCAGAACTGGTTTTGGAAATTGTGTTTTCTGAATCGGCCCTTGTCGCGTCATGCCAAAAGATTCCAAACAGAGTTTCTGAAAATTGGCCATATTCTGCTCGACTTGCTGTTTCTGCTTGTTATTTAGATCTTCCATGCTGACCGGAATCACGTTGTTTGTTCTGATCTCTTTTCCGGCCATGTCGAAATTCCGTGTCCCACCGGGCGTGCCAAAAACGTGTTGACACCAAAAATCACTAGCAGCGTTGAGAACGAGCTGATGATCTGGTTCGATGCACTAGACACGCGAAGGCCTGGGAGATTTGCTTAACTCCAGTGCAGGTCCTAAATTCGAGGTTCGTAGGCGTGCTAGTCAATTTGACCCTGCAATTGACAAGGAAATAGAAATATTAGATCAGTGAGCCAATCGGCTGGAAGCCGAATTGGACTTGTTTCATCGGCCGATAGCCGATATGAACTAAAGCAATTATACATCGACTGGAAGCCGATGATGGCATATGTAGGTAAAATAAATAAATTGACTACTAATAGAACATGTGTATCGGCTAGAAAGCCGATGATAATGTAGACAATCAGAATAATAGACTGCAGTCGGCTTAAAAGATAACTTATCGGCTAGGCACTCCGATAGAACATTGCATAGACACCCATTGGCTTAAGAAGGATAAATCTATCATTATCAATCTAGTAGGTCAAACTTAACTGATGCAGCACAGATTAATAATGATAAAAGAACCTCGATGAGCCGATAGATCTAATGCAATTGTGATGTACGATAACTTATCGGCTATACATCCCGATAAGACGCCTGCATAAAATCTATCAACCTAGCAGGAATAACTTATCGCAGGCAGTTTAGTAGGTCGAACCTAACCGATTTAGCACAAACTGATGATAAATTATCCCTAGTAAGCCGATAAATCTATGCACGCGTGATGTAATATACCTACTCGGACTATGAGATCAAACCTAACTGATGCAGCCGTAGACAGAATATATATATCATGGTAAGCCAACTACTGTAGATCGACTAGAATATCGGACTTAACCGAGGAAGTCCTAGCCCATACGATAGTCGGGGTAACGGGACTTACCCTCTCGCACGAGGTCGAACTTAACCGATGCAGCCCAGCTCGAGAAGCAAGAACCCGTTGAAAAGGGTGGCGATTCGCCAAATTTGTATTGATCTATGTGATGATTTACAAGGCACCCGGGCATACGTATTTATACCCCGAGTTGATACAAGTCCTTATTGGACACGACGTACGATTTCCTAATTATAGAAGGAAAACACTCAAAAGACCCGATCGGACACGAGACCAGGTTTCCTAAAGGAAAGAAATACTAACATTGCCTAATTAATAGATAAGATATTAACTGCCTTTCCGTGGTCTTCACGATCCCTTCCCAAACTCGGCTTCCTCCGAATTAATCCTCGCTAATTGACTGTGATTTCTTCCTTAACTAAATCTGATAAAGAACATACCAAATTTTGGCGTTAACACATGCCCCCCAATTTCGAAGTTTTCCATAAGACCTCGAAATTCTCCCATCTGGGCTTTAAGATTCCTTTCACACTGAGGCGGCCCAAGGTAGCCCACTTTCCTTAATTGTTTGAAACAGTGCCAACGCCCTCGATTCCCGCCCGGTCATCATTCCTCTATAAACCGCTTCGCCTTCCTAGCCTCCTTTCTTTACGCTTTCATATCATCAGAACTCTCTCGCTTTCCTCGAGACCTCGACAAGCTCCGGCGATCTAGGTGAACCGCTGTGATCTTCTTCCTCAACCACCGGCCTTCGCTCATTTTCCTCTTCCACGATGGCTTCAGCAATCGCTGTCCCAGAGGTAACCCTCTTGTCTGATCACCCTCTCTGCCTTGTAACTTGGATAGATTGAATCTGCTACAATCTTCACCTGTTCTTCGTCGTGTTCTTGTTTACTTTAGAACCTTAAAAGCCAAACCTTGATTCCGACCGCCGATTATCCAAATTTCTTCTATCACGGTCCTATGGGTAGCGAAGACCCTATAGACTTCATCAACGCCGAAACCCAATGCCTCCCTTTCAAGAACTCTACCATGCTAGCTAGCGATTGGACCAATAGTTTCAGATCATGGCCTAGCAAGCTTCCCGGGTGGAGGAACTGGTACATTAGAGTATCGGCCGCAAAGAAAACTCTCTGGGAAGAAGCAGATATTGGCCATTGCATCAATCTTTCCCTAGCCGAGATGGAGAAGAATGAACCTTTGCTCGCATCGGCTTCGTACTTCTGGTCAGACGCCCTCAACGCCGTCCTGTTCGGACACGGGCCGATGACCCCAACTCTGATGGATGTAACCATGCTCACCTGCCTCAACACAACAAGTTACATCAACCCCCTCAACCTCCAATTTAAGCCTACTCATCGGCTACAGACGAAGAATATCGGCGGTTGGACCAAGTATATATCAATTCACAACAAGGGGACTGCGCCAGTTGACGATCGGGAACATGCTGCTTTCTTGAACTTGTGGTTGGAACGATTCGTTTTTGGTGGTGCAACTCTCGGCCCAACAACCAACATGCAGTGTTTGGCAGAATGCTTGGTTGATCGGAAACAAATCCCCTTGGGAAATACCTTCTCGGTGCCACTTATCAACTGCTGCATCAGGTGGCAGTCAAGTTATCGGCCGGCCAGCCAGTCAGCCATATTGGGGGTCCTTGGTGTTTTGTGCAATTATGGCTCAACGTCTATACATCCAAGCCAATCCCCGGGACTTCCTTCCTCAATTTAACTTTCCCAGCCGATCATACAGAGGAACAAGAACCCATCTGCCACCGATGTATCTCTGTGGGTGAAGCTGCGTCGACCCTTCCTAGCTGCAAAATGACTCCTGTCGGACTCAGCCAATGGTTCAAAGGTTTTTATTATGGCTTCACCAGGGAGGCCACACTCTGGTTTGCATACGATGATGCAGCATCATTCGAGATACCCTTCGAGTTCAATCCTCTTGACGCTCTGGCTGATGAAGAATCCAAGACCATATTTCTATCGGCCATTACCCCCTGCCTTCTACTGACTGGCTTCTCTCAGGGACGATCACAACAACCATCATATGAGTTTTATCATCCATCGGTCGGTTCTCGCCAGCTCGGCCTCGGTCAACTTCCAGTCGGCCTATTCTTCATTGATAAACTTCAGGCCCGGGGTAATGTAAACAGTGCTTTAGAGTACGATCGGATGCGGAATCTAACGGAATCCCTACCTCTGGGCACCGCCACCAGCGTGGATACCTGTACTGCCAACACAAAACTTTTTGCCCGATGGTGGTCAGAATGGAAGAAACACTTGTTCAACTCATCGGCCATCCAATACTGTTCTCGCCTCAACCCCGACTATGTCGAATCCAATGAAGAGGTAACATCCCATAAGCCTTAATCATTCTCCGATCATCCCTTATAATCTTATCTCGCAAGCTGCCGACGAGGAGCCGCCAACAACAAGCACCAGCGGCTGGCCGATCATATATCAACCACCATCGGCCAATCCAAACTTGGGGCATGGTGCTCCTCCTCCATCGTCTCTCCTCCGTACGTCACGGTCGATAAGACCAAAACGCAAGAAACTGGCATCTCGCCCCTCCCAAAAGAAGTGAAAACCAGTGCCGATGTCATGGTCACGGCGCCACCTGCTATTGGAACAACATCGGCCCCTTCATCCCCGCGAGTATGTGCTAATTCTTGATATTATTATCTGTTTCCCATCTTTTCATTATCGATCTTATTTTTAGCTCGAGTCATCGGCTCCCGAACCTCAACCTTCACCTGACATCCTTACAAGCATCGAGCCGATGATTTCTCTAGCCGTTCCAACTCCAGCACCCAGCCCCCAAGCCGACGTTGAGGCTGTTCTTACAACTTCAGTGCTAGGCATCGGCCATCCTGAAGAACAACCCACTCATCCATTTGATGCCAATGTCATTCAAGCTGCCGATGTCTTGCCTCAGGTAACCTCTTTACATCCATATTTCATCTCAACTCATTACTAATCCGTTTACCGATGTCAATCTGCAGTCCTTAGCCGACTTGTTCTCCTTCGACATCGGCAAGTACTTGGAGGCAGATGAAGAAACAACCACCAGCGTGGTAACCAAACCATCTTTTCTAGCTGACGTGCGCGAATACTTGCTGAATATCATTCGTCTACTGGAAAACCCGATCGACGCTTTGGTGGAAGACTGCGGGCCAATCCGGGCAAGATTTGTAGAAATTGAGCATCATTTGCCCGAAGAGCTCATTAACGCATTGAATCCTGAAGCATATCTGGAATCCCACAAATTCCAACTCATCAAGCTTAGGCAGCGTATAGCCAATCGTGCTAATCAATAGAAAATAGTCCAAGATATCCAAAACGATCTGCTGTCAGCTCAAACAGAAAGAAAAAGCTTGACGATATGGCAGCTGCCCCTCAAGAATTCCAATCCAAATTGGACCAGCTGAAGAAAAGGGAAGTCGATTTGCTGGCAGAACTTGAAGAAATTCACAAGGACATCGAAACAACAGAATCCCAGCTCATCGGCCTGCCACAAGCTGTACAAAATCAAGAAGCCAAAGTTGCAGCAGTAGTGCATCAAGTTGTTCATCAGCGCAAAAATCTAAAGGCTATCCCAAGTTCCGATGAAGAAGACATTCATGCCATTGACGAGATTGACCGGATCCGCCTGCGCGCGATTGAAACAATCCAAAAATTCTTGTAAAATCTTAACATTGATGACTATGACGTTGTTTTGAAACACGATCCCCTTTTGTTGTAATATAATTTGGTGGGCTTTGTTACCTGTTTATCTTACTCCATCTTCGCTTGACAATATTTGTATTTGTCTTATCTAAAGGCGATACCACTTGATACCGGCTATCTTTAGGCTATCTTTAGGCGATGTAACAACATCGGCTCTTGCTTTGAACTATTTTAGAAATCGGCTACATTCAACCGATTCAGGAGTTGATCCAAACACTCGGATAATACTTCTTGAGATATTTCCCATTAAGTGCTTTAGTAAACTCTGTCCCCTCAAGATCTTCCAATATATAAGCATTGCTAGGTACACAATGATTAATCCAATAGGGCCCTTCCCAATTAGGCGACCACTTTCCGAATTTACTATCTCTGGACCCGATCGGCAAAATCAACTTCCATACAAGATTTCCCTCAGTAAACGATTTATTCATCACTTTTTTGTTATAATGCCTAGCCGCCCTAGCTTTATTTTCCTTGATCCTTTCCAGCGCCCTTAACTGATTCTGAGCCAAATCCTCGAGTTCATCTGTCATCAAATTATAATAATCATCGGCTGTCAGCTGATTCTGTAAAGAAATTCTCCTAGAACCGATGTTAGTCTCCCAAGGCAAAACTGCTTCATGTCCATATACCAATTGGTATGGTGGTACCCGAGTAGACCCATGACATGCCATCCAATAGGCCCATAATGAATCGGCTAATGTAGTATGCCATCTCCGCGGCTGTTCATCAATCTTCCGCTTAATTAATTTGATTAGACTCTTATTCGAAGCTTCTGCCTGTCCATTAGCTTGAGCATAATAAGGTGATGAATTCAGTAACTTAATTCCCATACTGGCAGCAAATTGTTGAAACTCATCGGACAGGAAAATAGATCCCTAATCGGTAGTTATCGTCTGAGGAATTCCAAACGATAAAATTATATGCTCTTTTACAAACGCAATCGCATCTCTAGACGTGACTTTCTTCAAAGGAATTGCTTCCACCCATTTTGTAAAATAATCTATTGCTGCCAATATGAATTTATGTCTTTACTTGATGAGGATAAACCTGGCCAATCATATCAATTCCCCATCTCTGAAACGGCCACGGTTTGATGATAGGATTCATAGCCGATGCTGGTGCTCGCTGTATATTTCCAAATTTCTGGCAATCTTGACATCCTTTATAATATTTGAAGCAATCCTCCAACATTGTTGGCCAAAATATCCCACTCTTCTCAATATCCACTTCATCTTATGAGCGATTGATGAGTTCCACAAACGCCCTCATGCACTTTGCACATAACCACTTTGGCTTCTTCTAAATTTAGGCATCTTAGCAGAACTCCTTCAAAAGTCCGATAATATAACTCTCTATCAAGCAACACATACTTAGTAGCTTTATGCCGAAGTTTCCTAGAAACCGATTGCGACGGATTTTGTAAATAATTCAATTATCTCCTGTCTCAATCATCAGCTTTATCCTGAATATCACTATCAGCTATTTCAACCTCGATCTGTCTATTCAGCGAAACCCGAAGCAATTTGTGCAAGATCATTAGCTTCTAAATTCTTCTCTAGGAATATGATAATAATGACACCATCCTGAAATCCTTCAGTAATATTTCTACATTCCTCATAATATGATCTTAAAACATCATCTCTGCATTCATATTCCTCAGACAATTGCTTGATTCACTAACAAGGAATCTTCAACCAATTTCTATGATATCGTCCCGATCTCCTTCAAAAGTTGAAGTCCTTTTAGCACCGCCTCATATCTCGCTTGATTGTTGGTCCGATAGGCTTTAATTGTAAAAGCAAACTCAAAACTTGCCCCCCGAGACGATACAATGACCAATCCGATACCAATCCATGCTTGCAAACCGATCCATCGAAAAATAAAGTCCACGGGATCGGCTCCACATAATCTTCATGAACTCCCCTGTGTTGCACAATCAAATCAGCTATTGCCTGTCCCTTGATCGCTTAGCCATTCATATCTCAAGTCAAACTCCGTCAAGGCAAAAATCCATTTACCAACTCGCCCTTTTAAAACTAGAGCCGACAACATGTATTTACCACATCGCCTTTGCAAACCACCTGTACATTCAGCCGATAGATGTAATGCCTTAACTTTGTACACGAGAAATATAAACAAATGCATAATTTTTCCACCGCAGGATATCTTGTTTCACAATCCAAAAGCCTTTCTGCTTAGATAGAACACGACTCGCTCCTTCCCTTCAAATTCCTGTATTAAAACAGACCTGATGGATTTTTCATCGGCCGATAAGTATAGATTGAATGGCACTCCTTTCTGCGCGAAATCAAAAACGGTGCGGAACTTAAATAATTCTTAATGCCTTCTGCTGTTCTGCCCCCCACACAAACTCTTGATCGGCTATTCAATTTCATCAACGGAGTAAAAGGCTCAATCCTTCCTATAGAATTTGATATGAATCTCCTTACAAAATTAAATCTTGCCAACACAACGACTGTAGACTTTGTCTTGTTGATTGTGGTTCTGTATCTTGATAGCTCTGATGCTCTGTTGACTAAATCAATTCCTTGCTCATGAACCATAAACCCCAAAAACTGCCCTAGCCGATACACCACAAAAGCACACTTATTGGGATTCATCCTTAATCTTATTCTACGATTGCCCTTTCCAGGCACTTTTCGCAAATCGGCTATATGGCTTTCATCACTCTGGATTAACCACCACATCATCGATATAAATTTCCGCTAACAAGGCGATAGAGATCATTGGAAATATATAATTCATCGCCCTCTGATATGTCACACCGGCACTTTTTAATCCAAACGTCATTACTACCCACTCATATAAGCCAATATCTCTAAGACACCGAAACGCAGTCTTATGTACATCTTCCTCTGCCATAAAAATCTGATTGTATCATGCATTGCCATCCATGAAGCTAATAATCTTGTGGCTCGATGCTGCATCTACCAACAAATTGCTATCGGCGCATCGGTACTCAATCCTGGGTAGCCTTATTCAAAAATCCCGGAAAATCGATACATATCCTCAATTTTCCAATCTTTCTTTTCACCGGGACAATATTAGAGAACCCCACTCAGCATATCGCACAGCCTTATAAACTTCGCATCATATAACCTTGTGATTTCTGCTTTGATTGGCTCATATAACTCCGCTTTAAATCTTCTCGGAGCCTTTTAAATGGCCAATATCCTGTTTTAATAGGAAGCGATGTTCAACAACTGATCAGCTTAATCCTGGCATTTCATGATATTCCCAAGCAAACAATCCCATACTCTTTCAACAATTTTATCAACTCTTCTCGAAATTCAGGACATAATTTTTACTTATGTACGTTGGCTTGGCCTATCTCCTGGTCCTATATCAATTTCTTCCAAATCATCAGCCGAACGTAAACACTTGTCCCACTTTCCCGTCCGAAATCTTCAATAGTGCCCATCAGAGTAACAATTCCGAAGCTGACTTGCCGAATCGGCTGATCTCCTACTGTGATCTTAAGATAATCCCCTCCCATACTTTTCCAGACAAACAATCAACACCATCGGCCTCCCAGACCGGCAAATCGTCATTGCAATTTTGTCGATTGATCTGCTAAGATTATCTCAACTTGCCAGATCTCCTGCCACTGTATCAACTTTGATGCATTGTCGAGGCACGCAACAGTTGCGTGAATCCAATCCCTGCCAAGAACGACTATAGATCCTTTTCATCTATAACAAAAAAACATGGTAGGTAATGTCTTGTTCCCCACTGTTAATCCACAGTTCAACATGCCTTTCGTCTCCGATGGATTCCCGCCGAAATCTTTTAACACCATATTTTCTTGATCAAAATCTTCAAGCGTTTTCCCCAACTTGCGATACGTAGCATACGGCATTAGATTAACAGCCGCCCTCCCCCCCCCCCATCAACTAGCATCTTTGTCATCGGCTTCCCATACATAACCCTTGATCATATAATGGCTTTAAATGCCGATGCTTGATTCTTCAGGCTTATCAAATACATCCTGATCGGGTTGCAGCGTTAACTGAGCAAAATCCTCTTCATTACCTTCCTCATCAGACGAAAGTGCTTTGTATTCCCGAGGTAGAAAGAAAACCATGTCTACTGGAGCCGATGGATCAACCTCATCATCACTTTTCTTCACACGCCATACCCACTTAGTCCTCTTGTGACGATGATCGGCTTCCTTGTGATCTCGCCGTTGTTCTTCCTGTTGCTCTCGGTGCCGTAACCGCTGTGCCCTTCTTTTCTAATTCTTCGTAAATATCCCACTAGGACACCACTGAGGATTTTGGATTTGCTGTTCTTCATGCAATCCCTCTTCATCATTCTTCAAAAACTCTTCATGGATCGCACGCCTAATCCGCTTGTACCGATGCTCGTTTCTCAAGCGCCGATCCCGTGAAAATTCTTCATGCTCAAAACTCCGAGATCTGTAAATTATATCAGGACAATCTCTGATGATGGCAATCTTATCCCTCGCTCCCAGTCAAAATTGAAAGAACGGGCAAATCCCAATGTGGATATATCTCTCCTCGTATAATATGAAGCCCGTTGTTCCTCTTCGCGTCTTGAATATTATCTATCAGCTGCGATGAAGTAACTCTAGATCTTCTAAACTCTCGATATCTTCCTTCATTGGCTTGATCCCTTGATGACCCCGCATAAACCATGTTCACGGGGAATGGATGTCCGTCAATTTTCATCGGCCTTTTGTCTTCAAACTTGATCCCCCCCCTTCCCCCTGTTCTACAGCCGATGGATTAAGTTGCCAAAAACTTTGCATTCATTGTGTGTGCGATATTGTGTTATCCACTTGCAATATCTCTTCTTCTTTAGTTCTTCGGCTGATGGAATTACATGATTTGGCGGAAAAGCTGTATCTGTTCTCTTGTAGCAATAGATCAAAGATTTTATCGTTTTATTGATGTCAAATTCATATCGTTCCTCCTGCCGATAATCCTTCACCCACGGGCATGATACTGATTTCTGGTATTTCTAGCCCATTCCGGCCAAAACTTCCAAAAACTTTTCAACATCGGATCCGTCACATCTACTGAGTCCGATGAATAAGCTTGCACCTGAGCAACCCTTCTCTGAAACTTCTCCTTTTTTGCTTCTTGAAATCGGCTTTTATGAGCCGATACCTTCTGCACAAGGTGCGCCAGACTTTCGAACTCCTGTGATGAAAACCTCTCTTTAATGGGAGCTAAGAGACCCTGGAAAGCTAACTTGGCTAGATGCCCATCGCTTAAATTCAAACTATAACATCGGTTTCTAACGTCCCGAAACCGCTGGATGTATTCTAGTACTGTTTCGTTTGGCCTTTGTCTAACCGATGTTAAGTCTATCAGCCTCATCTCGTGGATCCCAACAAAGAAGTATTTGTGAAATTGTTTCTCCAGATCGGCCCATCCCCGAACTGAATTTGGTGGTAATGATGGAGGAACCATGTAAAAGCCAATCCAGACAATGACAAGGGGAAGAATCTAACCCTCAGAGCCTCTTCAGCCGATGCCTCTCCACACTGTGCCAAGAATCGGCTAATATGCTCTACTGTAGATATACTGTCCTGTCCTGAGAATTTAGAAAATCTAGACTCTGTATCGTGTGGTAATGGAACTCTGTCAAACCACACAGGATACGGATGCCGATACATAAATGTTTGCTCCTTTGTTTATCCCAACTGTTCTCTTACTATTTCTGCAACCCTTGTCGATAAATCTTCCTCCCTTGAAATCTCCTGTTTGATATTGTATAGGTGGAGTTGGTAGCCATTCTGCTAGATATTCTCTCTGATAAATTATCTGAATCGGAACACCTCCTAGGTAACTTTGTTGATAACCCCCATAATAAGCCGTCGATCGTATCCTGAAGAAATATCTTGTTGCCCCTAGCCTGGTTCTGTGAAAACAAATTTTTCGGTATCTTTTCTGCGCCAAAAGTGACTTGATTTGGCTCTATCTTGGTGGGAGGTAAACAGGACCCGATTGGGCTCTTGAGCAATTGATCCATCCACCGCCTTTTGATAAGGTTATGCAATGTGTTCACCAATATTCCTGATTGATTGATAAGCGCGTGATGCACTGCTTCATTTACCATCTCCTGTAAGGGTTTGGTGGACTCTCAGTGTGTACGCTTGATCTCCGACTAGAACTGGTTTCGGAAATTGAGATTTTTGAATCGGCCCTTATCGCGTCATGCCAAAAGATTTCAAACAGAGTTTCTGAAAATTGGCCATATTCTGCTCAACTTGCTGTTTCTGCTCATCAGTTAGATCTTCCATGCTGACCGGAATCACGTTGTCTATTTTGATATCTTTTCCGGCCATGTCGAAATTCCGTGTCCCACCGGGCGTGCCAAAAACGTGTTGACACCGAAAATCACCGGCAGCGTTGAGAACGAGCCAATGATATGGTTCGATGCACTAGACACGCGAAGGCCTAGGAGATTTGCTTAACTCCAGTGCAGTCCTAAATCTGAGGTTCGTAGCGTGCCAGTCAATTGACCCTGCAATTGACAAGGAGAAGAAATATTAGATCGGTGAGCCATTCGCTGGAAGCTGATTTGGACTCGTTTCATCGGCCGATATGACTTAAAGCACTGTATACATCACTAGAAGCCGATGATGGCACTAAAGGTAAAATAAAATAAGTACATTGGCTAGAGAACGATAACGATTAAGCAAATCATAAACCAGCTGACTACCGTTTAGAACATAATGCATCGCTGAAAAGCCAATAATAGTATAGATAATAATTAAAAATAATACAGTCGCTTTATCTAGATAACCTATCGCTCAGGCACTCCGATAAACATTGCATAGACACCCATCAGCTTAACAAGGAAAATAATCTATCATTATTAATCTAGTAGGTCAAACTTAACTGATGCACCACAGATTAATAATATAAAAGAACCTCGATGAGCCGATAGATCTAATGCAATTGTGATGTATTATATGATAACTTAATCGGCTATACATTCGATAAAAACTCTTGCGTAAAATCTATCAACCTAGCAGGAATAACTTATCGTTGGCAGTTAGTAGTCGGACCTAACCGATGCAGCACAAACTGATGATAAATTACACCCAGTAAGTGATAAATCTACGCAAGTTGATGTGATATACCTAATCGGCCTAAGAGATCAAACTTAACTGATGCAGCCGTTAATAGAATAGATATATCGTGGTAAGCCGACTACCGTGGATCAGCCTAGAATATCGACCTAACCGAGGAAGTCTACCGATACGATAGTCGGGTAACGAGACTTACCTCTCGTAGGAGGTCGAACTAACCGATGCAGCCCGGCTCGAGAAGCAAGAACCCGTTGAAAAGGGTGGCGATGCGCCGAATTTGTATTGATCTTCTTGATGATTTACAAGTACCGGGCATACGTATTTATACCCCGAGTTGATACAATCCTGATCGGACACGAAACAGGAGTTTCCTAACTATAAAAGGAAAATTAACAAGCCCTGATCGGACACGAGATCAGGTTTCCTAAAAATTATTATCTCTGCCTAATTTATAGAGAAGATATTAACTGCCTTCCCGTGGTCTTCACGATCCTTTCCCAAACTCGGCTTCCTCTGGATTAATCCCCGCCAATTGACTGTGATTTCTCCCTTAACCGAATCTGATAAAGAACCATACCAAATTTTGGCGTTAATAGCGTTCGACTGTTGCCATGATGTCTTCCGACCCGCGCTTGCGGTGCCTGGTCTTGGATGGGCCGCATCGTCTGTCTCCCATCGCTCCTTTTGTCGTGGCTTGTTGTCGAGTGTCTCAGCAACTATATCAGCCGAATCAGCGTACTTGTTCGCAATGATGAATAGAGCTTTGACGGAGTTGGGCAGCTTCCGAGTGAACCTGGCATGAATGTGTGTCCCTGACTCCCTTGTGGAAGGTAGCGATGACCACCTCGTCCTTGATCTTGGGAATAGAGTTCCTCTTCTCAGAAAAGCACTTGATAAAGTCCCGGAGAGACTCATTCTCTTCTGATAGCACTGGTATAGATCTACTCAGATGTCATCTTATGGATTCCCTTGGAAATTTGCCCCTCTAGGAAGCCCCGTTAACCACGTCCATGCCGAGTCCGCTAGGGCGACAGGAAGACGGTTCGCCATGGCTTTATGGTCACCTCCAGTCGCTCAGACTGCCAAGGTGTATACTACCAACCAGGATTCCAGATTGGTCTTGCCGTCGTACTTCTATATACCAGTCGGCTTGAAGCCTGTGGGCCAGTCAACTTGTTGTACCTCACGTGAGAAGGCTCCGGCTCCGGCTGCAGCGGCAAAACCGCTCGTGGTGGAGGCTGAAGCGCTCATGTTCATCTTCAAGCCAGCGATGCTCGTCTTCCTCGCGTTCTTGGCATCGAGCGTTGACGTCATCAGTGAAACGCCATGCGTCACGTCATCCCATCATCCGTCATGTGATTACCGTTGTCGATCATCAGATAGCCTTGTGATGTGTGGTTGGACTCCGAGTGGTGCTGTTCAAGACCCGCCGCTCGGCGTCGCGCCGTATTTCATGACATCACAGCATCTAAAGTCGTCTTGTTGGAGGGATAAAACATGTATCTAGATTTTGGCGTTGTTGGCATGCTACTGCTATTATCATAGCCTTGATCCTAGCAATAGTCGGTGTTGCTTGGTGATCAGGCCCTAGCTGTAGGGTGTCCAGGAGTGTAGCAGTGGCCACAATATTCTGTTCAGGTGTGACGAAGACGTTATGGTCGCCCACCCTGGTCTAGAGGATGTCCTATTGTGCTACTTGGCCAGTCTTGCGTAAATCTAGGTGTGAGCATCACGCTCGGCCTATAGACGTCGATTTTCTTCCTCCTGTTGCTCACGCAATCAGCAAGCCTCCTCCTCTTGCTGTGCACATAGTTGGCGTTCATCTTGCATTGGAGTGGAACCTTTTGATGCCATAAAGACCTCACGTGGTGGAGAGAAGCTCCCTGAGCTGCTGTCCGACTAGGAGTCAAACATGGAGTAGTGTAGTGGTGTGATAATGACCCCAACCTCCCTGACCGATCCGAGCGCTCAGGGCCATATCCGAGTCGAATTCCAGAGGATTGGTTTTGTCGCATCAAATTTGAATGAAAGATGGCTATGGCGTTGTCGAGTCCGAGTGGAAGATTGACGATCTCGTCTCCCCTAGATCCGATCTCGACTGGCTCGGAGCTAAATCTGAGTCAAACGCTAGGAAAGAGAGTCGTCCCAGGGCTCATAGATATTGGGTATTGCCAAAGTAGGTTGTTGAAAACTGCTGTGGTGTTGAGTAGGCCAACCGACACTGAGTTGGCTTGATCCTTACCCGATCGGGCTAAAACCGAGTCGGACAAGGTGAGGTTGCTGAATTTGTCGGTGATGAAGTCGAGGCTCCCGAGGCTAATGGCTTGTCCGGAAGAGAAGGCATGTCATTACTCCTGTGATTATCCATTGGGCTTGATTGATGATGATATTGATGAACCCCCTGTCGGACCCGGGTTTGACCCCGAACCCTATGTGTGTACCGTGCTAGTCCCACGATCAATTGCTAGCACACACATTCAACATTGGCATCATAATCCATACATCACAGGTTCAGCTCACAGCAGTCCAAACATAAGTCGTACAAGAGTCTAGACTTTAGCGATTACATAGAGGCCGACCGGCCAAATAGAACAGCAAAATAACAAAGAGTTCAACAGCGAAACAGATAAATAGAGGCATCAAAAACCAGCAAGTATGCCTCTGCCCGCCCACAGGCAACCAAACCGTAAGCCCTAGTAAGCACCGTCGTCGTCGTCTCCAAAACCCGCTGCATAGAAGTACCCGATTGTCGGTCCTCCTCAACCATCTCTAAAAAAAAGAAGTCACACAAGCGTGTGTGAGTACAATACGTACTCCGCAAGACTTATAGTGTTTGCAATGGATTCCAAATATGCGAAGGTAAACAAGGAATGTTCAGGTCCTGCAGTGCTATGAATCATAATATACATAGCGAAAAACATTGCGTTTGCAACGAAATTTTGTAAAAAAACAGCTAGCACAGCAAACAAGTATATAAGCATCAACCCCAAGCGCACCAATTCCAACCATATGGCTCCCTCCCCATGCCAGCCAACAGGCAACACGCTGCCACAACCATCCCAGCGAATCTCCCCGTTCGCACCAAGATCTTTCCCCAAAACAGTTCCCCAAAATTAAACTACTACGGTGGAGAATTTCCCAAGTCGTCCATAACCGAGGACACGGCTATTCAAATAGTTTTAACTCTCGAGAGTGTGTACAACTGTAACCCACATGACAAGATAACATGAGCTACCACACAGGAGGCTCACACCATCAATGACAAAGCCTTTCCACCGTTGACCTAGCAATATCCCGCGCTTATGATCCATCCCTAGGAGTTGGGAGGCCTCCCAAAATCCCCAAGGCTCATACAATGTGCTGGTCACCCTTGAACAATAATCAAGGTACCTTCGAGCTATGGGACAAACAACCATATCCCGCACCATCCCAATGTCAACAAAAATGACCTACTACTACCCCCCACCGGCGGGTCATATTGCTAGGTATCAACAAATATACTAAGCTAGGAACTCCCCATCAGAGCCACATGGTTTGCACTGTGCTTCATGGTTCTAGCTACACCAATAGAATCAGTCCTTAGTTGAACCCGGGCGAGACAACCACCTAATCGATTACCACAACAAGCACCGAACACTACATTCCCTCGCCCAAGTCCAAAAAGCTTGTTTTTTCAGTTTTGTTTCCACCAAGAGACAGGGAGAATACCCACTGTTCATTTCCATAATTTCGCAAATGCTTCTTTTTCTCAACATCCCAAAAATCAAGTACAAGTAGCCTTGATTAAAAAAAAAACAAACTAAGCATACCTATTGACATCTTCCAACCACATGAACCCAAATTTTCAGTGCAACATAAGTGACAAGGAATTCATGATACTCAAGTTAACAAGGATAGGGCATATGCAACAAGAGGTTAACTACCCAAGAATCCCACACATTTTCAAGTAAAACATCGCATGCATAATAGTTTGCAATCAATATAGTTTGAAAGTTTGAAAATAGGAGCAAATTGATCAAATGGGGTGCTTGCCTTTGTTCCTGGACTTCTTGGAACTCTTCTGATCCTTCCACAACCGGAGTCAACGACGTCGTGTTCTACGAGAATACCAAACGAATGCAATGAAAACAACGGCCCAAATTTACTAGTACTGGAAGTAATATTTTTGCAGAATATACAAGTGCATGATTTTAGATGAATTTAGGAAAAAGAATCGCTTGAATCCGAGTTTGTATGAGGGAGATACGGCTAAACGAAGTCTGCTCTGTCCTAAAATCGAAAATAAATGAGAAACAGCGTTTTCGCTCGACCGAACAGCAGAAACGGCTGAAAACATTCTACCGAACTTAACGGGTGGTCTATTTGAGACGTTTCGGTTTCTAGGGCATTTTTATGGTACGAACCTACATGTGTGCTGCTGTGAACCTAGGACAACTCCAAAAGTGGATATTCTCCAACACGCTAGGATATTAGTCACACACGCTCACACGTCACTAAAACGGCCTAACACGTGAAATCCACCGGGCGTGAAGTTTTAATCTAAGGCATTTGGGGCGTGGAGGGTTTCTAGGGCCTAGGGTCACTGGATGTACAAGTGTAACCTATGGAAGGCTTCGGTAGCGGCAAACGCCTTGTCCAAAAACGATGTCTTCGTATGCGCAAACTACACGTCTACGCACGTTAACGATGACCGACAAAAACAGGAAAACGACAGCAGCTGCTCTACTCGTGGTTTTATCCCGTCTAACGCTAGTGAGGCCAACCTGGCTTGCTTGGGGCTGATGGTGCTGCTACTCACTCAAACACAAGCGCACCTAAGGTGCTCGGTGAAGGCCAAGCTAATGCACGCCTTGTCTACCTCTGTCCTCTCATGCCCGAGTGCATGGCTAGCGCATGCAGGCACGAGGAAGCTCTAGGATCCTGCATGCAAGATCGAAGGGCTCTACTAAAGCGGCCATGCTCCGATTGAGCCTCATCCACACATATGGCCACGGTGTGATGCTTGGCGGATGGCAAAGGAATGGCATGACAGGCCAAGCCAAGGACGTGGGAAGAACAAGTTGGCCTCCCAGGAATAAAAAGGAGGTACATGCAGAAACAGAAGCTCACCGAGGAGTGCAGGCGGTAGGAGCAATGTTGAGGCGGTGATCGGCTCGGCAAAAGGGTTGCTCGCGATGGAGGCTGCAGTCAAGCACTTGATGAGTTCAAAGAGTGAATGGAAGATGTGATACCGCCAGGACAGCGCTAACTCACCAGGGCGCAGATTAGCGGCTGCAAGTCACGGCGGCACCGGTCGGCGTTGCAAAAGACGATGAGGCTGCGGTGGTGCTTGCTGCTTGCCGAGGGCGAAAACGGAGTTAGGTCGAGCAGAATTGCGTGGTGACACAGCTGAGACAAGGTAAAAACTCACCGGAGCTCTCAGCCGAAAAAGCGTTGCTCGCCGGCGCCTGGGCGGCACCTCACGTTCTCAGCGAACCAAGGGACAATCCTTTGGGTCCTTGGCAGGTGAGAAAGAGGCGAGCTGGGATGGCAGGAGGGCATAGGCTTGGTTAAAAGGAAGGCAGGAAGGAAGGAGAGGGGAGGGGCGCTGCTCTGCTCCACGGTCTCGCGATGGCGTGCGCGCGGGCAAGCGTGCAGCAGACAGATGGGACAGGGCAGGGCGCTGCTGAGACTGTCGGGGGTATCTCGCGAGGTCCCAAGGCGGCTCTGCCTCTCCCTCTCACGTGGTCTAGGGCGCGCAGAGGAAGCCACCTGGCCGAGCCGTACGGGCGGAGAGAGATCCTGGCGTGATCTCGTTTGGATGATGGAGGACAGGGCACAGCCGATAGCATCACGTATCAACGATTCACGCCTAAGGACTATCTCTGGGTTGACACCGAAACCAATCGGCCGATACAGATTGATACAAACCGATGATGTTATAAGTGAGAAGCAAACCGGCCGATTGCCGATAGTATTCGCATACATGAGCATCGGCTAGAAGCCGATGACAACATAGGCGGAGTAAAAGAGCCAGCTGACTGGCGCGGGCTCGCGAGAAAGGGCACGGACTCGAGAGAGAGAAACAGGCGAGGGCGTGGGCGCGGCAAGGGCGCGGGCGCGAGGTCGGGAGAGCGAGGGCGCGGGCGCGAGGTCGGGGTCGGGACGATGGCGCGGGCGCGAGCTCGAGGTCGGGAGAGAGAGTCCGGCGCGAGCTCGGAAGCTGAGTCCGGGCGCGAGGGCGTGGACTCAAGAGAGAGCCAAGTCCCCGGGCACGAGAAAAGGGCGCGGACTCGAGAGAGAGCCCTGGCGCGAGCAAGCGCCGGGCAGCGGGCGAAGGTCCGATCGGGAGGCGGCTGGTCCGATCGGGAGGCGTCTGGTCCGATGGGAAGCATTCGGACCGTCCAATCCCCAAGAGGATGGTCCGATAGGGGCAGCATGCTTCCAACCGAAAGAAACTTCGGGGCAAGGCTGGGTTTTTCATGCATGAAAGATGATATGAAGAGCATGCAGATGGAAAAACGGTTTTATGCACCAAGATCAAAAGTGGGCTGTTACAAAACCTACCCCCCTTAAAAAAAATCTCGTCCCCGAGATTCGGCCGGTTCGGTGAAGAGATAGGGAAACTCGCTTCGAAGACGGTCTTCACGCTCCCAGGTTGCCTCATCCACCGTGTGGTTACTCCACTGTACTTTGCACATCTTGATTGTCTTGTTCCTTGTCCGCCGCTCAGCTTCTTCTATTATGCGGATTGGGTGCTCTTTGTACGTAAGGTCTTGTTGTAGTTCGATGCTTCCTACCAGCGCAACCTCAGTGGGCACTCTGAGGCACTTCTTTAACTGTGATACATGGAAGACATTGTGCACTTCGGACAGCTCAGGTGGCAGGTCCAATCTATAGGCCACTTCTCCTACTCTTGCAAGCACCCTATACGGTCCAACGTACCGTGGTGCAAATTTCCCTTGACTTGAAACCTGTGGTACCTCGGAGCGGCGTCACTTTGAGATATACGAAAACATTAGGTCTGAACTTCAGCTCACGTCTCCTTTGGTTAGCATAGCTCTTTTGTCTTGATTGGGCCTCCTTCAATCTTTCTCTAATCAACCGAACTTGCTCTTCCGCTTCATTGATCGAAGCTGGGCCAAACACGTGTCTCTCACCAACTTGTGACCAGTTTAGAGGTGTCCTACATTTCCTCCCATAGAGAGCCTCAAATGGTGACATTTGTAGGCTTGCTTGGTAGCTGTTGTTGTAAGAAAACTCAGCATATGGCAAGCAATTTTCCCAGCTTGGTCCATGGGACAGCACACACGCTCTTAACATGTCCTCCAGAATTTGGTTCACCCTCTCAGTTTGTCCTCCAGTTTGCGGGTGATAAGCAGTGCTAAAAGCTAGGTTGGTTCCCATTGCTTGCTGCAACCGTTTCCAAAAATGTGAGATGAACTGGGCACCTCGGTCCGAAACTATCCGTTTTGGCACACCATGCAAGCAAATAATCCGAGAGAAATACAATTCAGCTAGCTTGGTTCCTTTGTCAGTGGTTTTCACGGGTATAAAGTGTGCTACCTTTGTCAATCGATCCACTACAACCCATATTGAGTCATTGCCTCGCTGTGACCTTGGCAAACCAGTGATGAAATCCATTCCAACTTCGTCCCATTTCCATTCCGGGATTTGTAATGGCTGTAGTAGGCCGGCTGGCCTTTGGTGCTCAGCCTTCACTCGCTGACACACATCACAGAGCGCCACATATTCAGCTACATCACGCTTCATGCTTGCCCACCAAAAATCCTTCCTTAAATCTTGATACATCTTGGTACTACCGGGATGGATTGAGTACAATGTTTCATGGGCTTCTTTCAGAATCAGGTTCTTGACCTTTTCATCTTTGGGGATGTATATTCGCTGTCCACGCTAACCACTCCATTTTCATCCATGTTGTACTCCGAGGTTCCCCCTTTCTCTATGTTGCGCTTAAATTCCTGACTTCCTTTGTCTTCAGCTTGAGCTGCAAGAATTTGGTCTTTCAACGTCGACTTTGCTTCCCACGGTTGCAACACAACCATACTCCACCAATTCCAGGTTGAGGCGTTGAAATTCCTTATACAACTTAGGTTGTCCATTGCTTAGTGTGAGACTATTGCAATGAGCTTTCCGACTCAGCGCGTCTGCAACTACGTTGGCTTTCCCCGGGTGATAATTTATGCCTAGGTCATAGTCCTTCATTAACTCGAGCCATCTCCTTTGCCTCAGGTTCAGATTCGCTTGTGTGAATATATACTTCAGGCTCTTGTGATCTGAGTATATCTCACAGCGATTACCGATCAAGTAATGCCGCCAAATCTTCAAGGCATGCACAACAGCCGCTAGCTCTAAGTCATGCGTAGGGTAGTTCTGTTCATGTGGCCTCAATTGCCGCGATGCATAGGCTACTACCTTCCCTTCTTGCATCAACACGCAGCCAAGACCTAACCAGATGCGTCACAAAAACACATCGAAGCTCTTGCCAACATCCGGTAAAACCAACACGGGTGCTGTGGTTAGTCTTTTCTTTAATTCTTGGAAGCTTTCTTCGCATTCCTTATTCCATTCAAACTTCTTTTCCTTCTTCAACAACTGAGTCATTGGTCTAGCAATCCTTGAAAACTTCAATGAACCGGCGGTAGTAGCCAGCCAATCAAGGAAGGTCTTATGTCCGAAACATTCTGGGGTGATTCCAATTCAACACCTCATCGACCTTGCTTGGGTCGACGGCTACTCCACCTCGGACAGACATGACCAAGGAATCCAACCTCCTCCACCAGAACTCACACTTGCTAAATTTTGCATATAATTGGTGCTCTCGAAGTTTATCCAAAACTAGCCGTAGGTGCCTTCATGCTCTTCTTCACTCTTCGAGTAGATGAGGATGTCATCAATAAAGACTACTACAAACTGATCAAGTACTCCATAAAAATCTTATTCATCAAGTTCATAAGCTTGCCGGGGCATTGGTTAGTCCAAAGGACATTACGGTGTACTCATACAACCCGTAACGGTAGTGAAGGCTGTCTTCGGGATATCATCGGTCTGATTTTCAGCTGAAAGTACCTAGTCTCAAGTCAATCTTTGAGAATACACGTGCCCCACTCATTTGATCAAAAAGATCATCAATACGGGCAGCGGGTATTTGTTTTTGATGGTAACCTCATTCACGATGTAGTCGACGCACATCCTGAGAGTGTGATCCTTCTTCTCTACGAACAGCACGGGAGATCCCCATGGTGATGTGCTTGGCCGAATGAATCCCTTGTTCAGCTGCTCTCTAAGTTGTTCCTTCAGTTCAGCCAGCTCATTAGGTGGCATCCGGTAGGGCCGTTTGGATATCGGGGCTGTTCCGGGCAGCAGCTCTATCACGAACTCCATGTCTCTGTCAGGTGGCATACCGGGTAACTCATCCGGAAAGATATCAGGGTACTCACAAACTACCAGAACCTGGCTTATTTCCCTACTAACAAGGCTGCTGAGAAGAGAATGAGAGGGTACAGTTCTAATTAGAGACAAACTCTACCCGATCCCCGGCTGTGTTTGTGAGTGTGATGGACCTACTCTCACAGTTGATCAAACCCTTGTGCTTGGAGAGCCAATCCATCCCAAGTATCACATCTAAACCTTGTGTCCCAAGCACAATCAGATTTGCCAAAAACTTATTACCATTGATAACAATGGTCACGTCGGTGCAAACTAGTTTTGTTGTCAACTCTGACCCAGGGGATTGTACTATCATTGGGTTAACTAGGGTGCTTTCAATTGATGATTTGCAGCAAAACTCTTGGATATGAAAGAATGTGAAGCTCCAGAATCAAATAAAACCATTGCAGGGGTTTAGTTCACGAGAAACATACCAAGCACCACATCAGGCGCATCCTGAGCTTCCTCAGCGGTCACATGATTAACCCTGCCCCTCCCAAGGTTCTGAGCAGGCTTGGGGGCTGGGTTGCGGGCTGGTGGTGCTCCACGGCCTCTCCCACGCGCTGCTGGTCCGGCTGGAGCACGGGGAGGCGCAAGCTGAACTGGACCGGGTACCTTCTTCGGGCACCGATTGGAGTAATGCCCGTACTCTCCACAATTGTAGCAGTCTACCGGCCTGAAGTCGGTAGCTTGTTGTGCAGCCGGGCGAGGTGGCGGCTGAGGGACACGAGGGGCTGGTGGCTGTGGCCTTGCTTGAAGTGGCGCTGGATACCTTGTCGGTGCGGGCGCCATACGCGCTGCTGCGAGGAGCTTCCTCCTGCGGGCTTGCGTGCAGCCCACTTACGTTTGCGGGACTCCACTACGCCATGGTGCTTGTGCTCCCATCCAATGGCCTTGTTCACCAAAGTGGGAAAGTCAGGGAAGTCAAATGGCTCAAAGGCCAGCTGCATCTCCTCATCTAGTCCTTCCAGGAACTTCCCCATCTTTGTCTCTTCATTTGGTAGGTCGCAGCGGCATAGCGAGCGAGGTGGTTGAAGCGGTGGACGTACTCGCTCCACGGACATGTTGCTTGCTTCAGGTTTCAAATTCCTTCCTCTTGATCTTCATGATACCAGCTGGATGTGTGCTTTGCGAAAAGCTACCTTAAACTCATTCCACGTTACAACATGGCCTTCTTGTTGCATTGCACGGTAATTGTCCCACCAATCACTAGCGGCGCCGTGAAGCTGTTCTGCTGCAAATGCCACCTTCTCAGCATCGTCGCAATGAACCAAGTCGAGCTTTCTCTCCACTGCACGCAGCCAGTCATCGGCGTCAAGTGGATCCTCCGAACGGGCAAAAACAGGTGGCTTGGTGCGGTGAAAATCAAACAACTTGGATGGTTGATTGTTGCCCATGTGCTGTGCTCCTTCAAAGGCTTGTGCGGCTGCACCATGCGCAGCGGTGTTCCTTTCAATCCTCTCAAGCAATTGAGTTTGTGCCATGCGGTTTTGCTCAGCCAACATGAGCACCTCAGCCAAGGTAGGACCGGGTTGCTGCCCACCGGCAGGTGCACCGGGTATGTGCCGATCTTGGCCACCCTGTTGCTGCTGGGGTTGACCATGGTGCTGTGGTTCAGAGGAACCTTCTTCTTGAGCCACTCGAGCTGCGAAACGGGTCCGTGCTGCAGTCATCCTGTACAACAATCTTCCAATTACTACTTGCATAAGGATGCAAAAACTAGTGCTACAAGATTGTTGATAGGATGAAATCTAAACAGCCCAGGAACAGAGAAAAAGATTCCAAATAAAATGTCAACTGAAGTACCAATAAGATCCATTAAGCCGCATTGAAACACTTAAGTCATACAGTACATAAACATGGGACAAGCCTAAGTCGATTCACAAACATACAAAGCCCAAGGGCTGGGTGAATCAAGCATCTAACAGCACAACATCAGTCATTACATCACATCATCAACCATCACGGCCACCCATGCCTACGGCCGGAAACAAAAGCACTACTCGCTCGCTACAAAACACCTCATACTAGTGAGCTCTACCAACTGTGGAAGACCTACTCCTGGGTAAGCTCCTGCATGTCACCATCATCTGGCGAAGTGGGTACACTTGACTCATAATCCTCCTCATCTGCAGCAGACCTCCATGTGGGAGCAGGGGCGATGACCCGACGTCGCTGAGCTGATCGTGAGCTTTCAGACTGAACCGGCTTGAAGAGGCCACGATACTCTGCAGCTGTCATGCGTGTAGCGCGAGTTGGAGCGGCTGAGCGGGGCACCGGGTTAGCAGGCAGCGCTAAATCTACCATCGGCTCCGGGGCAACGGGTGTTGGCACAGGTGCGGGAGCATGGGTAGCAGCAGGCCTAGGTGCCGCAGCAGGGGCAGGTGCAGCAACATTCTCCACACCATACAGCTCGATGCGGGGAATTTGGCCCATGCGGACATAAGGTTCAATAAGGCGCTCCAAGTGAGCGATGCGCCCACGAGCTTGCCGCAGCTCCAAGCCAATGACACGGTGGTAACGATCTGAGGAACGCACGTACTCCGCCAAGTTGCGAAGGACATGGTTTGGCTCACGCTCAGCTGAGAGGTAGAGGTGAACTTCCTCTCCCAAAGGGCGTGCCGGGTGGTACGGGTACTGTGTAGCCAACTCCACATGGAGATGCAGCATGTGTGCCATAGCAATGTAGGCAGCATCATTGATGGCTCTGTGAAGGGAGGAGCCATAGCCGGTGAACTCCAAGGGCCGGCTCCCAACATAAGCCCTGGCGAGTATAAGAACTCGTGCACGGTACTCAACTGAAGCAGGGCCAATGTTGGTGTGAGCAACTGTATACTCAGGAGGGTGGTGATAATGTGCACGCTGCAGCATGTCCCACAAATCACGTGGCAAACCGGTGGGGCCGGCGTCACTGGTCCAATGGCAAACAACCCACTCGGCCATCTGCAGCAAGTTAGCAACAACACAAAATAAAATCATGATTTCAGAAATGAAAGCTGGGCAGGTTAGTAGTAAAACTAAATGAGATGAGTGATATATATTATAGTCCTTAGTTTTCACAAGTTTTAGCAATTAGTTTTCAGACTCCAAACAAGCATGGGTGATGCGAACATAACAAGTATATCGCACAACCGGCAAGAGATAACAACAAGAATAAAAGGAAGATGCAACGCTTCCCATCCCAGTACTGCTACCCCCCTTAAGTCCTTATCCTATAATGTTAATAACGTCTAGCGTTCATCACAAGGGTCATCTTCAAACCAAATGACAGTAGGTAAGGAGATAGAAGTCTAGATTTGCTGTAACATCTTTTTGCAAACATTTTGCAGCAGCTTATCACTAAGATTAAACAACTTTTAAAAATCATTTAGAGCTAAAATTCAAAAGTACTTGAAACCATTTTCAAGGGCAAGGGCCGCTGCAGTTTTGAACATTGAAGCATAAGTTTAAGTCAAAATCTTTTGTCCAAAGGGAGGTAAGTAGAGTAAAATGATATGCTAAATAGGTAATATGACTACTTAGAGTTTTTAGAAGATAGATGAGAATTTTGAACAGGTGTTTTTCAAACCAAAACCTACCTAACGACATGGCTTACTATGACTTAACCATGGTCGGTATGGCTCTGATACCAAGCGCTGTCGGACCCGGGTTTGACCCCGAACCCTATGTGTGTACCGTGCTAGTCCCACGATCAATTGCTAGCACACACATTCAACATTGGCATCATAATCCATACATCACAGGTTCAGCTCACAGCAGTCCAAACATAAGTCGTACAAGAGTCTAGACTTTAGCGATTACATAGAGGCCGACCGGCCAAATAGAACAGCAAAATAACAAAGAGTTCAACAGCGGAAACAAGATAATAGAGGCATCAAAAAACCAGCAAGTATGCCTCTGCCCGCCCACAGGCAACCAACCGGTAAGCCCTAGTAAGCACCGTCGTCGTCGTCTCCAAAACCCGCTGCATAGAAGTACCCGATTGTCGGGTCCTCCTCAACCATCTCTAAAAAAAAGAAGTTACACACAAGCGTGTGTGAGTACAATACGTACTCCGCAAGACTTATAGTGTTGCAATGGTATTCCATAATATGCGAAGGTAAACAAGGAATGGTTCAGGTCCTGCAGTTTGCATGAATCATAATATACATAGCGAAAAACATTGCGGTTTTGCAACGAAATTTTTGGTAAAACAAGCTAGCACAGCAAACAAGTATATAAGCATCAACCCCCAAGCGTTTCCAACCATATGGGCTCCCTGCCCATGCCAGCCAACAGTGGCAACACGCTGCCACAACCATCCCAGCGAACTCCCCGTTCGCACCAAGATCTTTCCCCAAAACAGTTCCCCAAAATTAAAACTACTACGGTGGAGAATTTCCCAAGTCGTCCATAACCGAGGACACGGCTATTCAAATAGTTTTAACTCTCGAGAGTGTGTACAACTGTACCCACATGACAAGGATAACATGAGCTACCACACAGGAGGCTCACACCATCAATGACAAAGCCTTTCCACCGTTGACCTAGCAATATCCCGCGCTTATGATCCATCCCTAGGGAGTTGGGAGGCCTCCCAAAATCCCCAAGGCTCATACAATGTGCTGGTCACCCTTGAACAATAATCAAGGTACCTTCGAGCTATGGACAACAACCATATCCCGCACCATCCCAATGTCAACAAAAATGACCTACTACTACCACCGGCGGGTCTATTGCTAGGTATCAACAATATACTAAGCTAGGAACTCCCCATCAGAGCCACATGTGGTTTGCACTGTGCTTCATGGTTCTAGCTACACCATAGAATCGGTCCTTAGTGACCCGGGCGAGACAACCACCTATCGATACCACAACAAGGCACCGAACACTACATCCACTCGCCCAAGTCCAAAAGCTTGTTTTCAGTTTTTGTTTTCCACCAAGAGCACAGGGGAAGAATACCCACTGTTCATTTCCATAATTTCGCAAATGCTTCTTTCTTCAACATCCCAAAATCAAGTAACAGTAGCCTTGATTAAAAAAAAAAACAAACTAAGCATACCTATTTGACATCTTCCCAACCACATGAAACCCAAATTTTCAGTGGCAACATAAGTGACAAGGAATTCATGATACTCAAGTAACAAGGATAGGGCATATGCAACAAGAGTTAACTACCCAAGAATCCCACACATTTCAAGTAAAACATCGCATGCATAATAGTTTGCAATCAATATAGTTTGTTAAGTTTGAAATATAGGCAATTGATCAAGGGGTGCTTGCCTTGTTCCTGGACTTCTTGGAACTCTTCTGATCCTTCCACAACCGGGTCAACGACGTCGTGTTCTACGAGAATACCAAACGAATGCAATGAAAACAACGGCAAAATTTAACAGTACTGGAAGTACGAATATTTTTGCAGAATATGCAAGTGCATGATTTTAGATGAATTTAGGAAAAAGAATCGCTTGAATCCGAGTTTGTATGAGGGAGATACGGCTAAACGAAGTCTGCTCTGTCCTAAAATCGAAAATAAATGAGAAACAGCGTTTTCGCTCGACCGAACAGCAGAAACGGCTGAAAACATTCTACGACTTAACGGGTGGTCTATTTGACGACGTTTTCGGTTCTAGGCATTTTATGGTACGAAACCTACATGTGTGGCTGCTGTGAACCTAAGGACAACTCCCAAAAGTGATATTCTCCAACACGCTAGATATTAGTCACACACGCTCACACGTCACTAAAACGGCCTAACACGTGAAATCCACGGGCGTGAAGTTTTTAATCTAAGGCATTTGGGGGCGTGGAGGGTTCTAGGGCCTAGGGGTCACTGATGTACAAGTGTAACCTATGGGAAGGCTTCGGTAGCGGGCAAACGCCTTGGTCCAAAAAACGATGTCTTCGTATGCGCAAACTACACGTCTACGCACGTTAACGATGACCGACAAAACAGGAAAACGACAGCAGCTGCTCTACTCGTGGTTTTATCCCGTTCTAACGCTAGTGAGGCCAACCTGGCTTGCTTGGGCTGATGGGGTGGCTGCTACTCACTCAAACACAAGCGCACCTAAGGTGCTCGGTGAAGGCCAGCTAATGCACGCCTTGTCTACCTCTGTCCTCTCATGCCCGAGTGCATGGCTAGCGCATGCAGGGCACGAGGAAGCTCTAGGGATCCTGCATGCAAGATCGAAGGGCTCTACTACAAGCGGCCATGCTCCGATTGAGCCTCATCCACACATATGGCCACGGTGGTGATGCTTGGGCGGATGGCAAAGAATGGCATGACAGGCCAAGCCAAGGACGTGGGAAGAACAAGTGGCCTCCCAGGAATAAAAAGGAGGTACATGCAGAAACAGAAGCTCACCGAGGAGTGCAGGCGGTAGGGAGCAATGTTGAGGCGGTGATCGGCTCGGCAAAAGGGTTGCTCGCGATGGAGGCTTGCAGTCAAGCACTGTGATGAGTTCAAAGAGTGAATGGAAGATGGTGATACCGCCAGGACAGCGCTAACTCACCAGGGCGCAGATTAGCGGCTGCAAGTCACGGCGGCACCCGGTCGGCGTTGCAAAGACGATGAGGCTGCGGTGGTGCTTGCTGCTTGCCGAGGGCGAAAACGGATTAGGTCGAGCAAGAATGCGTGGTGACACAGCTGAGACAAGGTAAAACTCACCGGACTCTCAGCCGAAAAGCGTGTGCTCGCCGGCGCCGTGGGCGGCACTCACGTTCTCAGCGAACAAGGGACAATCCTTTGGGTCCTTGGCAGGTGAGAAAGAGGGCGAGCTGGGGAGGCAGGAGGGCATAGGCTTGGTTAAAAGGAAGGCAGGGAAGGAGAGGAGAGGGAGGGGCGCTGCTCTGCTCCACGGTCTCGCGATGGCGTGCGCGCGGGCAAGCGTGCAGCAGACAGATGGACAGGGCAGGGCGCTGCTGAGACTGTCGGGGTATCTCGCGAGGTCCCAAGGCGGCTCTGCCTCTCCCTCTCACGTGGTCTAGGGCGCGCAGAGGAAGCCACCTGGCCGAGCCGTACGGGCGGAGAGAGATCCTGGCGTGATCTCGTTTGGACGATGGAGGACAGGGCACAGCCGATAGCATCACGTATCAACGATTCACGCCTAAGGACTATCTCTGGGTTGACACTGAAACCAATCGGCCGATACAGATTGATACAAACCGATGATGTTATAAGTGAGAAGCAAACCGGCCGATTGCTGATAGTATTCGCATACATGAGCATCGGCTAGAAGCCGATGACAACATAGGCGGAGTAAAAGAGCCAGCTGACTGGCGCGGGCTCGCGAGAAAGGGCACGGACTCGAGAGAGAGAAACAGGCGAGGGCGTGGGCGCGGCAAGGGCGCGGGCGCGAGGTCGGGAGAGCGAGGGCGCGTGCGCGAGGTCGGGGTCGGGACGATGGCGCGGGCGCGAGCTCGAGGTCGGGAGAGAGAGTCCGGGCGCGAGCTCGGAAGCTGAGTCCGGGCGCGAGGGCGTGGACTCAAGAGAGAGCCAAGTCCCCGGGCACGAGAAAAGGGCGCGGACTCGAGAGAGAGCCCTGGCGCGAGCAAGCGCGGGCGCGGGCGAAGGTCCGATCGGGAGGCGGCTGGTCCGATCGGGAGGCGTCTGGTCCGATGGGAAGCATTCGGACCGTCCAATCCCCAAGAGGATGGTCCGATAGGGGCAGCATGCTTCCAACCGAAAGAAACTTCGGGGCAAGGCTGGGTTTTTCATGCATGAAAGATGATATGAAGAGCATGCAGATGGAAAAACGGTTTTATGCACCAAGATCAAAAGTGGGCTGTTACACCCCCTACCCGGCGCGCCAACTGTCAATGTTTTATATCAACTGTATTGATTGTAGGGCTACTAGTCAAACCGAAACTCGATGGACTTCGAAAGACAAGACGATTTAGTTCAGGCCCTCGGGGTGAGGTAATACCCTACTTCCAGTTGTGGTATATTGCTTTCGCTGTATGTGGATTGATTGGCCCCAAGGGGCTCCTTGCCTTGCCTTATATACTGAGGAGGCAAGGTTACAGGGTAGGAATCTAGTCGAACTCGACCAAGGGATTTCCTTGTCGTGCAAGGTTACATGAAGCCGAGTTCTCCTACATCCCTAATTACATGGGTTGGTCCACCCTCTATCCGAGTGGTCGTATTGCCTTCCTTGAGGTACCTGGGGCCAATGGCATCCACATTTGTATTGTGTACCTTGCCTCCTAGGACGAGGATTAATGCACTTGCGAATGGAAACGGTTATGTGTTTTCCAGGCGCTACATATGATACTGCCCACTCTCTATCTAAGTGGCCATATTTGCCTTCCTTGAGGTACTCGGGGCATATGGCCTCCATAGTAGCCCCTGAGACCATTATAGTTGAGTCACAGCTCAGGCCGAGTGCTCATCCTCCACGTTGAAGAGATCCCGAGTGCATTGCTCCTGAGTACTCTTTGTCCGAGTATTTCTCCCGAGTCCTGCTTCATGTCAGCTGGCAACGAGGCTATGAAGGGCTTCATAGAAAAATATAAATAGCATGCGCCGAATAGGCACACCTACTAGGTGTAGCCCATGATTTTGTGTTTAATTGAGAAACAATTAAACATAAAGTCAAATATCTTTAACCTTTAAGTTTTCCCCGAGTGATATATTTCTCAAAAATTGGACTTCTGAGCTATATACTGGCTGGAAAATTTGCCCAAGGCAAGTCGGCTAAGCATGTAAGCCGAGTATCTCTATAGAGTAAATCCAATGTGTGACAAGGTGTAGTTGAGAGATATTTTCATCCCCAATTTTAATGGAGACCAGCTATTGATCCTTATAATGATGTACCCTCAATACCTGTAAATAATTCAGATATCTAAACATATATATCTAGTTATAAGCTTAACAAGAAGCATATCTGATTATTTTAATCAGTTCCTGTAAAATAACACCCGAGTTGTGATTTTAACACAACTGGCTAATGGTCCAATAGGACATGCTATTTAGGAACTCATATCTTACGGCCCACTACTGAGCAAGCCGGCCCAAACCAACCACCCAACACAGCCTTTTAAGTATCGGGGTGAGAGAAAAGATTCTCCTTTCTTCCCCAAATCACCAAATCGTTTCAGCTTACAAAAAATGCACCCAAACTTTGCGCTCTCCGCCTCCAACAACCTAGGGTTTCCTCGTCATCAAGCAATCCACCCTAGATCCACAATCATTTTCGCATCCACTCCATTTCTCCCACTCCAAAACTTTTTCTCCACCTTCCAACAAACCATCATGCCGAAATCTTGTTCAGATGCCTCTTCGTTCCCGACGAGGAGCTGGCCGACCTCGGTCACCTGCCCATCGCGGCTTGCTCACCTGGAGTGGAAGAAGTGCCTTCAAGCCAAAATGCTCATCAACTGGCACCCCGCGATAGGTGAGACCATCCCCACCCCCGAGACCCACAAGATAGTCATTTTTTAGTCTTTCTTCGATCGGGGTTTTGCTCTTCCCACCTGTAACTTCTTTCAGGGGCTCCTTGAATATTATCAGATTGAGTTGATCCACCTCAACCCCAATTCCGTTCTTCAAATCTCCATCTTCATAACTCTTTGCGAGGCTTTCCTCAGTATCCTCCTCTATTTCAACCTCTTCCGCTATTTCTATCATCTCAAGCCCCAGCTATCCAAATCACAGCCACAAGTAATAGGGTGAGCCAGGCTTCAGCTCTAGAACAAGATGGAGAAGTTATACCTCCATCTCCCCTAAAGACCTCCCTGGAGGGCTGGCACCAGGAGTGGTTTTACTGCTCAAATCCAAAGCCCTCCTTGCCGCCCTATATCAGGAACGCCCCCAAGGTGCTCGACAGCAGGTCTGCGCTCCCCTCAGATGCCGACATGGTCTAAGTGCAGGTCTTGCTGGAGAAGACAGCCGCCTTGAAGAAGAAGGGGTTGACAGGAGTTTGGGTGGCGTGTTTATTCCTCAACCGACAAACCCAGCCCCTGAAGGCCTGAGTACGCCCTGGTTATGAATACCAGGGGAAGAACGACCCCACTCGGGAGAGCATCGAGTAGGTGGACAAGGACGTGGTTACCGACGATCTTTGTCAATATTTTTGTAGTGGTGTTCCGGACACCCTCGATCCAAAGAAGTCCCAAAGCCATACTGCTTACAGAGACCCCGGCTGGTGGTAAGTTCCTAACACCAGATGTCTTCACTTGTTTATTGATGAAATGCCTATGATGATTGATATGAGTGCGAAGTATGAACCATCGCCATATGTATTGTTTGCAGGAGAATGATGACTTCATCTCTTACCTCCCCAGCTAGCAGACTGGGGGGTCCAAGAAGCGTTTAGTCAGCCCCTCCACCAACCAGCCCAACTCCAAGAGAGCTGGAAAACAGCCAATCCAGGACCCGGCCAAGAAAAAACATGCACCAACCAAGGCGTCAGGCGGTCGGAAGATAAGAGATGCCGTAACCCCGACACCGTCGACTATCATGACTACCATACCAACAGCTCCTCTGACTAAGCCGACCGCCATGCCGACCACGCAGACTACCAAGCCGGCTGCCTTGACTGCGTCGTCGACTCTCGCGCCATCACCGCCATCTTCAAGCTGCCCGCCACCCGCCACTGTGCCGACAAGACCAGCGCCAGCGAACGCGGCACCTAGCAACAAGCCCTTAGGATCATCACCAACCACCTCACCCCGTGGTACACACGGGTTGAGGTTCAAAACCTCCAAGAGGTATTTTGTTTTCTAATTGTCTACAAACATCTTCAAGCTAGCTGCAATGCTTCGAATGTGATGTCATTTTTGTGGCACCTCCACCAAGGCGGAAACCCACCATGTGCAAACAGTACCCAATCCCTGGATCAGTAGTCGGATACACACATAGTCATTGGTGATACAAACTCAGAGCACACTAAACATTAGATACATAATAGAGTACATATAATACAAAGGTTTCCATCCAGGATAGGCCCTAGATGGACAACGGCAAAACAGGGTAACTAGTGGGATACAACACAGACAGGGTGGAAGCAGGGGAGGAAAACTACTTGACGATGGAACATGACGTTACCACAGGCTTGGTTGGGAACTAGGCCCAAAACCTCAGAAGTCCTCGTAGTCGGCTTGGTCCTGGAAGAACTTGGCAGCAGTCGGGTCATCGTCTTCCCCTTCAAAACCTAATATGATATACGTACAAATATAGGAACAAGGGTGAGTACTTTCGTACTCAGCAAGCTGGGAAAAAGGTGCCATGTCGATTAGACACAAAAGGGCTAAGAGTCTTATTTGTGAAAATAGCCTTTAGAAACATTTTGCTTGCCAAATCCTAGTGTGTCCAATTTTTAGTTGTCGGAAAGAGGCTCACGCCTCGTTCCATTCCGCAAGTTGCATTTCAACAACTCACCACATATAATTACCGAATCATGTATTTCCATTATCATCTTCCGGTGATTATCCGAGTGGCCACACAACTCGGCTGTCACCCGAGTGGCTTCGACCACTCCTTAGGTCTGTTACTTTTTCCGAGTGGCTTCGACCACCCGTTGACCCTGAGACTCAGCTACAACCAAATCTCAGCTATCTCTTTTAGCATTTTCTGGCTTCAACCAGTTATATTCGCTACACTGGCTACAACCAGTTAGCTCAAACTTTGCTGCCCTGGCTACAACCTGGGAGCCTGCTCTGTATCGTCTTCTGGCTACAACCCGAAGACTTACTCCTGTTAACTTTTCACACACTTGCTTATAGTGCTTCAACACCCTAGGTCACACAGACCCGTTTCTGGCCACACAGGCCTTCCGTTTGCTACTCGGCAACTCTGGTCACGATTCCCTTTTCATCAATCACTTTCGTAAATCATTGGCAAACAAGTCTACGCTATGGGAATCACCTTACATCGCCCTTAACCATGGGCACGGCTGTTCGAACAGTTCAGCTAAACTCTGCAGAGGGTGTACGCTTTACCCAAACGACACGAAACTTACACCGAGTACTGGCCGGTATAGGAAGTTCGTGACAAGGCCATTTCCAAAGTCAGTCTAGGGTTATCCAATGCCAGCAGAAGGATCCACACAGGATCAATGCTTCAGGTCGGCTCTAACCACCATCAGCATCAGGGCTCACGAGCCACAACTCAGATGAGTCCACTCCAGTTGGCACCAGACTTCTCTAAATCTACAATTTACTCGGCCAGGGGTAGCCCATACTACCCGTATGGTCGTACTGTAAAATGCTCGGATACAATTCCCAAAGGAAACGGTCCTTATTGATAATACATAGCCAGGCCACACAGGCACTGTCTCTGTACATTGAGGTTTTCTCAAACTTTATTTATTTTCATAAACATGCCGATACGCAAAGTACCGGGTTTTCAAACAGTTGAGCAAAAACCAATGTTTCCCAATGACAATACAATCGTTGCAAGGCTAGGCCATTCTACTCAGCATTCATATCCATAGATAGGATGCCAACGTGCCATTTGTGGGGCTATCAACAGAGGAATACATCAACATCCTACCAAAGTAAGTGCGACTACTGGGTAGGTCCGTCGGTTGCGCTCGCAGACCGAGGCCGATCAATTTAAAGTGTAAACTAAGCATGCATATTTTGCAAACAATATAATTTTGCATATATAGGAGGCAATATGATCAAAGGGGCTTGCCTTGTTCCAGCGGAAGATCTTCCTCGGCGAAGACGGCTTCTGGATCGTCCACCGGTTCAGGATCTAAACAAGTAGAAAAGATGATTACTGCCAAGCTGAAAAGAGGTAAAACACCAGGAAAAGAACATCGCGGCAGTCAGCTGCAGAAAGGTAGCAGTCGGCTAAGGATGGATGGCAGATGGATAAAGGTTTATCGTAGATGGCTGAGTTAAACTTGCGGAAGGGGCAACAAAGCTCACCGGTTAGGAACTCCGGATGGTAGGCTCAGCGATGAGCGGCAGCGATGGAGCTCGGGGAGCAGAAACGGCTCAGGGGGCTAGGGAGAAGGAAGATGATGGCTTAGCTATGAAGCTGGTGATGGTGGTTTGGTAGAGACGGTTGGGTTGCAAAACAGAAGAAAGAGGGGGCATGGATGGCTTTATATAGCCGGCGTGCGAAGCTGGACACTGCGGTGCTGGGCAACGGATAAAGAAAAGGGGTCACGATAAGCTGACAAGGCTACAGCGAGTTGGTTGGGGCGATGGGACATCGATGCAGAGTTTGACTTAGGGATTGGGTGCGGCCAGGGAGTTGGTGGGTACTGTAGCAACGATGGGACACTCAGGTCGTGGCAAGGACGAGTTGGTGATACTTTGCTGACAGAGCCTCTGACTATCCATTGGTCCAAGCGGGTTCTTGCAGTGCGGCGGTTATTGTCCGTTGGTCCGAGCGGGTTGCGGGCAGGTGGAGGTCGGATCACGTCACCACTTCTGCAGTCGGCGTCCAACGGAAGGAGCGTGGAAAACATGGCTGCGGTGCAACTTGGTGAGGCAATGAGACAGCACGTCCGTTGATAAGGCAAGGTGTCGTGAGCTTGACCGGATCAGGGCAAGTCGGGGTGGCAAGACAGAACTGGTTAATAGGGTAGTCGACAATGCAAGGGTTACTCGGCGGCAAGGGTGGCTGAGTGAACAAAGGTAAAAGAGCAAGATTCAGGAACTGAGTAGAAATCTACTCGGCACAAGGGAGAAAGGCAATCGGCTGGCCAGGGGGAGAAAAACTGGGGCACAGCTGAACGAAATTGGAGAGGAGTTCGCATTAAGAAAACGAATTCCAACAGAGAAAGGAGAAATGGGTCGTTACAATTCTGTAGGAAGCCCAGTGACGTGGACCTCAAAAGGTTGCCACCACCAAACTCCTGACACCGCCCCGGCTAAGGTTGCGGCTGAAGCCCAACAAGCCAACCGAGTGCTACCCCAGCCCCTAAGGGTGAGACAGAGCACTTAGCAGCTCAACCTACCACACCCAGCTGGGAGGCCATAGCACCGACCGTCAAGCCAACTCCCCCAGCGGATCCCAGGCCACTGACTCCCATGCCGCCTTCGTCGCCGTCCTCTGGAGACAATTCGAATGGTGGCTTCCCCAGGCTCAGAGCGCCGCCCAGCAACCCGCCGAAGGTGTTCTCCTGGATGAACCTAGACAAGAGCATGGACATGCTCACACTTGACGAGGAAGCCACCAATAAGGAGAGGATTGAGCTATACAAGACCACCATCAAGGCTTTGTAGCAAGTCCAGGTAAGTAATCCAACTCGGCTTGAAACAACTATGTTGTCTGTTATGTTGACATGATGACTGACACTTGTCTTGTGCAGAAAATAACTACCAGGTCTGAGAAGCTGACTAGGCATTCGCTACGCTCACTCCTCAGATCAATCAACTAACTCAGCTTCAGCAGGAAAGAGACAAGATCCAGCACAAGGGAAAGGAGAGGGAGGACTAGATCCGTGGCGTGGTGACCGAGCTCAGGGATGAGAAGTTCAACCAGATGGGGACCATCCGAGGTAAGCTCGATTGTCTTCCGAGTGGCTCCCTGTCATATCTTCCCCTTACTCATCTCTTGTATATTGCTTGTTGTAGTTCAAGAAACTACAATCTACAACCAGACCCAAGAACTTGATCGCCTGAAGAAGGAACTAGAAGATCTTGGAAAGGCAAAGGCCAAATTGGAGACTGAGTTCACTTGTATGCCACTCTTCTCCTATTGTTCATCTCCGAATACTTGTTGGTTTGCTTTGCTGGACCTTCTTACAACTTGCCATTTGGACAGACTACAAGACCAAGGTGCAATCACAATTTGACTTCTTCGACGAGCAAATCCGAGTGGTTGAAGACTCGTGCAGCACTATTGTTGACTCCGCTAAATCCCTTTTAGATATTATACTACAAGAGGAGGCCAGCCCTAGCTCTGCCACACCAGCTCATGTGCTTCAACTGAATAGCTGAATAGCTCGCATCACGCAGTTGAATCGACCACATAATCTATCTTGGGTAGACCAAATGGATCTTTGGGACACGCCTTATTTAACTCAGTGTAGTCAACGCACATGCGCCATTTACTGTTCTTCCGGAACAAGACTTGGTTTGCCAGCGAATCCCGGTGGTAGACCACCTTGATGAACCCGGCTTCTAGGAGTTTTGTGATCTCCCCGCGGATAGCATCTTTGTGGTCTTGTGCGAATCTCCATAGTCGTTGCTTGACTGGTTTGGTCTAGCTTACTATTGAGGGAATGCTCGATCACCTCCATTGGTACATCAGGCATGTCGGAAGGTTTCCCAGCAAATATATCCATGTTCGCCTAGCGGAAGGTGATGAGCTCGTGTTCCTATTTGGGGTTGAGTCCGGTCCCAACAAGCGCCGTCTTGGTGGGGTCAGAAGGGTCCAGGGGATCTTCTTTGTTTTTCACAACACTGAAATTCCTGACTTTTGCTAGGATTTCCTCGTGCTCCTCTGAAATTGTTGCTACCAGTCGGATGTTGCTGCGTCCGACTGAGGCTTCATGAGACTGGGCTAACTCGCAGCTTTCCTTGTCGCAGGTGAAGGCTTGCCGGACTTTGCTGCGTAGGGAGAGTACTCCTACTAGTCCTGTTATCTTCAGCAACATGTAGGTATAGTGGGGAATTGCCAAAAATTTGACGAGTGCCGACCACCCGAGTATGGCATGGTAGGCTATCTCGAAATGAGCAACCTTGAAACAGATGTTCTCCATGCGAAAATTTTCCCGTGTGCCAAAGGTGACTGGCAAAGTGATCTGGCCAAGTGGCATTGAAGAGAGACCGAGGATTACCCCGTGGAATGGAGCTGTACTCGGCCATAACTCAGATGGAGGTATTTTCATCTCGTCGAGTGTCTTAGCGAAGAGAATGTTGAGAGCGCTCCCGTCGTTGATCAGAACCTTCTTCAGCTTGACATTCTTGATAACTGGGTCCAGGACAAGTGGATAACGTCCTGGGTGTGCCACTCGGTTAGGGTGATCTGTGCGGTCAAACATGATTGCGACCTCGAACCACCATAGATATTGGGGAGCATCGGCTAAACCGAGTTGACTTCGCGTGTGGTCAGCTTCTACCTCCATTTGGACTTGAACGCTGATGGCCCTTCGAATATGTGGTTGAACTCAGCATGTGGGTCTTGGTAGTCGCCAGCTGGGCCCGAGTCTGGCTTGTCCTTATCCTTGGGTTCGTAGGATGTAGGCGTTTGCTCAGTGATGAACTTCTTCAACATGAAACAATTTTTGGCCGCATGCTTCCCTTTTGGATGGAAAGGATAGGATATGTTCATGACTTTCTGGTAGTCGTCCGCTTTGGGAGGTCGTGGTCGGTTGCGGTCGACTGTGGCCATGATGTCCTTTGACTTGCACTTGTAGTTCCCAGTCTTGGATGGGACCGCATTGTTTGTCTTATGTCGTTCCTTCTGTCGGGGCTTGTCATCGAGTGCCTCGGCAACTACGTCGGTTGAATCAGCGTATTTATTAGCCATCTTGAAAAGGGCTTTGATGAAGTTGGGTGGCTTCTGAGTGAACTTGGCGATGAATGGCATGTCTCTGACTCCCTTGCAAAAGGCAGCAATGACCACCTCATCGTTTATCTTGGGGATAGAGTTCCTCTTCTCCAAAAAGCGCTTCATGAAGTCCCGGAAAACTCGTTTTTCCTCTGGTAACACTGGTATAGATCGTATTCAGATGTTAGCCTTTCGTATGTGCCCTAGAAATTAGACACGAAGCGCTTGCAGAGTTCCCCCCAGGAGCCAATAGACCCTATGGGAAGCCCCGTTAACCACATTCGTGCTGAGTCGGCCAGGGCGATAGGGAGATAGTTTGCCATGGCCTTGTGGTCACCCCCGCTGCTCGGATTGCCAGAGTGTATACTTAGCTAGGACTCTGGATTGGTCTTGTCATCGTACTTGTCAGTACCAGTCGGCTTGAAGCCTAATGACCAGTCGACTTGTCATAGCTCGCTCGTGAAGGGTGGAACTCCATCGTCTGAGTGGGGGCTCTAGCTCCGACTGTGGTGGTGAAAACGCTCATGATGGATGCCGAAGCGCTCAATTTCATCTTCCAATCAATGATGTTCATCTTCTTCGTGTTCACGGCGTCAAGCGTTAATGTCATGATGTAGATCTCGGCGTAGTCAATCTCGAGCATCATGGTTGTCCTGCTGCTCGTCATGTCGATATCACTGGCGATCGTTGTTGTGGCCTTGTGATCCGTGATTGGACACCGAGTGGTGGTGGTCAAACCCCATCGCTCAGCGTCGTGCCGCTGTTGATGATGTTGCAGCTTCGGACATCGTCTTGTTGGAGGGGATCAATGTATCGCTAGATTCCTGGCATTGTTGCACCACTGTTGCTGTTATCATAGTTTTAATCCTGGCTATAGTCGGTGTCGCCTGATGATTAGGTCCCAGCTGCTGGGTATCCAAAAGTGTTGCAGTGGCCACAACGTTCTGTTGTGGGGTGATGAAGACTTCATGGTCACTTACTCTGGTCTAGAGGATTTCCTGTTGTGCCAGCCTCCTAGTTTTACATAGCTCACGGTTGCGAGCCTCCCGTTTGGCTTGCAGGCATCGATCTTCTTCCTCCTTTTGCTCACACAGTCGATGAGCCTCTTCCTCTTGTTGTTCGCGTAACCGGCATGCATCTTGACTTGGGGTAGAACCCTTGGGCACCATGAAGACCTCACATGGAGGTGAGAAGCTTCCCGAGGTGCTTTCCGACTGTGAGTCAGAGTCTGAGTAGTGGAGCGGCATGATGATGACCCCAACCTCCCTGGACCTGATCCTGAGCGGCTCTAGTTCATATCCGAGTCGAATTCTAGAAGATTGGGTTTGCCACATCAGATTGGAGGTTAAGATGGCCGCGGCGTTGCCAAGTTCGAGTGGGGGATTGACGATCTCGTCTCCCCTAGATCTGATCTCGACCGGCTCAGGGCCGTGTCTGAGTCAAACACTAGGAAAGAGAGTTGCCCCAGGGCTCGTGGATCTTGGGTATTGCTGAAGCATGTCATTGAAGAATGCCGCATTGTTGAGTAGGCCAACTGGCGCGAAATTGGCTTGATTCCTAGCCGACCGGATCGAAATCGAGTCCGATAAGGTGAGGTTGATGAAGTCGCCGGTGATGAAGTCAAGGCTCCCAAATATGATGGCTTGTCCAGGAGAGAAGTTGATGCCGTCGACTCCAGTGATTGGATCCATTGGGCTTGTTGACAATGATCTTGACGAATTCCCTACCTGGCGCGCCAACTGTCGATGTTTTATATCAGTTGTATTGAATATAGGGCTACTCATTGGATCTAAACTCGATGGTTTATACTGGTTCAAGCCCTCGGGATGAGGTAATACCCTACTTCCAGTTGTAGCGTATTGCTTTTGTTATATGGATTGATCTGCCCTAGGGGGCTCCTTGCCTCTCCTTATATACCTGAAGAGGCAAGGTTACAAGGTAGGAATCCCAGTTGGACTTGACCAAGGGATTTCCTTATCAGAATATAGAGTAACCAGCTAGGACTATATCCCTTTCCTTGTTGCACAAGGTTACATGAAGCCGAGTTCTACTATATCTCTAATCGTATGGGCCAGCCCACCCTTTATCCAAGTGGTCGTATTTGCTTTCCTTGAGGTACCCAGGGCCCATGGCCTCCACACCTGGGCCCGAGATCGTTAGCAGATAATACTGTATATAGATGAATTTTTAAGTTCGACGTCATTTATCATCACAATATCCCAACACTTTACAATAGTTCACAATCCACGTGCAAAATCAACCGATAACTAGGGTACTGCCCCCGCACAGAAGTCCTAATCCACCAGGTACATACCCATTCGAGAAATGTGGTTGCCTTAGTTCGTTTCCCTCATAGCTTCTTGAGTCAGTCCTTAATTGACTAGGGTCAGCGCTTGCCGTTCCTAGAAACCACCCAATTTCTTTCCTGCCACCTCGGTCGAAATAGGTTTTTCCTTGTTTTTGGTTTTTGCAAATGGTTCCTCATTATACATTGGATGGCAATACATGTCTCCATCCTTGCCAGTCAATGTAACCCTAGTGATTGCCCAATCAATCGTCCCCTTTTTCTTTAAGATATGAGAAAGGGTGATTCAATTACCCAAGTGCAACTAGGCACGGCTAAGCATTTCTTATTAAATATAATTAGGGACTCAATTAATATCATGGCATCAAGGAACAAGGTACTCAATACAAGGTGGCATAATCAATAATTGGGATCACATTTTAAACATAGCATGCAATTTATTTCACAAACAAAATAAGTTCGCAAACTAGCATCAATATTCTCAAGGAGGGGGACATGGTGACTTGCCTTGCTTAGGGCGGTCGATTACCAAATTGCTCTTGCACTGAATCTCGATCAAACCTTCTCCTCCTTGGGGCGCGTTCATGTTCCTTGCCACTATATAGATCGCACCAACTAGATGTGCAAGAAGAACCAAATCAAGCAACAATCAAACACGGAATACAACAAAAGGTCTAGGTTAGTCTATAGGCTCAGGCCGAGGGTGGCTAACTTCTTAGGTCTAAGGTTCACTAAGAAGCTAGGGTTTCTAAAGGTGGGTAGCGATCGAGGGCTAGGGGTGATTGTGTGGACAAGCTACTATCCAAAGGTTAGACCATTGGCTCGGCATGGGGGAGGTGGGTAACTACCTTCGAGATGGCTTAGCTAGGTTAGCTAGAGGATTACTATCTCAAAAGGGCCCATATCGGGTCTTGGTATCACATGTTTTAGTTCCTAATATTCGTTTGTTTGTTTTCTTTTTCGGATTTTATTGGTCAATTCATGAGCCGAATTCTCGTTAAGTAGCCTCGTGGTCTTGTAGTTTTAGCTATTTTGTGGAGAATTGAACTTGTGAGTCAAATTAATAGTTCAAAGCCTTGATTTTTATTCTTCATTTTATGTTTAGGAGCAATTTTTCATGTAAATGTATTTTTAGGGTGCTCTCTACTATTGTTTAGTCAACACTTGGATAAGGTAATTTTTAATGTAGGATTTACTTATTTATTTTGTGTGTGTTGATCCATAAATTATGCATTTCCCTTGCGATCAGGTCATGTAAAAAATGCATTTATTTCCTTTAAGTTTATATAGGTACAAAATTTTACTTAAGAACACTTATAAACCATTTATACTTTTATTTACAAATGGGAGAAATAAGGTTTTTCTATGTTTCATGGTGGTTATTTACAGTTTTATACCTTAAAGTCTTTATTTTCATTACTTGGAGTTAAAACATCCTTAGAAACAATTTTTAGTATAAGAAATTATTTAGATCTTTCTTAGAATTTATGTTTCATGGTAGTGTTGTGCAAATTTATAGTTTAGAGGTTTTATTCCCATTATTTCAATTTGTAATTTAGTCTAAAGGAAAATTCTTAGTAAGAGAAAATAATTATCTACTTGTCATTATTTCATATTTGTGTAAAAAGTATATTGTGACAACTATTATTTGGGTCCAAAATGTAGAGCTTGAATTTACAAAATTTTAGAGCCAAGTTTCATTCAATTTGGACCTTATTTGAATTAGTTATGAATTTCCAAAGGTTAATCTAGATTTCCTTTTGCTGAAAGAAAAAAGACTTGAGCTATTTTTATTTATTTTCAGAATTTTTTCTTAAGGGAAATGGCTCTATGGCTGATAGGCGGGGCCTAGGTTGACTTCCACCAGGTCAAGCTGACCGGGAGGTGGCCTGAGGCCCACTTGTTAGCGACTCAGGGGTAAAAAAGATATTAAATAGATTTTTAAGGTGGTGAGGTCCACATGTCATACTAACATATTAAGGATATTATTTTTCTTAAACTTTTTTATTAAATCTTAATGTCATGGCCCACATGTCATCCTCTGGGGGGGAATTAATCCCCTCCGATCCCCTTCCTCGGTTCCTCCTCTCGGCCTCGGCAACGCAGAGAAGGAAGGAGAAGGGCGGCGGGTCGATAGCGGCAGCGGCCAGCGGCGGGGCTAGGGGCTTTGGAGGGTCTTCCAGCGGCAGACCGGCAGTGGCAGTGGACACACGGAGGCCAAGATGGCCAGGCGAACAACGGGGCGGTGAGGCAGTGGAGAAGGCTCAGGATGCCAGTAAAATTTGGGCGGAGACTGAGGTTCCGGCCAGCATGGAGCTCAACGGGGCTTCTCCACAGTGAGGGGAAGCTTTTGCCCCATCGGGCTCGGCCCGGGGCTAGCTCGCTGTGAGCTCGCGCCGGTAGTCATTGTGGCGGGGTGGCAGAGCTTCAATTGGGGCGGCGCGGTGGTGTCGTCGTCCTCACCTCCAGGTCGGCACGGGCAGGGACGGCTGTGTCAGGCGCGCGGGTGGCCGGGCTGCGGGGAGCCGGCGAGCTCAAGCTCCGACTGCAGTGTCGTTGCTTCCTTGTTGGTTTTCTGTGAGGCAACGAGGGGGGGGTGCTTGGTAGCAGTGGAGTGTGTGGTGGGAAGATGGAGGACATGTGATGAGAACATCGCCACCATCAATACGACCACATCTATGTATGGAGGAGATCAACAATAAAAGGGAGAAGATCACCCAGAAAAGGGATTCGCGCAGGCTGGATTCGGACGGTACAACAGCACCAACTTGTGACGGCGGCCACGACTTCATACGAACTCCGATTTGGGAGTTCCAGTACTTCACAGAAAGCTTATAAAGTCTACTTTCCAACGGATTGAGATTCATACTCATATCTGCTCGGAATCATCCGCAATAATCGTTTTAGTGACGGGAGGTTTCCTGTTTAAGGTGTTGTATCACCAGTTTTGGGCCGAAGGCCCATGTATCAAGTTGGGTCCATTAGGGATGCATCCTAGGGTTGGAGAACGACCCTAACACCCTTGTGGTCATCCTCCCATACTATTAATACTTTTAGAGCCGCCATAAACAGATTGAGTTTTGTTATATTAAAGTTAACGTCGCTACTTTATCATGTAATCCTGTAATCGGTTAGATTGCCGGTTTGCTCGTCTTCGGAACCTCACCGTTTGTTCTCTTGAATTAAACCTTTATCTTTATTCGTAAATTGAGTTGCTTGTTCATCTTGTTCTTGCTAGTTCTCGATTGCTTACAGGAACAATCTACCCTCTGGTTGGGCTGATCGTGCATCCGTCGAGATTGCGAGCAGCCTCTGGAGTTGGTGTAACGATTGCTAAGGCGCAACGTCCCTGGACTGTTGTAGTCGGATCGCCAATGTCACTCCATCCAATCAACTTATCCTCTCATCGAAAGATCGGGACACCCACGTCCACATCAACATGGCTAAGGCGCATTTGCCCCATTGATATGCATGGACGGTGTCACACCCTGAAAATCGTCTTAATTAAAAATATTTTTGGGTAAATAAAAATACAAGAATACACTAGAAAATTTTTTTGAGAAAGTGTTTGAAGAAAATTTTGAAATTTCTAATATTAAAAATCCCAAGTTGAAATTTTAAATAAATGCTTGGATACTTTTATATTCCTGGGGTTTTGTCGGAATATTTTAAGCATTTAAGTATTTATGATGATAAACTTTTTGTGTTTCATGGTGGTATTTACCTCTAGTAAATTCCACACGGTTTAATAAACTCTCTGAAATTTTCTCAGATTTTTTAGAGCTCCAGAATTAATTTTAATACTATATAGATCACTTCAGTAATTAATTAAATATAATATAAAATCCCTTCCTTTTTCCTTATTTGGGTCGTTTCTGCCTCAGACTCTTGATGTCTCTCCATTTTTTCCTCCCTGAACTCTAACTCCTATTTTTATAGGGTTTTGTGTCGCTCCCGAAACCCTAAAGCCTCCTCGGAATCTCAAATCTGGAGTTCTCAGATTTATTCCTTTTCGAAACCCTAAAACCCCCTTGGACTCCCAACCCGAGATTCTTGGCATCCGAAATATCTATTTTTTCCCCTTTGAAATAAGTCCTAGATTTTCCCTCTAAGTTCCCTTCCATCGAAATGAATCCAAATCTCCAATATACCGAGTTTTGCTCAATTTTAGTCACCATAAAATATTCTCATCAAATCCTATATCCTGGAATATTTACAATAACCGAAATATTCCAATTCTCCAGTTCTCAGGAAATACCCTCTGGTTTTCAAAACAAAGAATGCTTCCCATATTCTGTATATCTCTAAATTCCCGATGATTCCTAATCCCACAAAATATTCCCCACTTCGTTTTCCCCAAAATATTCATATATGTTGGATATTTAACCGTTCCTCGAATCTCCATAATCCCGAATATTCCAACATTCTTGAAATCCCAAATGTTCTAATTTCCTAGTCTCCCTAAAAATATCCTTTAATCCGCCATCCAATATATATGTATATATATGTATATCTCGCTGTCTAGAATGTCCTAGAATACCAAATAATTCCGCAATTTCTAAATTCCAGAACATGACTCAGATTCCACAAATATCCTCAAATTCCAATTTTTGCGAAATTAGAATTTTCCGAAAAAGCCTCCTATTTTTCCTTTCCAATTTTACCCCTTTTCCTTTTTCTTTCCCTTCTTTTTCTTTCTTCCTTCTTTTATTTTTCTCTTTCTTTCTCCCTCGCTACTGTACATCTTCCTCCTCTCTTCTTTCTTCTCTGGCTTCCTCTCTCCTTCTCCTCTCGGCTGGAGGCTGACACGGCCCGAGCCTCGGCCTGCGCCACCCTGGGTCCAGCCCAGTTTGCACCTCTCCTTCCGACCTCGGCCCGCTCCACCGCTGCCGACCCGGCCCGAGCCACTGCCTCTTGCGCCCCTGGCCCCGCCGCATTTGCAGCGTGACCGTGCCGCCATCGGTCTCTGCTTCCGTCGCCATCTCCTCCCCATAAATAGCGGCCTCTCTGTCCGCTCCTCGCCTTCCCGGTGCCCTAGCCGATGTCCCCCGAGCGTCGCCGCTCCTTCCCACCTTTGCGCCGCCTTACCCCATCGCCACCGTGCCACTCTCTTCCGCCGCACCTGCGCCATGCGTTGTGGCCACCCTGCACCGTGTCGCCGTCCAGTGCCGTCATTGGCATCACCCCGGTGCCTGAAGCCTGCCACCGGTGAGCACTCCCTCCGGCGCCCCTCGGCATCCGCTGCCGCCATCGCCCACACCGGTGCCCCTCCTTCCTCCCTTCTGAACTTCGTCGCAATGGTCGGCCGCTCCGTTCTCGGTTCGTCGCTCGCCGTCCTCGATCGCCAGCTGCCGGTTGCCTCCCTCGAGCTTGGTTCACCACGCCAGCATGCTTCTGCACCTCGCCATGGCTGACGGCCAAACGTCCCTCGCTGCTATCTCGCCGACGGGTGGACCCCGCCGGTCTCTCCCTCCAAGGATGACAAGCTGACCCTAGTGCACAGTACTCCAATGGGTCTCTGCCGTCCATCATCTTCGATCGAATCTAGGCCATGCAATCTTCATAAAGCCCGTGATTAAATCTCATCCGTCCAATTCGAGCCGTCGGATTTCCCTGAGGCCACATCAGCTCTTCTACCCACGTGTTGTCCCGTGGCTCTCTGTGTCACCCTGTCCACCATCTCAGTATCTCCTCTGTTCCATAGACCGAGTCCGCATAAGGGTCCCACCCTAATTTTTTATACAAAAATAATTTCTTTATTAATTATTCCTCTAGAGAATATTCTTTCTCCTTTTCTTTTTGGATTTACTCTGAATTAATCTTCCGGAAGCCATATTATTTCCATCCAAACTCCGATTCGACCCATTCCTCCTCCTAAATCCATCTAAAATCATGATCTACCTGTTTATGTACTTTTTATGTATTGTTTATTTGGAGTTTCTTAGTGTTTTTTCTTGTTTTACGTGTAATCGTGTATTTTCGTCGTTTCGAAGGATCGTGAAGATCGAAGAAGAGTTCGCAAGATCAAGCAAAGATGTTTCCTATTGCAAGGCAAGTCACATGATAATCTCCTTGAGCATGTTGATCCCATTTGTGAAATCTATTTTATTTTAGCGTTATTACATGCAATGTTTTGGGATGTCATTATTACGGGTAATTATTATTATTCCGATATTCTTTGCTTATGGCCAAGATCTTGCTATTGATATCTATACCTTGATACCCTGGGTAAATAATATTCACTAGCTGGATGAATATTTACTGATCTAGCTGGATTATTTCGGATCTGCTTAACCATGTCTGGAAACTTTAGTGTCATTTTATGTGGGAAACCAATGATTCACTTATCGATAATTAATGGATAATGGTTATTGTTTCATGACAGTTGGTCGTGGCTGGTTAAGTAATATGCCAACTAAAACTTGACTGAATGGTGGGTTGTGAGCACCAGGGTTGTGAATGTTGCTAGCGGTGCTCATGACAATTAAAGGCTGGTTCACGGACTACTTGTTGCGAAGCATTATCCGTACTAACCACAAGCTAGAATGGGTAATGGCAGGAACTGAAGTATGATGAGTTCAATAGGAGGCACCAGGGCAGGTTTGTGGCTGGTATAAGTCCACACATGGTAGTCATCTATGAGTCTATGCATTTGGGCTTGGAGCCAACTTGCGGGAAGTTATTTGATCACCCCTACCAGAGACCGGAGGTTTGGCGGGAGGCTCTCCTATTGTGCGAGTTATATGGATGGTCTTGTCACAATCTCTATTCGGATAATTTCGGGTATCGTGACACATGGCTGACATGATGTTGAGATTGTGTCTTGTGGGTAAATTGGTATACATCTGACCAGAGTAAAACTTTTCAAATAGCCGTGCCCGCGGTCAATGGGCAGGCCTAGCAATGTTTTCTGTGAGTAGTCCCTGTTGACGCCGAAAACCGCCGGGTGTGCCGAAAAGCTTGCTGACGATCTGGTTCGGCGCCTAGAGACACGCGAAGGCCTTGGAGATCTGCTTAGCTCCAGTGCAGGTCCTAAAATATTTGAGGTTCGCGGGCGTGCCAGTCAATTTGACCCAGCAATTGACAAGGAGATGAAGAAATTAGATTACTGATCCAATCGGCCAGCAAGCCAATACGGATTCCTTCCAACCGATGCCGCTATGCTCGTGCCCGGGCCTCTGCCTGTACTCGCGCCCGGGTCTCGTGCTCGCGTCCGGGTCCTTGTTGGTCCTCGTGCCCGGATCGGCAGCAATTGCGCAATCGGCTATCGGCCGATACGGGCTGATATAGACTCCTCGTAGCCGATAGCCGATGGCACCTGTGTATCGGCTAGGAAACCGATAGTGCTATGAGCAAATAGACAAGATGTCAGTATAACATGTGCATCGGCTAGGAGCCGATTATCAATAGATAAGCAAAATAGTAAGCCAGCCGACTGCCGAGGAAACACATATGCATCGGCTAGAAAACCGATGATAATATAGATGACCAAAACAGTATGGATAATACAGTCGGCTTTATAAAAAGATAACCTATCGGCTAAGCACTCCGATAGAATGTCGCATATACACCGATCAGCCCGACAAGGATAAATCTATTATTATCGATCTAGTAGTTCAAACCTAACTGATGCAGCACAGATCGATAATAGTAAAGGAACCTCAACGAGCCGATAGACCTAATGCAACTGTGATGAAAATAACTTACCGGCTATACATTCCGATAAGACGCTTGCGCAAAAACCATCAGCCTAGCAGGAACGATTTATCGCTGGCAGTTCAGTAGGTCGGACCCAACCGATGCAGCACGAACTGATGATAAATCGCCCCAAGTAAACTGATAAGATCTACGCACGCGTGATGTGGTATACCTGATCAGCCTAAGAGGTCGGACCGAACCGATGCAGCTGTAGACAGGGCAGATACACCTGGGTAAGGGGTGACGAGTCTTACCCTCTCGCAGGAGTTCGGACCTAACCGATGCAGCCCCGCTCGAGAAGCAAGAACCCGTCGAAAGGTTGGCGATGCGCCGAAGTTTAATTGATCGATTGATAGTTTACAAGGTCCCCAGGCATACGTATATATACCCCGAGTTACAAGAGTCCTTATAGGACACGTAACAAGACTTTCCTAACTAGAAAAGGAAAACTAACAGACCTGATCGGACAAGAGATCAGGTTTCCTAAAAGATAAAACTATCTAATAGATAAGATAATTAACTGCCATAGCGTGGTCTTCACGATTCCTTCCCGAATCCGGCTTCTTCTGGATTAGCTCCCAACGGCTGATATCACTTCTTTCCTTAACCAAGTCCGACGCGAATCGTACCAAATTTTGGCGTTAACACATGCCCCCCAATTTCGGAGTTTGTTATCAAACTTCGAAATTCTTCTTCTGTTTGGGCCTCATCATTCCTTCCTGGCCTCCTGAAATCGGCTTTCATGAACCGATACCTTCTGTACTAGGTGTGCTAGGCTCTTGAAGTCTTCTGATGAAAATTTTTCCTTGATCGGAGCCACCAAACCTTGGAATGCTAACTCGGCCAGCTGTGCATCATCCAGACTTAAACTATAACATCGGCTTCTAACATCACGAAACTGCTGGATATATTCTGCGACTGATTCCTCCGGCTTCTGTATTACCGATGTTAAGTCTATCAAGCTCATCTCCTAACTCCCTATAAAGAAATACTTGTGGAATCGCTTTTCCAGATCGGCCCAACCTCGAACTGAGTTAGATGACAATGAAGAAAACCATGTAAAGGCCGATCCGGATAATGATAACGGGAAGAGTCTAACTCTCAAAGCTTCTACAGCCGATGCTTCTCCGCACTGCGCCAAGAATCGGCTGACATGCTCCACTGTAGACACATCATCTTGCCCTGAGAATTTGGAGAAGTCTGGCACTTTGTATCGGCGCGGCAACGGAACTCTATCAAACCAATCTGGATATGGATGCCGATACATAAACATTTCCTCCTTCGGTCTTAGACCGAATTGTTCTTTCATCACCTCTGTGATTCTTGCCGATAAATTGTCTTCTCTTGGATCTTCACCGTAATGACGCAGAGGTGGAGTTGGTAGCCGATTCTGATTCTGATATTCCCTCGGATAGTTGTACTTAGGAACAGCTTCTGGATAACTCTGTTGATGCCCCCCATAGTACGCAGTTTGATATCCTTGAGGAATCCCATCTTGTTGCCCCCCGGGTATTTGAATCGGCTCTACTGCCTTCTTGATCAAGCTCTGTAATGTGTTCACCAATACCCCAGATTGATCAGTCAACGCATGATGAACTGCTTCATTAAACATGTCTTGGATCGGCTTCTGTGAACTTGTAGGCGATATATGGCTCGATTCGTCAATAAAAACAGGTTTTGGAAATTGCGACTTCTGAATCGGCCCTTGATCTGTCATACCGAAGGATTCTAGACAAAGCTTCCGAAAATCTTCGATGTTCTGCTCCACTTGTTGTCTCTGTTCTTCGGTCAAGTCTTCCATTGTGACTGGGATTATGTTGTCTGTGCTGACCTCTTTTCCAGCCATGTTGAAGTTCTGTGTCCCACCGGGTCAAAAACGTGTTGATTCAGCCGATAGGATATACTGTGATAATATGAAGATCGTGTCCCACCGGGCGTGCCAAAAACGTGTTGACGCCGAAAACCGCCGGGTGTGCCGAAAAGCTTGCTGACGATCTGGTTCGGCGCCTAGAGACACGCGAAGGCCTGGGAGATCTGCTTAGCTCCAGTGCAGGTCCTAAAATATTTGAGGTTCGTGGGCGTGCCAGTCAATTTGACCCAGCAATTGACAAGGAGATGAAGAAATTAGATTACTGATCCAATCGGCCAGCAAGCCGATACGGATTCCTTCCAGCCGATGCCGCTATGCTCGTGCCCGGGCCTCTGCCTGTACTCGCGCCCGGGTCTCGTGCTCGCGTCCGGGTCCTTGTTGGTCCTCGTGCCCGGATCGGCAGCAATTGCGCAATCGGCTATCGGCCGATACGGGCTGATATAGACTCCTCGTAGCCGATAGCCGATGGCACCTGTGTATCGGCTAGGAAACCGATAGTGCTATGAGCAAATAGACAAGATGTCAGTATAACATGTGCATCGGCTAGGAGCCGATTATCAATAGATAAGCAAAATAGTAAGCCAGCCGACTGCCGAGGAAACACATATGCATCGGCTAGAAAACCGATGATAATATAGATGACCAAAACAGTATGGATAATACAGTCGGCTTTATAAAAAGATAACCTATCGGCTAAGCACTCCGATAGAACGTCGCATATACACCGATCAGCCCGACAAGGATAAATCTATTATTATCGATCTAGTAGTTCAAACCTAACTGATGCAGCACAGATCGATAATAGTAAAGGAACCTCAACGAGCCGATAGACCTAATGCAACTGTGATGAAAATAACTTACCGGCTATACATTCCGATAAGACGCTTGCGCAAAAACCATCAGCCTAGCAGGAACGATTTATCGCTGGCAGTTCAGTAGGTCGGACCCAACCGATGCAGCACGAACTGATGATAAATCGCCCCCAGTAAACTGATAAGATCTACGCACGCGTGATGTGGTATACCTGATCGGCCTAAGAGGTCGGACCGAACCGATGCAGCCGTAGACAGGGCAGATACACCTGGGTAAGGGGTGACGAGTCTTACCCTCTCGCAGGAGTTCGGACCTAACCGATGCAGCCCCGCTCGAGAAGCAAGAACCCGTCGAAAGGTTGGCGATGCGTCGAAGTTTAATTGATCGATTGATAGTTTACAAGGTCCCCGGGCATACGTATATATACCCCGAGTTACAAGAGTCCTTATAGGACACGTAACAAGACTTTCCTAACTAGAAAAGGAAAACTAACAGACCTGATCGGACAAGAGATCAGGTTTCCTAAAAGATAAAACTATCTAATAGATAAGATAATTAACTGCCATAGCGTGGTCTTCACGATTCCTTCCCGAATCCGGCTTCTTCTGGATTAGCTCCCAACGGCTGATATCACTTCTTTCCTTAACCAAGTCCGACGCGAATCGTACCAAATTTTGGCGTTAACAGTCCCACAGTACTCATTAATGGTGATAAATAGTGATAATTTGATAGCTCCGGTTTGGGCCTGAACTGCATTGGAGTGTGGTTCAGTGGATGATTCAATATTGACTATTAATTAAACTACATTGTTTTCGATGTTTTTAAATGCAAATGTTTTAAATGCTGATTTATGCAAATAAGTCATAATATGTGGCTTGTTGAATACGGTGGTTGGTACTCAGTCTTGCAATATGGCAATCATTAGAGTGAAGCTTTGCGAGGAGGAGAAGTTTGGTGTTTGACTTATAATCCAGTTGAGCTACCGGTGGCTTGGTGCTGCTTCACTAGGTTGCCGTTCCACTGCCGTTTTCTTCTGTGTGAGGACTAAATGCCTCTTTTATAAGTATTTATCGTTATTATGTTTTGGTTATGTTTATCAATTTATCGATTTGTGTACTTCAGCTGATTCCTGGACGAGGATTTATTGTATAAATTAGCTTTGGAAATTCTGGTGAATTTCTAGGCATGACAGGCGGCGAGCACCGTGTGAGGTGGTGGAAGGCAGCTACAGGGCAATGACGAGCATGGGTGGCGGGTGGTTGGGATGGCCACAAGATAGGTAGTGGGGAACAGTCAATCGCCCGGCAGTCTAAAGGCCGAACTCGGAGTCGCTGCGGGCTTCGGAACGATGGTTCAGCGGCGGTGGCGTGTGCAGAGGGTGCACAGTGGTAGGCGGTAGGGCAAGGATGGCGTGCTTAGGAGATGGTGTGGGTGGCAGGAGGTAGGCGGCGATGCAAAAAAGGAGCAGGATGGCAGGGGGTCGCGTGGGAAAAGAAGGCGCCTACACGATTTTTGGACTAGCAGTCCATCTGTGGCCATGGCGCCCGTGGCTTCCTTTGGTCCAGCGGGCGGAGGAGCGTGCTTGTTGCGATGCTAGTGGCACAACCCGGTGCACGCAGGGCATGGACGCATGTCCTCGGATACGCACTCGTGGGTTTGCCGATGGGAGTCACGGCGGGGCCAAGAGACATCGTCATGGTGATTGCGAGGCGTGGTAGAGCGACGCTTGGCCCGATGGACGCAGCGACATCGTCGAGGGCATTTTGTCGAGCAGATCACTTGTGGTGCAGCTAGGGAAGGAAGCAGGCCTACACTTGGGTGGCTTTGCTGGGCCGAGGAGAAAAGGCTTGGAAAAGGAAGGAGATGTGGGGGTCGGCCTGGCTGGCGGGCGTGGCCCAGCCCTGGTTGGGCCGGCTCTACTTGGTCCGGCTGGCAGATGGGCTAGGCCAGAAGGAGAATTTTGAGGCACAAAAATAGAAATTGAGAAAAGAAATTTGAAGGAGAGTTTTCCATTTTGAAAAGGTTTATTCAAGAGGTTTTAAATTTGGAAATGAATTATTTGAATCTCAAATAACATTATGAAGCCTGATTTCAATTTCCTCATAGACATCTGAGGGTTCAAATTTGAATTTGAATTTTCATATTCCTAGAGAAGAATAGCCTTTTTATTTATGGTGTTTTAGTCAATTTGGCTATTATATATATGGGGAGATAAATATTTTGGCATACTTTTGGGGACGTTTATTTAAAAAGTTTCATGAATTAGGGTTTTGTAATTCCCACACTGCTTTGTACTAAATTTTATTCAAAATATTAGGTAAGGTAATATGTGAGCATTAAGGTTCAGAAATTAAGTTAATATTTAATTTCTATATTTAATTTATGGGTTGAAAGCTTGGTTTATTTTGTAGTTTTTTTAAGAAAATTGGCTTTGATCCAATGGTTACTTTTATTAGATCCAAAGCAAGCAACACAAACAAAGAAGCAGCATGATGCCAAAAAGTTTTTAAAAGTTCAAAAATTTACGTATTTTTCTTAACCAAATTTTCAAGGTGTTACAGATCTGTGGAGAGATTGCGAGGGACTTTCGTTGTGAGATGATGCCCAGCGCCTGCCTGCAAATCTTGCTGTGGCAATATTACAAGTTGACTTGCTTGAGGGGACCAGGGTGTCTAGGTTTTGTTGTACCACCGCAGCTGCTATCGTGGCCTTGATCTTTGCGATTGTCAGCGTTGCCTCATGGTCTAGTCCCAGCTGCAGGGTGTCGACTAGAGTTGCAACAGCCACGACGTTCTGCTGAGGGGTGACGAAGACATCGTGATTGCCCACCCTAGTTTGGAGGATCTCATGTTGTGCTTGCTGTCTGGCCCTGTGCAATCGGCAGTTGCACTCGTCCCGTTCGGCTTGTAGGCGTCTGTCTTCTTCATCCTTTTCCTCACGCGGTCGGTAAGCCTCTTCCTCTTGTAGATCACGTAGTCGGCGTGCATCTTGACTTGGGGTATGCCCTATGGACATCATGAAGACTTCGTGTGGAGGTGAGAAGCTTCCAGAACTGCCATCCAACTGGGAGTCAGAGTCTGAGTACAGAAGTGGTGTGATGATGACCCCAACCTTCCTAGATCCAAACCCGACTGGCTCTAGGCCATATCTGAGCCAAAGTCTATGGGATTGGGGATGTTGCGTCACGATGGAGTCAAAGATGGTTGCGACATTCATGAGTCCGAGTGCGGGATTGACAATCTCGTCTCCCCTAGATCCGATCTCGACCAGCGCAGGGCTGTGTCCAAGTCGAACACTAGGGAAGAGAGTTGCCTAGGGCTCATAGGTATTGGATGTCGCTGAAGCAAGTTGTTGAAGATTACTGCAGCATTGTCAAGGCCAACCAGCGCGAGGTTGGCTAGATCTCCCTTTGATCGGGTTGAATCCGACTTGGAAAGAGTGAGGTGGACGAAGTCGTCGGTGATGAAGTCGAGGCTCCCGAAGCAGAAGGCTTGTCCAGGAGGGAAGGTGATGCCGGCAACTCTAGTGGTTGGATCCATTAAGCTTGTTGATGATGATCTCAACGCTTCCCCTACCTAGCATGCTAACTATCAATGTTTTATATCGGCAATATTGAATATGGGGCTATGCGTCGAACCTAATTCAAAAGAACATGGGGATTATACTGGTTCAGGCCCTCAATGTAAGGTAATACCCTACTCTAGTTGTGGTGTATTGCTTTCGTTGTATGGATTTTGTTATGCCCTAGGGGTTCCCTACCCCTCCTTATATACCGGAGGGATGAGGGTTACAGGGTGGAAAACCCAGTCAGATACGACCCAAGGTATTTCTTATCAGTACACAGAGAATATGGCTAGGATTATATCCCTTTCCTTGTCGTGGAAAGTAACATGAAGCCGAGTCCTACTTTATCCCTAATCATATGGGCCGGCCCACGATCTGTCCGAGTGGCTGTAATGGCCTTCTTTAAGGTACCCAGGGCCAGTGGCCTCTACACTGGCTGACTGTATTACCCAACGGATCTATACACTCCTAGAGCGAATTCTGTGACTTATTCATTGGGAATTTTCAAGGCACCTACGAGAGGCCAGGAATTGAGTCAGATCTCTACCATTCGGCAAGGCAAGAACAAAACTTTCCAAGACTACATACGACTCTTCCTAGAGAAGAGGAGCTTGATCCCCATTGTCGCAGAGCATGCTGTCATGGCTGCTTTCTGCAAAGGGGTGGTTAGGTACGTTGACTACATCATGAAAATCACTTGGAAGCCACCTACTTCGGTGAAACACATGTTTGAGATGGCTAATTCTTATGCTTCAGTGGAACATGTGGTGGCCCATCAACTTGATGACAAGTTGAACCCGAAGCCTAGCTAGAAGGACAAGAGGGAGTCCAAGCCCAATGATCGCAAGAGGAAGCCAGAGGAACTAGTTGCCGCCACTAAGCTCGATCTATCTCGGGCTCCGTGAGTTGAAGACTACAATAAGGTGATGGATGCGTTGTGCCCTTGGCATCCAAAGGGTAGACTTGCTATAAAGGACTACTACACACTCAAAAAATTCACGCAATAATTCTAGCAGATGGCCAAGGAGGAGGTGAATCCAACAAAGATAAAGATAAGCTTGATGGCTTCCAAGATCAGCGCGCCGAGTTGAATCATATCTTCAGGGCTTGGCAGCATATAAGTCCAAGAGGAAGCAGAAGCTTACAAAAGGGACATCAACACAGTTTCAACAAATTTCCCTCAACACTTAAGATTGTATGAGGTGGCAATCACATTTGACCGCTCGGATCATCTCGACCACATCCTGCACCTGGGGAGTATCCTTTGATGTTAGATCCATTGTGCGCAACGTCAAACTCAAGAAGGCTATGATTGATGGTGAAAGCATGTTCAACATTTTATTTGCCAAGACATAGGATGATATGAAGATCCCTCATTTAGAGCTACGTCCAAGTACTACTCCTTTCCACGGGGTAATCCCCTGACTTTCCTCACGCCACTCGGGCAAAGCACTTCAGACAAAGAGTCTATGCTTTGAGGTAGCTGATTTCGAGAAGGCTTATCACACGATCTTGGGAAAGCCTGCTCTGGCTAAGTTCATAGTAGTTCCACATTACACCTACCTGATGATGAAGATGCCAGGCCCAAAGGGGACAATATCTCTGGGCAGTGACATCCAGCAATCTTTCGCCTGCAACACAGAGAGTTGCAAGCTGGTGCGGAATCATGAAGTAGTAGTCGGGCGTGATCAAGTCCGACTAGCGGCGACTACCCTTCAAGACGAAGGAGAAGTTCTAGCAAAGAAGGTGGCTAAGTCAGGAATTGAAGCCAACAAGGAGGTCAAAAAGATACAGCTTGAACCTTCCAATCCAGCCAAGACAGCTCTAATCAAGACTAGGCTCGATCCTAAATAGGAAAGCATGCTCATCACCTTCCTCCAAGCAAATAAGGACATTTTTGCGTGGAAACCATCTAACATGCCTGGCATACCTAGGGAGGTGATTGAGCACTCTCTAAATGTCAAGTCGGACATGAAACCAGTCAAGCAAAGGCTTTACTAGTTTGCTCAAGACCAATGAGATGCAATTAGGGAGGAGATTACCAGACTATTGGCCACATCAAAGAGGTGTATCATCCCGACTGGTTAGCTAATCTAGTCCTTGTCCAAAAATAAGAACAGGAAATGGTGCATGTGTGTTGATTAGACAAATCTCAACAAGGCATGTCCAAAAGACCCCTTTAGTTTACCTCACATCGATTAGGTGGTGGATTCTACCCCTGGGTGTGAGTTATTATGCTTCTTGATGCATACTTGGGATATCATCAAATCAGCTTGAAGGAAGAAGATTGCCTCAAGACTTATTTATCACGTCGTTTGGAGCTTTCTGTTGTATAACAATATTGTTCAGGTTGAAGAATGTGGCAGGCCTACACACTCAACTCGGACAAAATGTGGAAGCTTATGTTGGCCAAGGAGGATCTTATTGATGTCCTAGCTGAGACGTTCAACAACCTAAGGGCTTTCAAGATGAAGATAAATCCCGAAAAGTGTGTCTTCGGGGTCCATTGGGAAAACTTCTCGGATTCATCGTGTTTCAGCATGGCATTGAAGCAAACCTGGAGAAGATTAATGCTATAATGCAAATAATGCCCCTAACAAGCTAGAAGGATATCTAGAAGCTGATAGGTTGCATGGCAGCACTCAGCCGATTTGTTTCCCAACTATGGGAATGCGAGATGCCATTTCTCAAGTTATTGAAGAAGCTTGACCACTTTCAATGGACACCTAAGGCTCAACTAGCTTTTGTGGATTTCATGAAATTCCTGACTACTCCGCCAGTATTGGCATCACCTATGCCACATGACAAGATGTTCCTATATATTGGAGCAACATCTCAAGTCATCAACATAGCCTTGGTGGTGGAACAAGAGGAATCCGGTCATATCCAGAAGGTGCAACGTCCAGTATACTTTGTAAGCGAGATCCTGGGTGAATCCAAGGTGCGGTATCCTTAGATTTAAAACTATTGAATAGTGTGCACCAAATCAGTGCACCTATTAGGTATAGCCCCCGACTTTATGCTTAGTTGTGAAGCAACTAAATGTAGAGTTAGAAACTTTAACCTTTAAGTCTTTCCTTTAACCTTTAAGGTCTACCCAAAAATAGAGAACATGCTTGCATTGGAATAACATAGAATATGGCACTATCATGATAATTGCCTACTAAAAACTCCACTTTCACAATTTTACTTACCTTCAACTTACCGCAAGAATTGAACCACTGGATGTAATAAGGCCGAGGATGTGGTTGCATCAGCAATCCAAGCTTCTCAACCATATCTGAACTTGCCAAGTTGCTACAGCTCTCGCTATCAATGATAATACGGCATGCTCGATTCATAACCAAAAACCTTGATTGGAACAAATTGTGGCATTGATTTTGCTCCGCTTTCTCCATTTGAGAACTTAGCACTCGTTGTACCAAAGTACTCTCATTATCCTGCAAAAGGTTAGTCACAGAAGAAGGGACAACAAGGGGTTGCTTCTCTAAATGACACACTTTATTTTTGTAAGCAAAATCTAAGATGGAGAAACAAATTTCTCTCGCATAAGCATTTTCATATCGTTCCAAGTTTGAGGCAATCTATCATGTGAAGACGTTATTAAATTTTGCCACCATATTAAAGCATGAGAAGTCAAGACACTAGCAGCATTCTTAATCTTTCGTTTGTCACACATATGACGATGAGAAAAATTTTATCAATCGCAACTTCCCAACTCATGTATGCTTCAGCACCAAATCCATTATACGAAGGGGGAGATGACACAGTCTTACCTTCACTTATCGAAGGTGATGTGGCAGCTATGGTAGGGCTCTCATCCAAATTCTTCATCTCCTTTTCGTCCTTGATGTAAACTGTCATAGTTAGTGGAAGACAAGAAGAAACAGTAGCTGGCTGCTGATGTCATCTCAATTGTTCATATTCACTAAGGAGACCTTTCGTGCTCTCAGCTATCGCCTGAAGGTCTTGTTGTATAGAGTTCATGCTATGTCATCACATTCCTGCCACTATTAGTAGAAAACAGAAAACAACACAAAAGCGTTATCCCTATCAACTACTAGGTAGTGGACGGTGGAATCACACACTCTCAAGCAACCAAAAGCGTCTTACCGAACTCTTATGATATTCTTACCGATTGAAGCAGATGGTACGACGGGAGAGGTGGGATATTAACAGCGGTGAGTGTTGCGATTACTCAGATCAAATCTGTACTGATAAGAAGTTTGTGGATTTCGGGAGGTGTCGATGTTTTACACCGGCAATAAATATATGGGGCTACTCGGCGGATGGAAACTCGGTGGATTGCAAAGGAACACAAGGAAATTTTATACTGGTTCAGGCCCTCGATGTGAGGTAATACCCTACGTCCAGTTTGTATGTATTCCTTTGAGGATATACGGTGGTAGTTCTGATGAACTGTATGGCCGTGTGCTTCTATGAGCTCTTCTGCCCTCATGGGGCGCCCTGCCTCCCCTTATATACTGGGGGACAAGGTTACAAGGTAGGAGTCCCCATCGGATTACGACTAGGAGATCTCCCCTTAGAGATATAACGTACCCGACTAGGACTGTATATTCCTTTCTATACAAGGCGAAGTCTGCCGAATCTAGCTATATCTCTAATTACAAGGCTAGGCCCATCCTCTATCCGAGTGGCCCATATGCTTGTCATGAGGTACCCGGGGCCCATGGCACCCACAGTAGCCCCCGAGACCTTCATAGTTGAGTCACAGCTGATGCCGAGTGCTCATCCTCCACGGTGAAGTCTTCCCGAGTGCATTGCTCCCGAGTACTCTTTGTCTGAGTGCTGCTTCTCCCGAGTCCTGCTTCATGTCAGCTGGCAGCGAGGCTATGAAGGTCTCGATGTAGATGTTGGAATAGTGTGCGCCGAATAGGCGCACCTATTAGGTGTAGCCCCCGACTTTGTGCTTAATTGTGAAAACAATTAAACATGAAGTCAAAGATCTTTAACCTTGTAGTCTTTCCCGAGTAGATTACTACTGGTACATGAGACTCTTCGGTATCATGTCAACCGGAATATGATTTATAGTCTTGCCGAGTAGGGAACTACTCGTATATAGGACTCTTCGACTTCATGTCAGTCGGAATGTGCATTTATAATCTTGCCGAGTAGGATGCTACTCGTATATGGGACTCTTCAGCGTCATGTCAGCTGGAAAGGGGGTGTTTATAGTCTTTCCTGAGTAGTATACTACTCGAAAATTAGACTCGTCGGCATCATGTCAGCCGGAAAAGGTGTTTATAGTCTTTCCCGAGTGGCGTCCCATTCGGAAGTTAGACTCTTCCGCATCATGTCAGCGGGAATGAGAATTTTATAGTCTCTCCCGAGTAGTGCACTACTCGAAAGTTAGACTCTTCAGCGTCATGTCGGCTGGAGTAATGTTGCTCATGGCAACTGGTGGCCGCGCATATAGGCCGAGTACCACTGTATGAAAAATAAATCCATTACGTGGTTAGGTGTACTCGAGAGAGATACCTGTATCTCCAATTTCAATGAAGACCAGCTTGTGATCCTTGTAAGGATGTATCCTCGAGACCTGGCGGATAAGACAGATACCCAAACATATATGTTTAGCAATAAGGCTCTCATGAAGCATATCTGTTTACCTCATCGGCTCCTGTTGGTAGCACCAGCGCTATAATTTCAACTCAGCCTGCGGGCGGCCCACATGGAGCATGCTACCGTAGGAACTCATATCTTGGTGGCTGCTACCAAATAAGCCGGCCTGAGCCGACCTATCTAGCATAGCTCTAGGGAAGTATCATCCATCGCATGTCAGGATGAGTTTTTTGGTGTTGGTAACCGCAATCAGCCAGAGAAATCCTTATTCGCAAGCCTTTCCGACTTACGTTCTGGATGCAAACTGGTTGCCACATGTACCCGAGTAGGTATGTTGCAGGATCTGCTTGCCCTCCCCAGGTGTGACGCAGTGCATGAGAACTCCGGATGCGCTTTGACGATGTAAGTCTTCTCTGACTTGGGAAAAGCCGAACAAGGTACCCGAACCTTGCATTAGCAGAGGGTTCGGCTGGTGACCCTCATGGGGCGTACCCTATCCAACAGAGTTATAGCCAAGCTAGGCACCCGAATCTTGCATTAGCATAGGATTCGGCTGGCGACCCTCATGGGGCGTACCCAACCTGACAGAGTTGCGGCCAAATAAGGTACCCGAACCTAGCATTAGCGTAGGATTCGGCTGGCGACCCTCATGGGGCGTACCCTTCTTAGCCGAGTGGTACACAGCCCCGACTGGCGCCGGGGGCCGATTGTTAGCTCCCATGGAGCGTAGTCGGGGAAGATGACGTCCCGACTGGCGCAAGTACTCGGTAAGTAGCCCTCATGGAGCATCCCGAGTGTATTTCGGCAGACTTGTCCAGCCCCCGAGCGTAGGAGATAGGCTCGAAGCCCTGAGTTCCTGTCACGCATATCCGGAGCTGGGCCTGCAATATAAAAATATCGGATGAGTAGCATCTGATGATGAAAATAATCACCCGAATAAAATGTATTTTACAATGTATGTAAATACGTGTTCTTCCTCTTTTTGATATTAATTTCCTCGAGTAGTTGACCCCTTACGTTTAAGCACTCTGCCCGACTAGTCATAGCCCCTAGCGTCGGGAGTTGGCTCATGGCTCTTTCCCAGGCACGCGTTTTGGGTGACTTGAGTTCGTCTTTACATGGAGCAGAGTTTCACGGATCGAGATTTATGCTACTCGAGTACTTTTGTAATCATTTAAGAGCAAAAACGGAAAAAAGTAAATGCGCAGCTTATACACCTATTAGGTGTAAGCGGCTGTGGCACTAGCAAGGCCGAGTGAGGAGATGTTTATCAGAAAGCGACTTAGCTGTTCGGTATTTGGGAGTGGGATGCCATCCTCGTGTTTAGCTGTGAGCCCCGAGCATGTCACTTGTGTTCTGATAATCCTCAGTTGTTGAAGGTCGAAAGGCGGTCGTGACCGACTGCCACAATGGAGCCGTCTGACTTGCGTTTGCGATTCCAGCTTTAGTTGGGACCGCGTCGTCGGTGTCGTCCCGCTTCTTCTGTCAAGGTGACTTGTTGTCATCGAGGGCCTCGGCAACAGCGTGGGCCGAGTCGGCGTACTTGTTTGCCATGTCGAATAGGGCCTTGACAGAGTTGGGAGGCTTCCGCGTGAATTTGTCGATGAACGAGGTGTCTTTGACTCCTTTTCGAAAGGCGGCGATGACGACCTCATCCTTGATGTTCGGGATTGAGTTCCTCTTCTCCAGAAAAACCTCTTGATGAAGTCACGGAAAGAGACTCGTTCTTCCTTTGAACGCAACTGATATAGGTCGTACTCAGAAGATGGCCTCTCGTATGTTCCCTGGAATTGGTGATGAAACGTTCCCGGAGTTCTCCCCAAGAGCCGATTGATTGCTTGGGAAGTCCTGTTAGCCATGTCCTCGCTGAGTCGGCTAGAGCAACTAGGAGGTAGTTAGCCATGACTTTGTGGTCACCTCCAGCAGCTTGGATTGCCAGAGTGTATGCTGTGAGCCAGGACTCGGGATCGGTCTTGCCGTCGTATTTTTCGATGCTTGTAGGCTTGAAACCGACGGCCAGTCGACCTGTTGTAGCTCCTGGGTGAAGGCCGGTATGCCTTCGTCTTCATGAGGACTCCGACCCGACTACGGCGGCGAAACCGCTCGTGGTGGAGGCCGAAATGCTCGTTCTCGTCTTCCAGTTGGCGTTGCTCGTCTTCTTCTCGTTCGCGGCGCCGAGCATTGGTGTCCTGCCGAAGATCACGCCATAGTTGGCCTCGGAGATCCCGGTTGTCCCGACGGTCACTTCGACGTTGCCGGTTGTTGTTTGGGTTGCCGAATGACGTTTGGCGTGACTCCGTGTGCAGCTGACTAGAGCCGGCCACTCGGCGTCGCTTTGAGGTAGACGAGACTGCCATTGGGGATGCCGACCGGTTGGTCGGTATGAGGGTATCTCCCAACTGTTGGTGCTGCTGACATGCAGCAGCGGTAAGCATGGCTTTTATCCTTGCGATCGTCGAGGTGGCCTGATGATCAGGCCCAAGCTGGACTGTGTCCAGTAGGGTTGCAGCGGCCACGATGTTCTGTTGGGGAGTAACGAAGACATCGTGGTCGCCGACTCGGGTTTGGAGGATTTGCTGCTGAGCGGTTTGCTCAGCCTTGCGTAGATCGTCGTTGCGGGCGTGCAGGCGTCTTGCTTCTTCCTCCTGTTGTTCTTGCAGTCGGCAGGCCTCCTCCTCTTGTGGCTCGTGTCGTCGGCATGATTCCTGAATAGGAGTAGAGCCTCTGGATGCCATGAAATTTCTCGCGGCGGAGTGAAGCTTGCCGAGCTGGTATCCGACTTGGAGTCGGAATCCGACTGGGAGTCGTAGTCCGACTGAGAGTCGTAGTCGGAATAGTTGGATGGGGGTGATTACAACTCCGACCTCCCTAGATCCGATCTCGAGCGGCTCGGAGCCGTATCCGAGGTCGAACTCCAGGGGATCGGGTTTGCCGCGTCGGATGTAGATTGTAGATATCCGCGGCGTCGCTGAGTCCGAACGGGAAGTGAATGATCTCTTCCTTTCTCGGCCCGATCTCGGCCGGCTCAGAACCGAGTCCGAGTCGAACACTGAAAGGAAGAGTTGTTCCCTGGACTCGGGCGTATTGGAGATCGCCGCAGCATGTCGTCGAAGATTGCCGCAGCGTCGTGTGGGCCGACTGGCGCGGAGTCAGCTGGTTCCTCGGCCGGTTGGATCGGGTCCGTGTCGGCCGGGGTGAGATTGCCGATCTGGTCGGCGACGAAGTCAAGGCTTCTGAATGCGATTGTATCTCCGGGGGGGAGTTTGCCGCCGTCGACTTCGGTTGCTGGATCCATCGAGCTTGTAGATGTAGATCGCCGCCGAAGCCCCTACCTGGCGCGCCAACTGTCGATGTTTTACACCGGCAATAAATATATGGGGCTACTCGGCGGATGGAAAACTGGTGGATTGCAAAGGAACACAAGGAAATTTTATACTGGTTCAGGCCCTCGATGTGAGGTAATACCCTACGTCCAGTTTGTATGTATTCCTTTGAGGATATACGGTGGTAGTTCTGATGAACTGTATGGCCGTGTGCTTCTATGAGCTCTTCTGCCCTCATGGGGCGCCCTGCCTCCCCTTATATACTGGGGGACAAGGTTACAAGGTAGGAGTCCCCATCGGATTACGACTAGGAGATCTCCCCTTAGAGATATAACGTACCCGACTAGGACTGTATATTCCTTTCTATACAAGGCGAAGTCTGCCGAATCTAGCTATATCTCTAATTACAAGGCTAGGCCCATCCTCTATCCGAGTGGCCCATATGCTTGTCATGAGGTACCCGGGGCCCATGGCACCCACAGGAGGCTCAAAAGTATGGTAGCAAGGATTAGCAAAAATTAATAATAGAATAGCAAAGCTGAATAAGTGTCCTAAATACTTGTAGTAGTCGCTGGCCGAGACACGTTCCTAGAACCAGCCTAACAAGTGAGAGTAAGAAACAAATGACTTAGGACAGCTCTCTCTGACCAAGTCTCTCAAACATCTCGAAAGATCAGCAAGATTGCTCACTGAAAACCAACAACCACTAACTTGATCTCTCAAGGCAGGCTGTTGCGCAACACAACAGCTAGAACTAGAACCACGAACATGACTCTAAACCAGCAACCCTACAGGCAGAAGCGCAAAGTCATCACATCCCGCAGTAGAATTGACCACTTACCAATACGAGGAAGAAAAAAGGATCTTTGGGACATGCTTTATTTAAGTCAGTGTAGTCCACACACATGTGCCATTGACCGTTCTTCGCGACCAGAACTGCGTTGCCGGCCAATCCCGAGGTGGTAGATGTTAACACCAAAATTGGTACGGTTCGTCATTCATGTTCGGTTGAAGAAATAGGCCATATTAGACGATGGAAGCTAATCAGAAGAAGCCGGATTCAGGAAGGAATCGTGAAGACCACAGAACATGGCAGCAATTACCTATCTAATTAATTAGGTTAGTTTTAAGAATACTTTTTAGAGTGAAACCTGATCTCGTGTCCGGGGATCAAGGACTGTTAATCTTCCTTTTCTAGATAGAAACTCTTGTTTCGTGTTTCGATCAGGACGTGTAGCAAACTCGGGGTATAAATACGTATGCCCGAGGGACCTTGTAAATTATCTCACAGATCAATAAACTTCGGCGCATCGCCACCCTTTCGACGGGTTCTTGCTTCTCGAGCCGAGGCTGCATCGGTTAGGTCCGAACCTCCGATACGAGAGGGTAAGACTCGTCACACCCTTACCCGTGTATCTACCCGTCTACGGCTGATCAGTTAGGTTTGAAACTCATAGCCTGGGTCGATATACCCACATCACGCGTCGCGTAGTTTTTACGGCCTTACTGGTAAACTTATCGTCAGTTTGTGCTGCATCGTTGGGTCAAGACCGACCTACTAAACTATCGCGATAAGCATAATGATTCCTGCTAGGTCGGAATGATTTTACGCAAACGTCTTATCGGAATGTATAGCCGATAAGTATCATATACATCACGATTGCATTAATCAGCTCATCGAGAGTTCTTTTATTAATTGTTAATCTGTGCTGCATCAGTTAAGTCTGAACTACTAAATAATAGTGACAAGTTTATCCTTGCTAGTCAATAGGTTTTTTATGCGATGTTTTAATATCGGAGTGCTTCGCCGAAAGTTATCCTTTATTAATAAAGCCGACTGCATTGTCAAATGTTGTTATTTCGCTTACTGCACTGTATCGGACTTTCCAGCCGATACACTAAATGTTCTGTCAGCAGTCGGCTAGATTTATAGATTTATTTATTATCATCAGTTTGTCCAGCCGATGTACAATATTATCGACAATCGCGATTTAGTTACTATCTGTTTATATCATCATCGCCTCTTAGCCGAATGCACAAGCGCTGTTGGTAGTCGGGCACCGCGGGCCCCGCACGAGCACGCACTGAGAAACCCCGGCGCCAAAAGACAGCCGAGCAAGGGCGCGGCAGTACCTTAGGTGCAGCGCTAACGAAATTCTGGGAAAATCAGCAATCGGCTGGTAGGATTCTATCGGGGGGCCGATTGGATCACTGATCTAATATTTCTATCTCCTTGTAAATTGCGGGTCAAATTGACTGGCACGCCTACGAACTCAAGATTTAGGACCTGCACTGGAGTAGAAAGCAAACATCTCCCAGGCCTTAACGTGTCTCCAAGCGCCGGACGCCCCGCGGTTTTCGGCGTCAACAGTAGACCTCCTTAATAAACCCAGCAGCTAGGAGTTTGGTAATCTCCTCGTGGATAGCATCCTTGCTGTCTCAGTGAAGCGCCGTAGTCATTGTTAATCTGAGCTTTGCCCGTGACATTTGGAGGGAATGCTCAATCACCTCCCTTGGTACACCAGCATGTTGGAAGGTTTCCAAGCGAAGATGTCCCTATTTCAAGAGAAAGGGTAACGAGCGCGTCTTCCTATTTACGGATCGAGTCCAGTCCCAACCAAGCGCATTCTTAGGGGTTAGAAGGGTCTAGGGGATCTTTTTGCATCCTTGTTGGCTCCAATTCTCGACTTGTTGCCAAGTATATTTACCACTTTACCGAACGACCTCCTCATGCTCCTCCAGAAAGTACAAGGTGCTCGCCCGACCTACGGATATTGTCCAGTCCAACTGCACAGCGCTTCTTGAACAGAAAAGATTGCCAGTTCTCAACTTTCCTTGACACAGGTGCAAGTATGAAGCTTGCTTAGCGCATCGCTGTCGACCCCGGAAGATGACCCACACGAGTGTAATGATAATCTTCAACATCAGTCAGAGGTGTAGTGACCGAGAATCGCTATGAACTTGAGCAAGCACCGATCTTCCCAAGATGGCTGTAGGCTGTCTCGAAAT